>CM060842.1:555000-1155000 GCA_030762175.1 Metallyticus violacea | reverse complement strand
AATCGAAGACGAGCCAAAACACGTCCAAACAAAGTAGCTGTCAACAATTAACTGAACATTCAAAATGGCCGAGTTTGTCAACATAAGTGAGGGACATGGGTACCAACATAACGCCACAAAACAATCGAAAATCGAATATACGTAGCCCGCGGAAATTCAAAATTCGCGATACTTTTTGAAGAGACCTCGCATTGTTTTCTCTGAATGGAAATAAAATATGGGCTACAGCACCTCAAGCTAGAATTTCAGGTAGACAAAGCAAAAGAATATATTGAATGATGACCAGGGACCTACAAGGTATTCCATTAGGAATTGTGATAATGAAGAGTCTTGTTTTATTTTATTCTTTGATGTACCCTTAATTGAGAAAATGTGTTTGTGGACCAACAAGGATTGAGTGGATATAGATTGCATGAAATGAAAAAGTTTCTTGGCGTTTTGATGTGGTGTTTCTAAGTCAAGAACTAAAGATATCAGTCTGCTGTGGAGTGTTGAGAATGGCTGTTCATTGTCAACAAAATTATGTCTTGCAATCGCTTCTATGCTATCCTGAGGGTGTTGCACTTTGACAATACAGTACCCTGTCATGAACAAAGGTCAACTGACAAATTGGAACCATCAGAGAAGTATTTGACATGTAAGAGACTACCATGAGAGAAACCTACTTTCTAGATGGTGTATGACGTGGATGAATAATTACCCACATTTCGAGGTTGCTGTTCATTTTGACATTACATACCATCAAAACCCGGTAGATATGGAATAAAGATCTGGGCAATTTGTGACAGTGAAACAAGCTACTGCTGGAAGATGAAAGTATATTTGGGGAAGGAAGAAGAAACCAGAGCCATGCGACTCAGAGAGAATGTTGTGAAGAACTTGTAATGGAAATTGAAAAATCTGAATATAATATCACCTTGTCAAAGATCGGATAATAGTAGGTACTATCTGAAAAAACATTGGTGAACTACCTGCCAAATTTGTGACACCTAATGGATGTGAAGTACACTACACAATTTGATTATCAACCAGATGTTATGATAGCCTCTTATGTCTCAAATAAGTGTACTTACGAAGCTGTTGACAATGGAGTGGTATATATATAAACAATGTATACAGTTTTTTTCTAGCCTCTTATGTTCCTAATAAGAACAAGCAGTCACCATTCTTAGCAGTTTTCATGACCAACCAACAGTGTTACCATCATATGAAAAGTAGCATGAAATTGTAATGATGTATATTGCCACAAAAAGTAGTGTTGACACCATGCACCAGAAGATGCAATGCTACAGTGTGAAAAGAAAAGAGCTGGCATTTGGTGGTTTTCTTCAATATGATCAATGAATACATTCATAATTTGGATGATGCTGGTCAACAGTGATGAAATTAGATGAATTTTCATTATCAATTTTTGGAAAGCAACTTGCAGGAATAGAGAAATCAGTGAAGTCATTAGTAGCACCTGATCCAGGAAGGGCAGTGGAACCTGCAGCTAAGAAGAAAACATGTGCATTTCGTGTAGGGAAGAAACATAGAAAAAACCAAATGACAAATGCACCAAACATTCTGTTACTGTAATGAGAAAAAACTGCATATTCTGAAAGTGAAAAAAACTTAAGTAAAAGTATAAAAATGGTAATTTTTAAAATGTACAGTTTGAACAAATAAAATTATTTTAAAGATGATGATTCATGTCATAAACAGTCAAAATAGTGTCAATATATGTAAATTTAAACAACACAGGACTCAGAGGCCCTACTGGTAAGTGACGTTATACATATTATACTACATTTCACACTGAAAATCCCTGATACAAAAAATGTTATACATATTTTCTGTAAATAGAGGGTTAATGAAGCAAACAAATGGTAGGAAAAGGGTATTCACTTTTGGAATTGATTTAAGTAATTATTTATTTACTTATATAGAATGTCCCAATGAGTGGGCAACACTAAGGAGGGACTGTCCTTTACAAAGATATTAGGGAAATAAAAAATTAGCTTAAATCTTAAAAGTACTTAGTGTAAATTACAAAATTAATCAATGAGGTATTTGAATCATGTGCATGTTAGAATTGAAAAGTTAATTTAATATAACAAATTATTATGTGAAAATTACCACTAAAACCAGTTAATATAAGTCACAGTAATTTCATAAGATGTTTAAACAATTTCTTTTTGAACTTGTACAAAATCCAAGACCTCTTAATAACTAAAGGAAGTTTGTTATAGATCTTAGCAGAACTATGCAATATACCTTTAACTCTATTTTGTAAATTACAGATTCTATGGAAAGTGGATAACATAAATTATATAACACATTATCAAGATGTACAAAAACTGCTTTACCTTTATAAATAATGATAATGCATTTTTATTACTTTTGAATCCAAATCACTGCTGAAAAAATACTATGCAAATGTCACTCATTGCATCATCTTATAATAATTAAATTAAAAAGAATGAATATTTATTACTTTTGAATCCAGTATAATATAAGTATAGTTTTTATATGGGAGCAATTATCTCTGATAGCCTGGTATAAATCACTGCTGAAACATTATGTAAATGTCATTCATTGCATCTTATAAGCAATAAAATGTGCAAGTATTTCGTAAGAATTCAGGATGCAACATACAATATTTTGTATTTGAGAATTATAAATTGCCTTTATTGTTAGCCAGAATGGTTAATAAAAGCACATCATGACACTAGTTGCATAAAATTACCATAGAAACAATTAGGTCATTAATGTCATCATTTTAGCAATGAAAAATACATATTAATGTTGTATTTCCTCTGATAAGTGGCATTAGATTTTCTCATTATTAGTTACAATTCAACAAAGAGCTAGGGCTAAAAATGTTTGCAGTAATCCATCTTTTTTGATAACAAAAATAAAATAAACTTTAATACAGTGACATCTTAAAAAACGGTATTCACTTCAGAATAATTCATTTATCAACATTTCCTTTTATAATTCTGGTATACAACAAATAGCATATGAGACTCATTTATAATGTTACACAATTATTGTAAAACTCAGCTTGTTTCTTAAACATTTACCCATACAATATTTTTTTCCTGTTCTCATGACTTGTGGACATTTGACAGTATGGTATTGGACTTCTGAGACCAGGGTGCTGCTATACTGTTCCTCCCAGTGGAGATGATGGTAAAGGTGATTATGGTGCAACAAGGGATCCTTAAATCTTGGTACCTTAAAGCTATGTACCTGGCATTCATCTTCTCAGGATTAGGAAAAACTTTGAAATAAGTATTACTCAGACAGCATGCTGCCACTAGGCCATAGAAGTGGTTAACTTGTGAAATATACAGCGATTCCAGAGCTCGCACAGATTTTCGAGTCTTGGCACTGGATATGTCACAGTTGGCTGCACCTTAATGCACTAATCACACACCAAACTCAAGCTTTCATATCATAAAGAGGAGTGTCTTGTATGCAATTTGAATTTTCAGAACACAATAGCAAATAAATTATTTATGAGGAAGTCACTCAAATTTCACTAGTTTTATTCCACTTACTTGGACATGTTTCAAAGGCAAATTTCCTTCATCATCAGCACGGTTCCACTGTCAGCTTTCCAGCATGTATTAAGATGTCACTCTTTGGATTTCATAAACTTTTTGATAAAGTTGTTGTATTTTAGAAGATCAAAATTAACTAAATTTTCTTTAAAAACTGAATTATACAATGATATGAATTAATAAATTTTGTTTGTTTTCATTCAAGAATATATTTTCCCACACCGATAATTCTATGGGTTTTTGAAGAACTTTTAAGAGTTTTGGCCCATTTTGGAACTCATGGAATTTTTTGCCAGAAATGGTATGCTACTGCTGATTTGTCTATATGTTTATATTTTACACTTCTCATGTGTTCCATAAGCCATATGGTAATGTTCCTTTTTGTTTTACCTATATATTTATTATTGCAGTCTTTGCAACTGATTTCATAAATGCCTGATTGTTTTCTTGGCGGGATTTTGTCCTTTGTGTTGGTTTTTAGGAGGTTTTTCAAATTGCATTTATTCACTGGAGCCAAAATAATGTTGGCCTCTTTAAAAATCTTTTGAAATTTTTGGTGTGCCCATGGATGGAATGTAAATTTCTTATATATCTGCTCTCCATTGCAACCTTTCAGTGTGGTGATTTCTTTTATTTGTTTTTTGAATTTTTCTATCTTTTTCTTGACCAGATCTGTTGTGTAGCCATTTTTCTATACTATATCCATGATTTTTTGGTAATTCAATTTGTATTCTGTCTCATTTACTGGTAGGTTTGTTAATCTGAATGTGAGGCTATTGATTATAGCTAGATTATGTTGTTTTGGATGTGGCTGTTGCTTTTTATATAATTATCCATGTGGCTATCTTTCCTGAATATACCAAATTCCAGTATGTTATTTTTTATAATTTTTATATCTAGGAAAGGAAGAATCTTGTTGTTCTCCATTTCCATTATGAATTTTATGTTGCTGTCTTGTAGGTTTAGTAGTTTTATTGCATCATCTTTCCTTTTTTGTCTACTATTGCAAAGACATCATCAACATAACAATACCAACATTTGTATATGTGGGAAAGCTTCTATAATTTTGTTTCCAGGAAACTCACGTACATGTCTGCTAAGAATGGTGAGAACGGATTACCCATCACTAAACCTCCTTTTGTGTTTTGCCTCTGAATGTGAAGTAGGTTTGATTGATGCAAATTTTGGTGAGGTTCAGATATTGCTCTATGATTTCTCCATGTAACTGGATTGAAGTTAGCCATTTTTTTAAGATATTTATTAGTTTCTCTTTGGGGATGTTAGGGAACATAGAAACCACATCATAAGACACTAGTAAGTTCCTGTTATCAGTTTCATAAGTTTAATTTTCTGTATTAATTCTGTTGAGTTTTTATGCTTTGGCTTTTGTATTTCGGTAACCTGTTGAATTGATTTAACAAGTAATTGACTAAATTGTATGTGGGTGAATTTATTGTATTTACTATAGGTCTCATTTTATTACCAGGTTTGTGTATTTTCTGTAGTCCATAGATTCTGGGTGTTGTAGGGTTGTCTGGTAAAATGTTCTGTTTAAACAGTCATTTTGATGGAACCATGCCTAGTCTGAAAAGAACATACACCGTGAGTCAACTAACCCTTGAATCACTGATGAAAGAAACCACTCACAATAACTCACATGTGCTACAGAATCACCTTGTAGACAATGGACACATACACTTATAAGGTTTGAGTTTCAGTTTTGTTGCTGTATGTGTAGAAGACACTGAAACCTCAACTTCTTGTGATAATTTCTGCAGTGATTTTGTTGGTGTATGTTCAAGATTTGCACCATTTCATCTAATTTGTCTTCTGTTTAAATGTTTCTTGTTTTACACTGAGCCATATCAAATTTATTCACAAGCCCATAAATTGCAATTCTGGAAGGAACTATTGCCCAGGGAACTTCTGAATAAATTCTCTGCGAATAGGACAAGCTGATTCATATTTATAATAAAATTTACACAAAAATACGGTGCTATAAAGTTAGCGGGCTTTCCACCTTCACAAATGAGTATAGACTGGTGACTGCAGAAGTTCAAGGACAGGCAGGTAGGCGGCCTTGGCCAAATTTAAAATTCCGTGCTAGCAGTTAGGATATATTCTGGAAACCCAGCAGTATAACATTATGAACTAATATATGTTCTATTCATATTTTGTTGTTTTAAATCAATTTATAATTACTAGTAGCATCATCTAAGCCACCATCTTCCCTAGTAGGGCTGTAAAAGAATTGCTTCTATAGATGTAGACATTGTTCCGCATTGTCATAAAATAGCAATTTTGCAAAAATCTCTCATATTATTTCATAATTGTAACATGTGGGTTCTTATTTTCTTTGTTCTAAAAAGATTAGGGTGGAGGTCTAATATTCAAGTAAATATGATAGTTGCTTTTGGTATTAAACATTAACGTTCCAATATTCCATGAACAATTATTTTTAAAATGCATAACTAAACATTGAGTGTTCCAAGTGAAAAATAATTAGAAGCATATTAAACAGGAAGTAAGGGAGAAAATGATAAATATCAGCATCCCCAATCAACCAACATTGAGAGTTCCTATTCTCAGTTGAGTAGAGTATCTGTTTTACTGCCAATGACACATGCATTTTCTGCGGAGTATCTCACACATTTGCAACATTATATAATTAAATTTATTGAAATATTTTATAATAGCATATCTATTTCATGTTTTAAGACTTGAAAATTTTATGAAAAGCACTTTTTGTATATGTATTGTTAACAGTTAGATATGAAGTGATGTTTATTAGTATGCATAATTTATTTTTATTACAGTGAAACCTCAGTACGTCATTTAACTTCATCTTTGTTTTCCTGCAAATTTTATTTGGTCCTTGAGTTAGTAGCACACACCAAACACTGTCATTCCTCAAACTGTTATTTTATCACATTGATAGGGTGGCATTAGGAGCAGTTTTTAGATGTCAAAGACTTGTCAAAGCTACAGTAAATTAGAAAAACTTTTTTAAAGCCTAAGTATGAATTACTGGGAACAGTTTGTGTGCCAATGTGTATAGTGTTATTCCAAAGACACAACTGAAAAAAAAATTTCAACCTGAAAATATGGCGAAGTGGGTTTTGGAACATTTAATGTTCTTTACCTAAATAATTTAACAACACTGTGTTATCAGGCACAACAGCATTGTGAGCTCATCTGTATATTTTGCAGGTTTTATAGGTTAAAGCAAGATTTTTATTTACTCAAATTTGTGAACTGGAAATTATATTTTCAAATATTCTAATTCATATCATAGTATTTACTGCACAGTTCAACAATAATGTATTTTATGTATTCTTTGCACTGCCATGAATCTGTTAACATTCAGGCAAAAAAAAAATTATGTTTCAAGTATCATATTTACTCACATATTAGATCCCTTTTACCCCATATTTATAGTCGGAAAGTTATGCAAGAATCATTTCATTACTTTTGGCAAACAGAAAGTTTATGATATACATGCACTGAATTCACTGTTTTTACTTTTGAATAGACTACAATACTCAAAAATGGATCATGTAATAATGCTTTCCCATCTTTTGAATTCTCACTTTCAATACTAAGTGTTTTTATTATCATTTTTATGTTGAAAGATACCATTTGGGTTAATAACCTCATTAAATATGAACCTGTAAACATTCAAATCAGGTGGCATCATAGCCAAGTGATTAGACCATCCACCGGCCACTGAGGAAGCTGGGTTTCGGGATTTATGGTGGATGAAGTGGTGTTTGGGCAGGTTTTCTCCAGGTGCTCCATTGCCACATCTCATCCGTATCTTCACCTTCACCACTCAGTGTATTGTAATCTGCCGTTTCTCATTGTGTGCATTTACAAATGGGCTTTACTACTGTCTTCTGCTGCCTTTGTGCAGAACTACTGACAAAAATATATTGGTGCAAAAGCCGTTGTATCATATGAATTGAAGACACTACAAAATCAATTCTGATTTTATTAATTTATTTAATCACAGCTTTTAGTCAACTTATCACTGCTATTTGAATGTAATTTAATTTATTCCCTCCAATTTCACATTTACATGCAAATGCAATATTTTGTTGCATAGTAAAGCAGGCATCTCCAGTCAGGTCTGTTGGACATAGAAACCGAGTGGTAGCAAGCAGTGTAGCCATTGGAAAATATGTGCATGAGATCTACCTGAAGATTGCTGAATTATGCAAGGCCCTATTCCACAAAGATATGGTCTAATACATTACAAATATAAGTCCTTGTAATTTCTGTTCCAAGAAAGAAGTACAACATTTGTACAGTGACATCATATAAGAGCAATATGGAGGAACAGCTGTTTGCCACAAGTCGCTATATCTTGAATTAGGTTATGTCCACTCCTTAGTAATAAATTTATATTTTATAATGTACAGGGGAAATTATTGTCATTTCTGTAAATGGGTCTTGTGTTTTTTCTCAAATATATTGATAATTTAATATTGAAGCATAATAATCCTTGATCACATTTAGAAGCATCAAGAGATAGTAAGAGACCCTGATGCTCTTGGTCATTTATTTAATTATCCATTTGATCATTTGTATGTATATATTTCTTTATATAGCTTGGCAATCATATTCTCATTATAAGCAAAAAAATTGTGTCAAAAGAGATTGAGGAATGGAAATAAATTCTTTTTTGGCATGTAGCAAGAACTTTAAAAAAACATAAACTAAGATGCTGGACTGAAATACGCATTTGAAACAGGAAATGCCAATATCAGTCATAAGCCATACTTCAACTGCACTTTCAAACTTTTTCATTGTACACAAATACTGAATTATTCTTTCTTTAAACACACTCCTACTTCATCATTATCATAACTTTTACTAACACTTCACGTATTTAGGCCAAGAAATTCCAAATATTATTAAAAAGATATTAAAATATGCACTAGTATTTGAAGTTACCATTGTTCCTTCACTTGGAAAGAAAGCTATACAATTACAAGTGCAGGACTATTAATAATACTTCTGTGGAACAAAACAAGGAAAATTTACTTGTACACTTGTAAGTATGGAGTTGTAAAGTACAAGTGTAGTAGAAATTTTTGTGGAACAGAATTTTACTTATAACTGTTAACATTTGTAATGTATTAAGACCATACTTTTGTGGAACAGGGCCCAAATGAATTGGTTCATAAGCAGTGTCAGTTGACCTATGCTCTGGTTAGACCTTATTACTGATGTCAGAAAATGCCATATTGCATATAAATATTGTACTTACGAAGCTGTTGACAATGGAGTGGTAATATATCCTATACTTAGGTATTCATTTTTTACATTACATTCCACTTACTTACATAAAAGTAAGATGCATTTCTGGAGAATCTCTCCCATCTTCAGTTGCTCATTCAGTTTCCATATTGCAGTTACATAATCAGAACATGGTGTAACAAAATTCAATGTAGCAGTTAGCAATGTAACAGAAAAATACACAATCCAATGCTAGATAGGAGGGGGAAGCACTGTGAAAGCTTGGCCCTTTTTAGACCCTGCAGTAGAGTCTTGATTATTGGATATTGAACTGGAAGAGATCAGATAAATGAAAGAAGTTGGATAATGCAAAATAAAAAATGGAATAAACCAGTACAATTAAAATAACAATGAAATATTTTATTTAGTGATCTCAAAAGTACATAGATACAATGATAAAATATTGTACAACATTGTTACACCTGCCAGCCACCAGAATGTGTTATTGTTGACAATTGACATTATTAAAAATAACTTGATAAGTTGAAGATGAGTTCAGTACATAAAGAGCAGATCATACAGGGTGTTGCAGCCCCTACAAACTTTGAATCTCCCACTATCACTGACAGTGGGTAGAATTTTTGGGGCTGGGGGGGGGGTTAAGAAGGTTGGGTGGTCCGAATTATACTGTAATAGTAACAACTGAACTATTTATATATATAAGTTAAAATTAGGAAAGACTAATGAATCTGTGTAAAATTCTAATGCAAAAATCACTCCCTCAGTAACTGATTTGTAGCACTTTAACTCTATGCATTGCTTATCTAGTCACCTGTGCCCAATACATGCATATAATTAAGTTGCAGACTTTCAAATACTGATATTAGCCCCAAATTTAAATTCAGAATTAATTTTATTATGGCATGGATAGTTATCAAGGACAAGAGTTAAAGTAAACAAATAAATATTTAATTTTATTTGGGGGGGGTTATCCCCAATCTCCACCTCCTCTGGCTGTGCCCCTGTTGACAGATAATCAGGACTCTCTTGTATAAATACAACTAAGTTCATGCAATTACACGTTACTACTTGTGGATCCAGAGCTTTCAGCAAATCCTGAAGGCACAAGCCCCACTTCTAAGGTAAGAATTCTTAAAGACAGGACTTTCCCCCTCATTTCTAACTGCTAAACTGCCATTAATAGTTCATTCATTCTTAAGACTATTGACAATATGCCCACCATTTAGCACAATGAACAAAAGTGATTGAGGATCATTAAAGGGAGGTGTGTAGTTCAATTCCTGCGAGAACTATTCTTCCTGACAATGTTTTTTCTAGCTTTTTCTCAAGTTCTCATCAATGGCAAATGCCAGACAGGTACCCTAAACTTTGTTGGAACAATTCCTTCCCCCCACCAATTTAATAATTGCATCTCATATATCATTAATGGCCACTTCCTGTGATGCCCCAGTAGCAAAATGTCATATTAAACACCATTAAAAATAAGTTATTAAATACATCGTGACCGTTTTAAACAGTAATTTTTTAAGTGTCAGAATTATTTTGAGGACCAAATATGCAGAATTTTTTTCCCCCTCTCACTTTGATATTGATAGGAGTTTAATACATGAGTAAACATGATACTTGGGTTAGCATGCAAAATGGCTCCATAAACCATGAAAATTGTGTGAAATTATTATGAGAAACTCTGCAGCTGTTTATAAATTTTAATAAACTATGCTCTGAAATTTCAGTCTTTTCTGTAGAGAAAGCTTTGAGTTTTTTAAAAATGGATTTATTTCAGATTGTTAATTGCAAAGCTGTTCAATTTTGTAAATAAATGTTTATGTTGATTAGTGATATGCAGATATTAAGAGAGAGTGTAAACTTGTATATCTGTGCATTTAAGTATTTTCTGTGTGAGGCATGCCAATAACTTTTTCCAGGCACTAGTAATTTATTATCTGAAGTTGTAAGTTAATTATTAGTTCTTTTAATGCTGTCATTGGTTCTAAGTTATTTAGATGTAGGTAGCAGTTGAACAGCAGAAATTTATAAAGTAATCTTGGTATAACATTAGTTATGGAAAGATTGGGATGCATTTGAAAAGAATTGCATAATAAATTCTGAAAATAGTTAATTAGTAGGTATGAAGCATACCATGGCAGCCAACCTATGAATACTTATACACCAGTATTAATAATCTTGGGGGAATTTAACAGTCTTCTGGTCTTGCATAAACATTATCACAAGGTTTTCAATGAAATATGAAAGAATTTATTTATTCAATAGGGAGTAATGAATAAATCCTTTTTGGATTTCCAGAGAAAAGAGCAACCCCCCAAACTAATTTCCCTAGTTTTGTATTTATTAATTACAATTCCTTCTGTAACATTTTATCTGCATTTAGTTTTTAATTATCTTATTGATCTCATAATCTGGTTATCAGGATATTGAAATATACCCATGATAAAAATCATCTCTAATTTTCTGCACAACTTGACTGGTTGAGTGGAAGAAAAGGCCTTAAGACCTTAACTCTGCCAGTATAAATAAATATCCCCTCAACTATTTCTTCTCTGAATAACTTCCTATTTCTTTAAAATTTTGTTCTGAACTTAGACACAGTAACTTATTCCCAACTACTTTCCATTTCTCTCTCAATAAACTAGTTTCTTTACATTTTAATAAAATATGCCACATAGTATCCTCTCCACACATGGGATAGAATGTTTTTGTTATTAAATGTTTCTTGGACTGCAGTATCTTCAATCCTTAACATAATTTTTTTTCCAAAAATGTTTCTCTTTTAATTCATTATCCTTCCATATTCTCCCGTATCAATCTTCTTAATTGCACTGGCCTATGTCTTTCTTTGCTTTTTCTTATAAAATTAAACATAGCTTCAGTTATCATCTTCCTCTAGCATGTTGATATTCAAGCAACACTTTGGTGCTCTTTCCTCAATTTTCCACTTGTTACCTATTTGTCCTAAAATCTGCTGGTTAGTGGAACTCTCAGTAGAACCAAAATTAATTTACAGAATATTTTGTGAATTAACTCAGATACCCCCCAAATCTCTACCCCATATTGCCTCTAGTCTCTCCAGCCTCAATGAAATAGCAAAAAGGTTGAGAGATATCCTAATAGATTGTGTTGTACAGATGGTTATGTTCATAATGACAACCTTTGTTTTGCACACTCACTCTTGCCATTCTTGATTGCATTATACATCATATTTGCGAGGAAATGTGCCACTGCCTTCACACTGTTCTACAGGGAGTGTCTTTTATAGTGGGCTGAGTAATGAAGCACAGCCCAATGAGTTGAAGCCTAACCTGCCAGATGGCACATTTCTCCCAAGCTACTGCTGGGTTGTTTGAGAAAAGCTGGGGCTCAACCCTGCTGAAAGCTACAGGTGTGATCTTGCAAACAATCCTTGATTACATTAAGGTTTAAATGGAACTCAATGCATAAACTCATCGCCATTTAGACCATCTTTAGATCATCCAAGATTTCTCAGTAGCTTGTAGCAAACAACATTAGAATTAAATTTACATAAACAAACAAAATATCTAAGAATTTAGCACTATCAAAACTAAGGTTCTTCCTTAGCTTAACCATCAGGTTATATGTATGGTAAAGAACCCCTAAAATAAATTACCATTTTCACAATGGTGAAAGCTCCTTCCTTATGCTTTTCCTCCACTTATCTCTTATTTTTCCTAAGAATTCCCAAATCTTGTTTATTTTCTCTACCCTCATATCTGACATTTTAATTGCCATTATATCTTGTAGTTTGTCCCAATTTTCATCACATATACTATATCTCCATCTTTTTACCATTTCATATTCTATTAGACAATGCAACACATCACCTGCTTTCCAACACATCATACATCTTTCTTTAAAATTTTTCCTTAATCCTTTTAGGAATAATAATCCATGCAAAACTTATTTTTTCAAATTGATCACAATTTATTTATTTCTCTGATTCTCAATTTCTTTTAACTATTTTATATGAGTCTAAAAATGTTTATCCTCAAAGCTAGACCAAATCTCTTGTTTCTTCGACCCTCTGCCTCATTTCTTTGCAAAATCCATTGATGTTACTTTCTCCCAGTCGCCATACATCCCCCATTCCAATTTCTTCTAATAGTTTCCCCACCTCGCCAAACCAACTCTCTCTTCCCAGTACATCTCTTTGATACTTAACACATTCTTTTTTATACATTGTTATTTTCTAATTTGAGACACCTGTATCAACATTTCAAGATTCCCTCTGCTATTATACCTTTTCTTCCTACTCTTCCTAGTTCTGCCAAACTCACCCCCTCAGCAAACTTTTTGGTAAGCCCAGAACTTCTCTACAAAGCATTCTATGTACTACATCAATCTTTGTCCACCCCTTTGACACTCCCCAAATTTCTACTCCATGCATCATCTTTGACTAAACCACAGCCTCTTATAGTGTTTCTAGCCATTTCATTGGCAATATTGGCACTTTGTACAAACTTATTCTGACTGCTTTCATAGCTGATTTACCTTTTGCTTGTGCACACTTAGACTGCACCTCCCATCTTCTGTAACTCCTAAATCTCACCCCCAAATAATCATAGTCTTTCACTACCTCTATTGGATTTCTATTTATCATCTCTCATCTTTTCTTAAAGTTTTTAATGAACTTTTAACATACACTACATCACTTTGACAGTTAAATATTTCCTGGAATAGTAAAAATCTTTAAATCATTGAAAAAAATTCCTGTGCCTGTAATGTTCTTAAATGCTTTGCTTCCATTACTTCTGACACTTTAACTATGCAATAGCTCTCTGTTGTTTGTAGGTAACTTTTTAACTTGCAAAACAATTATTTTGGAAATGTTCAATTTACAGGATATACCACATTGTTTCTATAAAAGAATTCTGCACATAAGGACACCACTGCTTTTATCAGTTATATCAGGTAGCCCTCCTGCGCATCTTTTAAAGGAAGATAGATTTCTTTGCCGTTTGAATGGCTTGCTGAAAGTTTTTAGATTCTCACAAAAAAACTAAACCTATTTTAAAACATTCTCACTGTTTTTCAAAGTATTCTCCTCTTGCACTCACATACTCAAACCACTTAGAAAATGTTTTCTAAAATACATTACTTCAATAACGATCTCAATAGCAACTGCTTCATAACTGATGAAAACTGGCACCCTCTGAGCTTTTCTTTCACTTTCAAAACACACAGAAGCCATAAATCTGGAGGGTGGATAACGTAGAACTTGAATTCCCTGTTCACTTAAAAAAATGCATTTTTATTTCAGTGGAAAGGGCAGAAACATTATCATACTGGATCAGGGTGTGTGCTTGCTTTGTCCTTGGGTGCTGCTCCTTCCATTGTTTGCAGACATTGGAATGGCAGATTTGGTTGTCAAGGAATTGTTGCAACATGGCTCGTTTTTTAAGAAAAAAATGCTATCATATTTTTGAACACTTTGGCCCCTGACTTATTGGTGGTCCTTCATCTTCAAAGCACCAGGCTCCTAACTTGTTTAGTTTTGGGGTCATATTGAGGCATTCTTACTTGAATATTTTAAGCATAAATTCCCTTAAATCAGTCCAGATTGCTTTCTGATAGTCAGTAAGGAAATGTGGCACCCAACAAGTCTTGAAATGAAGATGCTCAAGCAAAAGGCTTGGGTGGCTGTTTAAGGTCTTCTCTCTCTCAAAAAATGTGAGAATCTTCTTTCATCATATTCTTCACATTTTCAATATTTTGCCAGCCAAGGCTAAGGTTTGTGTTATAAGGATGTTCTTCTTGTAAATTCTCTGTACAAGTTAAAAACTATGAAGGGAGAGACACTACAAAAGTTGCTGTCAAACTTTCATGGCACTGCTATTGTTTTAAACCCATTTTGCCATACAGACTGTTCTTTTAGTGATGTACACATATCTGGTGAAGATAAAGTTCCAGTGTCTAAACATTAGGCTATCTAATGCTGAATCAGAACTTCATCTTTGAAAGATTCAGGATATCTACAAACTGTGAGCAAAGAAAAAAAACATTGGCATATAAGGTACAATATGGAAATCTACCTTCAAAAAGATGTTGCCGGTGGGCCATCTCATTGTACATAGCTCTCTGCTTGGGTTGGCCATTTACAATTTCAATCAATCTTTATTTACAGTGAGTAGACTCTTATACATATGAGTATCTGACATTATCAACATGTTACATTAAAATAATACATTATACATATATAATGTATTATTTAATTTATATCTTTATAAAGTAAATATATAAATTTATAACTTTTAAATTTCATCTCCATTATATAACCATTTGAGAATTAAAACTTTTCCACAGTCATATTTTAAATCTATTATCAGAGAGCATCTTTAGTCAATTTGTTGTAGAGTACATAAGGATTATGAGTTACTTTTTGCAATTTTTAATGAAGAAATCAGTCAAATTTCATTAATATTGTTCTATTTATTTGGACATGTTATGAAGGCTGTTGCTTTCAATATCAGCATGGTTCCACCATCAGCTTTCTAGTGTGGTATTAAGATTTTGCTCTGTAGTTTTTATGAATTTAGTGATGAGGTTACTATTGTTTGTAAGGCCAAAATGAACTAAATTTTCTTTAATTAAGATTATTGTATAATCGAGTTGAACTACACACTCTTATTGGTTCTACTTTTAAAAAAGTAAGTGGACAATAAGAGTGTGTAGTTTGACTTAATTAAATAATTAGCTCACTGTACACGTTCCAATTAGCATTTCAAGTTTATTTTCTTTGTTTTTGTTAATGAATATATTTTCCCATAATGTTAATTCTATAGGTTTTTGAAGAACTTTTAAGAGTTTTGCGTCATTTTTGAATTCATGGTTTTTTTATCCAGATATGATATGCTATTGCTGATTTCTCCATTTATTTATATTTTTCATTTCTCATGTGTTCCCTAAACAATAGGTTAATGTTTCTTTCATTTTGTCTTTATATTTCATATTACAGTCTTTGCAACTGATTTCATAAATGCTTAATTGTTTATCTAGCAGAATTTTATCTTTAGTGTAAACTGTATTTGTTTACTGGAGCGAAAATAATGTTTGCATCTTTTAAAACCTTTTGGAATTTTTGGTGTGCCCTTGGATGAAATGTGAATTTCATGTGTATATGATCTCCTTTGAAGCTTTTTAATGCGGTGAAGTCTTTTATTTAATTTTCTTATTATTAATATTGCTTTTTTATTTATTTTTCCCCCCTGTTTGCCAGTTCTATTGTGTAGCCAATTTTCAAGTATATATAATTTTTGCACTAGGATTTGTATTTTGTATTGATTATAATAGGTTTGTTAGTTTGAATTGATTATTGCAAGTTTATGTTGTTTTGGATCATGACTTGTTTTTGTTATAATTATCTGTATGGGCATTTTTTCTGAATATGCCAAATTTTACTATATTGCCAATTTAGGGAAGAACCTTGTTGTTTTCTAATTCCATTGTGAATTTAACAGTGCTGTCTTGTAGATTGAGTAGTTTCATTGCATCCTCTTTCCATGTTTCATTTACTATTGCTACATAATTTACATATAGGTACCAACATTTATATATATGTAGAAAAGCCTCAACTATTTTGTTTCTAATGAATTCATGTACATATCTGCCAAAAATGCTGAGAGTGGATTTCCCACTGCTAAACTATTCTTTTATGTATAGATGTTGTCTCTAAATGTAGAGTAAATTTGATTGAAGCAAATTATGGTGAGGTTTAGATATTTTTCTATTATTTCTCCAAGTCATTCCATTATGATAATTAGTAGTTTTTCTTTGGGGATGCTGGGAAACAGAGAGACCTTGGAACCATAGTGATAATGAGAGCAGTAGCCTTCAAAACAAGTTCAAGTAAGTGGAACAAAATTAGTGAAATCTGAGTGATTTCCTTATAAAAAGTTGCAAAATTATAATATATTTCACTGTGAAAATGCCTACTATTTAAAATTATACTTTCTCTTTGCTTTTATATATTCTGTGTACATCACCATTATAACTTATACTATAAAAATGAATTTCGTTATTCCTTTTATTGAATGCTTTACTATTTATGCATAATAAAATTACTTTGTAAACATTTAGAGACGCAATAGTAAGAATTCTCTGTTTAATAAATATGTCCTTACTAGAGTTCAATTAGAATACATTTCTTTCGAAGAAGCAATAATAATGTATTAATATGTGCTTGAGCAGTGCAATCCTAAACCTCGATACAAATTAAAATGTGAAAAAAACCAAACCATCATACATAAATTCAGTATGTCAAAATATCTGTTCATGGTTCTAAACAAATAAATAACTATAATTTTGTTACAAACATAATCTATGTGATCAGCTCAGGATAGACCCATTAATTTCAATGCCTTATATCAATGAAGTGCTGGATAGTTTAGTACATAATCTTCTGAACCTTTTTAAGTCTAGGATCCACTTTGATGGATATTAAACATCATGGGATTCATAAATTAAATTAGCACTCTCTAATACAAACAGTAAAAATTTATTAAAATGTTAGCATTTCTTTGGGTACCTGACTTCCTCAGGACCCACCCACTGGTGGATCTGGACTTATAGGTTAAGAAATGCTTCTTGTTGCTATAACGCCCACCCAATATTGGGAATACATAAAAACTTGTAACTTTTGCAGTCAAACTAATGTGTTCCTTGGTGACTATGATATTTATAAGTTAACAGAACTCTGCTCAGTCTTTTTATTTTGTCAGCTCAAACTTAGTTCTAGTGATTTTTTTGGGTGCCTGAAAGAGTGGTTGTGATATGTTTGTAAAACAACAAGACTATTCAATGTACAAATATTACCATTAACTTCCTGTGATGATTTTTACATATGTAAGTTAATTAATAATGGTAAATCAATATTGCACAAATAGATTATGGTTTTTGCTATTCCTTGACACTGTAATCTGTTACAAATATAGATTTTGCAATCTTTCCTTATGGTCTTAGTGTATATATAATTAATTTGCTGAAAAAGCATTACATTAAATGTAAGCCAAATTTTCTTCTTCATTGAAAATCAGTTATGTTAAGTCTGGCAGGGCATTTGTGAAATTAAGCCTTCCTAAAGTATGACATTTCTTTCAACCCAAAGTTTTAATGGGAGGTATTTGTATAACACTGGTAACACTACCCACATCTGTTGTTTCAGGGCATTATAGTTGAATTAATGTTACTTTCAACTTCTGACATTTGACAGCCTGATTTGGATAATATTATGATTCTGTATTTTTTATTTCAATAATTGCATTTAAGCTGTCAAGGGGCTCACTCCAAGGAGTGATGACTACTCTCCCCTTCCTCTAAAGCAGAATTGCAACCAGAAGAGATGATTATTTCCAGATATACTCTAAACAATATCTATATTTCACTAACTCAATGAATAAGGCTCTATCCTACCAATATTAAATTAACTAAACCTACCTTTCTACTGTGACAGAACCAACATTAAAATTTGTACAGCTTATTTTGAAACATTTTATCTGTGTACTAAAGCATAATTATCAAATTTAGGTTTTGGAACAGGAAGTGAATTTTTTCTTTATTTTTTGTGTCTTATTTTGTTAAAAAATTTATAAAACTTTTATAATCCCTAAATTATGAAATTGTTGTTAATAATGCTTCAATAACTTAATTGTTATGTCTAAAAACAACACTGTAAATTTCAAGGCAATTGATGCAGTTTTTTTCTCTAGAGGTACATGCTTATATGAACATGTAATTTGGAGAAAATTGGGATCAAAGTAAACATTTTTAAAAAGTTAACTCGCTGATAGTTCCAACTCATAACCACCTAATACCTTCTTGTGCCATTCTGAGACTGCTTATGCCAGAATAACCAACAGCAAATGCAAAATTTCCACTAGTAAAAGGTAAAAACCAAAACTTTCTAACTCAATTGGTTCGAAAGTTAATATAACTTTGAAATGGATGGTGCTGAAATGCAGATGTATTTTAAAAAAAACTACTACTACATTGCATAGCACAATAAAAAATATATCACTTATTTCAGGAATGTAAAAAATTTGTTGTAATTCTTCTTTTTTTAACGTCAAAAAATTCAAATTTCCAACTCCTCTCGACTCTACGAAGAATTTATCAAATTGCACTAATATAATAAATAATTTATTGATCCAATGCAGTAGCTACATCTGGTCATATTTATAACAAACATGCCAAGCAATAGGAACGACAACATTGCCCCCAAGCAAAGAAAATGAATGAATGAAAGAAAGAAAGGTGTGTAATGCCCGTTTTTGCTACAGAGGCACCACAAGCGATGGACACTGATGACTCATGATATGAAATGATATATTGGGAAAGGATTTCTTTTTTAAGAAAGGAAACATTCCAGGCCTAAGTTTAGGGTACCCCCCCCCCCCCGGCATTTGCCATTTATGAGGACTGAGGAAAACCTGGAAAAAATCTCAGTGAGAGAGGATGGTCCTCCTGGCAGAAATCAAACCCGAGACCTCCAGCTCACGAGTCTGCGCCTTAACGACCTCAGCTACCTGTGGGGGTGTGGCGAATAGAGCATGGTGATTGGCTACTTACAAGGTTAACCTTGGTTACCATGACAAATCTGTAAATCATGTGTCTATCAAGTGGTCAGAAGTTGAAAGTTAGGTTAATTTGACTATAACAAATAATATAGAGAAATTTACCACTTTTGGAAATGCATTTTCCTTGGCATTTGTTATAGTGTATGATTTTTTAAGATGAAAACAAGTTTGTATAACAGACTTTTGGAATGGGTTTTAGTTTAAGAGGGTAATATAGATTCACGAGAATGGAGGTTAAAGTTCTAGAATGCTCAAAAAAATATGTACTAGAATCTGTGTCAATGAATGGCAGTTCAGTTCATGAGTTGAAACTGCCTTCATATCTATTGCCATTATTAAATTAACTCTGTTTTTTTATTACAGGGAATAAGTCCAGTTTTTATAAAATATTTAGTTTTATTTCTTATATGATTTTTTTTTTAAATTTTATTTTCAGCATTAGCAGAAATTGTGGCTTTCCTGCTGTGCAAACTGAAGATAATACTCGACCTGTTCATGTACATACTGTATCATTTGTATGCCAACTTGAATTTTGTGCATGTTGTGTTTTTGAATAGCCTTTTAACATTGCACATGAACATATGACAGAATTGTAAAACTTCAAAATGAAAAAATCAGCTCCAGAAAAACACTGTCAGTAAACTAAGAGTTCATAGGAAAAAAGAAGAAAGGGAAAAAAAAATAATCTAATCATTCAAAGAAAGCAAGAATAGGATACCATGAAATTTATTTGTTTACAAACATTGACAGAAGGCATTACTTACAATAACAAAGAAAACTGTAAATGTGTTTACATAAATATAAACAACTTTAAAAGTTTACATATTATAACTATAGAAAGCAACAAATTTGCTTATATAAAAGGAAAGGAAGCTATTTGAAGAAACACAAACACTTAAAGCTATTAATTTCAATTTACCTGTAAATCATTACAACTCAGATTGGCAGCTACTTCCAAATTGGAAAAAATCCTGTTCGTTAAAATCAACCATCTGGATCTTCAAACCAATGCATGAAGATTTTATGCAGTTTGAGAGTTATGGATATCATTTGGCCATTAGCAAGCTCAGATTGATTAACAATTTCCTAATTTTTCATTCTGAGGAAGGGGGAACAACACACACACAGTCAACAGCAGTATCTAAAATAAACATACAATTTTTTTATATCATTGTATGATTCAGTTGAACTACACACTCTTAATGCTTCATTTACTTGTCATAAATGTATGGAACCAGTTTCAAGAACATTTAGTTCTCATCTTCAGCCAGGCTAAAGTTCAACTGTTGGATCATTCGTTGAGCTGTGGGAATGTATATTCTGCTCTGGTGGCGGTGCGATAAATATGTAGTTTATGTTTTCATCTCCGGCAGTGTCGAAGTTCATTAGACTGTCTTTGTAGATGTAGATTTTTTCCTAGGTTGCTAGTTCTGTTGGTCCTTATACTGATTTTGATAAATTTGCTTTATTCGTTATGTCGTGATTTTGTGTCCAAAAATGATATGCTACTGCTGATTTTTCTATCTGCTTGTACTTTATGTTTCTGAAATGTTCCTTTAATCGTGTACCTATGTTTCTCTTTGTTTTCCCAATGTAGATTTTTTTCACATTCTTAACAATTTATTTTGTAAATACCTGCTTTTTCCTCTTGTGGAGTGCTGTCATTAACATTGTCTATCAGTAAGTTTTTAACATTAAATCTATTAATCAGTGCCAACCTGATTTTAAAACCTTTAAGAATATTATGAAGTTTTTTTTTGTAGCCCATGGATTATATGTGAACTTTTTAACAATTAGCTTATCTTTTCTTGCTGAAAGTGTTGTGGTTTCTTTGATACGTTTTTGTCTCTTGAATTTCTGCACCTTTTTGTGTAATAGTTCTTTTTTAAAACCATTTTTAACCATTGTTTCTTCTATTTGTTTTTATTCATTAAAATATTCTTCTTTGCTAATTTGTAGGTTAACTAGTTGGTGTGTTAAACTGTTGATAACTGCATGTTGTGTGCTGTGGGGTTAAAACTGTCAGTTTTGATGTGATTATCTGCTTATGCATTCTTTCTGTATATTCCAAATTCCAGATTTCCTTGACATTTCATTATTTTAATATCTAGGAATGGCAACATGTTATCTGTTTCTATTTTGTATGTAAATGGTATGTTTCTATCTTGTATATTCAAAAGTTTTAAGGCATCATCAATGAGTTTTTTGTTAACTATGGCAAATATATCGTCGACATATCTGTACCATAACTTAAATATGTATGGAAAAACAGTGTTGATGTGTGTTTCAATCTATTCATGAAGAGATTAGCTAAAAATAGAGATAAGGGGCTGCCCATTGTAAGTCCTGGTTGTTGTTTATAAAATTTTCCTTTGAAAGTAAAATAGGCTTGATTTCTGTGACTTTAATGTATTCTTTTATGTGTGTATCCTTAATTCCACTTGTTTTAAGCCAATCATGTAAGTAAATTAGGAGTTTTTCTTTTAGTATGCTTGGAAATAAAGATTCTACAAATTAGAGTGTCAGAGGGATGTAGTTTTATGTTCCTAATTTTTTCTATTAACTGATGAATTGTTTATAATTGTCTATATCATCCATGGGCTACAAAAATTTCAGAATATTCTGAAACATTTTAAAATCAGGTTGGCACCGATTAATAGATTTAATGTTAAAAACTTACTAATAGACAATGTTAATGACAGTATTCCACAAGAGGAAAAAGCAGGTATTTACAAAATAAATTGTTAAGAATGTTGAAAAAAATCTACATTGGAAAAACAAAGAGAAACATAGGCACATGATTAAAGGAACATTTCAGGAACATAAAGTACAAGCAGATAGAAAAATCAGCAGTAGCATATCATTTTTGGATCACGATATAACGAATAAAGCAAATTTATTAAAATCAGTACAAGGACCTACGGAACTAGGAACCTGGGAGAAAATCAACATCTACAAAGACAGTCTAATGAATTTTGACACTGCCGGAGATGAAAACATAAACTGCATGTTTATCACACCGCCACCAGAACAGAATATACATTCCCAAAGCTCAATGAATGATCCAATAGTTGAACTTAAGTCTGGCTGAAGATGAGACCAAAATGTTTTCGAAACTGGTTCCATACATTATGACAAATAAGTGAAGCATTAAGAGTGTGTAGTTCATCTGAATCATATAATGATATCAATTACATTATTAGCTTCACTGTGCAAGTTCCAGTTTACATTTTAATATAATTTTTTATTTAATGGTTGTCCAATGCAGTACCAGAAATAAGTTTACTTTGAAATGTTGCAATGCCATTGTAAAGAAAGCATAAAATCCATGTTGGCAGACGTAAAAGCCATGTACTACTCTGTAATTAAAGAATTTGTTTTTATACTCCCAAATGTATTTAAATTATATATCATACACCTATTTTTACAGGTACTAAAATTGTCAGTAAAAATATTGGAGATAAATACCATTTTAAAATTTAAAAGATTGCTAGTTCATAATAGAAAAATTCATGAGATAGCATTTTTCACAGAACTCTCATCTTCAACTATAATTGTACATGGATGAAGTGGAGATGTCTGGTGATTATAATGTGCATAACTTCATATTTGTTCAATGATGGAATTTCAAAGTTTTTTATGCAATTGTTATTTCTGAGTATCAAATTTTCTATATATAATTAATTCCAGTGAATTCTTGATAGGTTTTTAGTAATTTAGCTTTTGTTGCAAACTTGTGGTTTTTTGACAAAAATAGGCAGCTATTGCTAATTTATGCATTTATATAAGGGCTGTTATAGAGTGATTATAAATTTTTTTTGACAAATATCTTCACTCATCCTCCTCATGTTGATAATTTTTCTCTAAGTAGTCCCCCTTGGATGCAATGCACCTTTTGCAGTATTTCTCCCAGTCTTCAAAGACATGCAGGAAACCATTTTTTGACAGATCCTTTAGAATCACCTTTGTAGCCTTATGATGCAAAATGCCTCTGACAAAAGTGTTTCTTCAATTTGAAGAAAAGGAAAAAGTAACAAAGGACTGAAAGGAGGGCAAGGAACACATTCCATGTTCATTTTTGTGGGATATTCAACAATAGCATTTGTTATGTGCAGCATCCAGCATGTTGCATGGAAATGTGGCCTTCAGAGTTTCTAGGACATCTCTTTGTTACAGTAGCATGTGCAGATATGACATGCTGGTAAACCATTCCTTGAATAATGAAAAATGAAATGACTATAACTTTTCCAGCAGAAGCAACCACTTTGGCAATTTTTGGTGCTAGTGATAATGTAAATTTCCATACAGAGCTTTTCTGTTTTCTGTCAGAATTGAATTATGTAGCCAAGTTTCACCAGCAGTGATTACCACTGAAAGAAACTCTGCATCTTCCGTAATATCATCTTCAACTGCATACAGCAGTCTTGGAACCCACCATGCACAAACACGTTTCATATGTAACTTTTCAATTACCCAACATGTGGGTAGCATCCATTGAAATTTTCAGAAAATCTGAAAGTGTTCATAATGTGATTCAATTATCCACTCACACAATGGCAGCAGCGGTGTTATAGTTTTCTCCCATCAGAGCACAAACTGAGGGCAAGATTCAGCTTCCTTTGAAATTGATTGCCTCCACTCTTTAAACCATATGCAGGCAATGCTATAGGAAAGAACAAACTCTCCATAGACCTAAACTGAAAACTCATTGAGACAAAAGCAGATATTCAGAGCAGTATATTGTTTGTTGTGTGCCATCTCCAATTTGCTATAGACGGAACTGAACATATCTCAACTTGCATATCTTTCACAGATGAGAACCAGAAATGACAATTAAACTAGTAACACATGTACATTACACATTGAGCTAACAAAATAATGTAAAGTGAAATTATGAAACTATTAAAAAAATTATGATCACTCTTTACTCAACAGCCTTCATAATTATGTTTTTTAAGCATTCTTTCATCCTAATTTCACAATTAATTATGACAATTAATTTGATAAGATTCCTGATTTTGTGTCTGGTGGAGTTATATCCTTAAATTAATTTCTTAGCTTTTTTTATTTTGTAGTTATTTTGTGAAACCAAAGTTAGTATGTTGTATTTTCTAAAAATGCTATAGAATTTGTTGTTAGCCCAAGGAATTTTTTATCTTCTTTAATGCTTTTAATTTTTCTAAATTGATTTATTTTTTAAATGTACCATTGGTTAAAAATGCTGAAATTAAACTATATAGGAAATAACCATAAACAGGTAATAAAATCTTTGATTGAATAAACTATACAGTGACCACCTCTTTGGTCTATCATCAGCATTGCTAACTACTGGCAGGGAGGTCCCAGATTTGATCCCTGATATCTTAGGAATTTTTTAATTTAGGAAGGTATGTAAAATGGCCTAGCCAGCCTTGTGAAGGAAATTGGGAAGCTGCCTTTGATCACAAAAGTTAAGATAGGTGACCCGTAGGGTGCCAGCATGCCAATCACATGCCTCTCTACAATATTGCACTCTATCAGTGAATTTGCAAGACTGAGACAAAGGATGCAGCAATCGCTATGGCAGGCCACGGCTTGCTATCAGGTCTGTTGCACCATTGAGAAGGAATGTATACCAGCATTTCTCAACCTATTGATCCAAACCCAGTGTTAGGTCACAAAATCTTCCAATGGACCAGGAACCCATGTTTTAATAAAACTTTACTATTGCTTAATTGGAGCAGTTTGTACTTTTTGTATTGGAGTGTACTAATTTAATATGAATCTCGAGATATTTAATATCCCAGACTTCAAAGGTTGAGAACTGCTGGTCTATACAATAACAGATAAGGACAACATATTGGTGTATTGGAGCAAGCATATTATACTATGTGATCAGTGATGCTTTCAACCACAGTGCAAGGTTTTTCCTTTGAGTGAGCCTCCACTTGTTTGTCATGCTGTGGAGGGTGTAGCATGTCTGCTCGCTTACATGTTGACCTTGCTGACTGTTGCAGTCATAGTGCAGCTGTTCTGAGTGTGTGTTATGTTATTCATTTCTTAATTAGGCAGTATTTTAACATGTTTTTTGACTCATGTGTTACAATGGGAAGGGTATGATGTATAGTACATTAACTTAAAGAACCAATGTTTTTCAGCATACAGTTGATTTTGTTAAGTGAATACCATACTAACCATTTTTTCAGAGAAGTAACCAACAGGAAGCATAATCATGCATTTTTTCAACAGGACTCTACCACTGTTCATGCTGCAAATAATTCTGTGAAAGCAATTCACAATGTGTTACCACAAGACAGAGTAATTAGTAGGGATTTGTGGTCCACTCAATCCCCAGATTTAATAGCCTGCATTTATTATATGTGGGGTAAGTTAAAAAATGCCATACACAAGGCAAACCCACAAGAATTCAAAGATAATATTCATCAGGAAATTGTCTGGATTTCTTAAAATGAACTACAGTCAGTGATGAATAATTTCCTAAAGAGATGCCAAAAATGTGTGGAGAATGAAGGTGGGAAGTTTCAACATCTGATTGGATAATTTGGTAAGTAATGAGCCTTTTAATTTTTTTTTTTTCCTCCAGTTCTTGGTGTTTACCAAGACCCTGCTGACTGCTAACCAACTATCGAGCAGGGCACTTGCTCATAAGCAAAACAAAACCGATTGCATGGTATTAGCAGAATGGAAATCCTACTTTGAGAGGTTCTGGTTTCAAATCCCTTGGGTTTTTTTGTGATTTCTCATGGTCTTTAATGCAAATGCTGGTATGCATTTTTCCTCTCTGAATTTTCATTCTATTAGTTCTTTATAGGTCAAAGATAAGGCAAGGTCGCCTATGTGATGTGAGGATATTTTATGCTTTGGAAAGATTTCTGCCTGGCTTCTGGTATGGAAGCAGACACTCTGAGGGGCTTACACTTCTTGAAAAAGGGGGAGGTGCATTGGTTTTGGGGTGTTCTACCTGAAAATATTATTAGAGAATCCATCTACTCCATGTCTCACCCTCCATGGATCCTAGCTGCCCAATGTCTCCTGTATCTCATCTCTTCCTCCCATAGGTGCCCCTAAAGATGGTGTAGCCACAAATGGCCAGTCCTTGAGCATTATTGATGTACTGAAATATCTTCTTCCATCCCTATATCCAGTCCAATGGGAAATATACTTCAGAATGTAGGAGACACTAAAATCAATAAAAATCCCTTGAATGAATGCATGATCTCCTTCATCACACTTGAACATACACAATTGTAACGGAAGAAAAGAAATGGAATATTAAATCACATAACTCTATACCTTCCAGAACTTATAGTGAACTAAGAGAAGTAAAGAGTTCCATGTTTGATTGTCACTTGTCAAGATGCTGTTCTTTGTTCCATGATTTTCCATATCTGCAGCAGTGTAGAACATCTTATCCATAATTTACTGCTTACCTAAATATCTATAAATCAGGTAATAGCATGCAACCAATGTCAATAAGTAGTTGCATGGATCCATAAATAAGCCAAGTGGTTTATATGAAAATGTAATATGATTGAAAACATTTGAAATTAATTCTAACATACATGGGCAAAAATTTTTTAAACAAAATATATCAGCTAAAGACGGTCCTTGTAATAAGCCTTATTCACTTGCAACGCATAGTAAATTACTGCTTGTACTGAGGAAATAGTTGCAATCTACACAGGTACCAACTTAACAAAACTATGTATTCATTAAAATTTCATTTCATTCTATCAGTAAAACTGTGTACTAATATATTTCTTAATAAGTGCTTGGAAACCTGTTACAAAGTGGATTAGATTGGTTAGGCCACAGTTTGGCTTTTGTCTGGCCATTTGTTCCTACAGCTCCCAACAAGAGCACATTCAGGTGAGGGAGATGCCAGATAACTAGGATCCATAAGCGGGGTCCCAAATGTTTCCAGACATTACACAACGCCAGCAGAGGACCCCCTTCCCAAGCAGTTCAAGCTTTCAAATCTGCACATTATTATTGTCTTCACTAGTGTTGCTGCTTTCTTCATCTGGACCCATTCCCACAAGACCCATCCATGGTAATGGATTTACAGCACTTTTTGAACTCATTCACAGTAGATTCACGGAGATCCTCCTCCAAGCTGCAAGGATCCATTTCCCAGTATTGACGGCTTCTTCAGTTTTCCACATGGGGTGAGGGCATTATAGAGCTGCTGCAGATTATCTTCGAAGGGTTTGTGCACATAATCACCATTATTTGGAGTTGTGATGTTAAGGTCTGCATTGAGTTTTGAGATCAGGTCCTGTACTTCTTGATTGATGTGTCTCGTAAAAGAATCCAGCACCATGAGCCCCTTTTGTTAAGCAGTGTGAGTCTGGTCTTTGATTATAAACAACTTTCAACCAATCTAGCATCAGATCATATGTCGTTCATCCTTTTTCCTGGCAAGTGAAGATGAGGCTAGCAAGCAGCTTCTCTTTTGCCATGTTTTTCTTTGCAGTATCACATAATGGAGGAGGTAGCTTCTGGCTTTTGACTAGGGCATATATCATGACCCTAATTCTTACCTTCTCATTGTCAGTAGTTTTAATTAAGATGCTTTTTATGCACTTTGTGTTGACTGTCAGATGAGAGCTACTGATCTACCTGAGCAAATAGTCATGCTCTTTTCTAAGTTTTATGACATGATGCAGAAATGCAATAAATGCAACTCTTAAAAGCTTTTCAAAAATCCATAGAATTATCAGTGTGGAAAAATATATTCATAAATGAAAACAAGGGAAATGAGTTAATTTTGATCTTCCAAACAATAGTAACCTCATCACAAAATTCATAAAATCCACAGAGCTACATCTTAATACCATTCTGGGAAGCTGACAGTGGAACTGTGCTGATGATGAAGGCATTGCCTTTGAAATATGTCCAAGAGGAACAAAACTAGTGAAATTTGAGTGGTTTTCTCATATAATTTGTTATATTCCTTTCTTATGTTTGCTGAACGGGCATTCTTTAACTTCTCTTTCATTTTATACTTAGGAATTTTCACTTGCAAGACATCAAATGTTATTCCTCTGCAGTTTGTGGCCTCTATTTCATTAATAGCCATTAACTTAAACTTTGTATCTTAGCATTAATGTGAACCTCTTGGAAACTGCATGCATGAGTCTTTCCAACTGATTCATGTAAGTTTGGATTCATTTTAGATCGCAGTATCGGTGAATGCTCAAAAAATTCATTGCTACTGCCTTTACCGATCTACTAGTGACGACTTGAAAGCAACTTGTGATTGTATTTTAATTGGAGTCATTGTTCAGGCTGCATATTACAGTATTGGCTATTGTAACTTTATTTGCAGCCTTTCTTACATTAGTGATCTGTGCATCTGAATACTATGCAATGTAAACCACACCTCAAATAGGTGTAACAATATTTTTATATCTGCCATTTTAAGATGATCCCAGATTGTTGGATTTGAGAGTTCAGAAGAAAGGTAATTTTATATTCAGGAAAAATGGTAAGCCCTTTCCAATTGCCTATCAAACTATATTTTGCTTCATAATATTAAATTTGGAATCTAATACAGTGAAACATGCATTAATAATCTCTTCTTATTCAAAATATTTAGAACACTCTTTTTGGCTGCACTTAGGAAATGTTTCATGGACCCTCATCCACATCCTTGGCTGTCAAACAACTGTTAGATCATTCAGAAAAGTTGGATTGATAGTATCTGGGTTGACTCTGGTGGTCTTGCAATAAATTTGAAGACCCATCTGTTTCTAGGATGTCAAAATTCATTAAATTTTGATGTTTTTTATTACATAAACCCTTTCCCATGTGTTTAATTCTTTTGGTTGTTGAACTGTATTTTTCTATTTCATGATTTTCATTTCAGAAATGTGCTGCCATTGCTGATTTTTCTATTTGCTTATAGTGGATGTTTCTCCAATGTTCCTTTAACCTAATGCCTATATTTCTCTTTGATTTTCCTACGTAAATTTTTTCACAATCCTGACAATTAATCTGGTAAAATTTGTATTTTTTTCCTTTGGTCCTGGAATCCATTTTGTTTAATTTCAATAAATTTAATTAATTACATACCACTTCAATAAATTTGCTACCCTGTATCGGTTTTGGGATGCTAAGATATTATTGTACTGCTTGAAATTTTTTTTCAAATTTATTATTGGCTGGCTGATGGTAAATGAATTTTCTAAACATTTTTTTCCCCCTGCTAAATCACTCAAACTTGTGATTTAATTGTTTTTTGTTTTTGGAATTTTGAATGTTTTTATTGTCTGTTTGCTGAACCCATGGATTTACAATTGTCTGTATGCTTGTCCTTTCTGTAGATGCCAAATTCAAGTTTATTATTACATTTTATTATCTTCATATCTAAAAATGGCAACATATTTCTGTTTCAGTTTTGACAATCAACTTAATTGTAGGCTCTTGTAGGTTTGAAAGTTTTAAAGCATCTTCCACACGTTTTGTATTTATTATGGTAAATACATCATGTACATATTTGTGCCAAACTTTAAAAATGTCAGGAAAAGCCTTAGTGATATGCATCTCAAAATAGCTCATGAATAGGTTGTTGGCTAGGTCTACTTTCTGTTTAAAGATTTTTGTTGTCATGTACAAAAAATGCCTAATTTAAGCCAAAAACAGTGTCTAAATAGTTTGACTTAAAACTGGAATGAATTCTACTCTGACATTTCTTAAATTAAGATTTTTGGAATTTGTCAATCTATCTATTCGATGGAGAAAAGTTTTCAATGCAAAGTACATCTACCACTTTGTGCTTTTTCACAAAATAATGCACTATTTGTGGAGAAGTTTAAAGCATGAACAGTTTGGAACAAGTTCTTTGAAATTTCTTTCAACTCTTCATATTTAGAGTGGCATCCTTCCAATTTGAACCACTTTCCATTATTGACTATTTTTTTAACAAATGTGTTGAGCACGGGCACTGATATTCCTAAGTTTTGTGCAAGTGCATGTGTTACTTGCGTCAATTTGTTGAATTTTCAGCTTCCTCATAGAAATACTATCTTTCTTTTCATCTATTTTAAAATGAGCTCTATTTGAGAACTCTTTAAAAGCACTCACTGTGATCAACAGCATAACCAATTTGTGGTACAATCTGTAAAACAACTTGTGCAGAATACAATGTTGCTACTACCACTGGAACGGTGAGAACGCTCACTCTTTGGGTCATATGTAATCACTTGTCATAGTTGTACCTTAAGCATTCGTGTTCACTCTGACATTTTCCTTCTTATGGCTTTTTATTTCCAAAAGTGTTGATCACTATTCCACCAAATGTAAAAGCAAGAACAAGTTTACTTTGAATGTAGGTAAATTCAGGTAATGAAAAAATAAAAGTAAATGACAGGAAAGTAAAGGCATGGTTATATTACAATTAACATTCTCAAAATAAGGGGTTTATTTAAAAAAAGTAATGGAATATTTTCCAAACCACTCATACAATTGCAGGCTAAGCTGCACTATCTTTATAATTAAACACATGTGTTCAGTAAGTACTAATAACATACATTTTTATCAAAGCTCCTGATCCTCTGAAAGAAGATTTCAGGTTTCAGATCCCCTGTGTGAAATGTGGAAACAAGGTGAGTCAATAACAAAAATTTAAGGTTTTGAATATATACATTCAGGAATCTCTCTTTAATATGTTTGTGTTTACAAACAGTTCCAATAAAATTATACACACATATATATATATATATATATATTATTTTGTTTCAGATTTCAGTCTAGCTTTGTCTTTTAAAACAATTACTCCAGGGATTTTGTTAATTTTCTTGTTAAATTTTGCAATGCTCTTTTCTGTAACACTCCCACCATTAGCTTCTAACTCTGCCAACACTTTCTTCTTCAGTCGCTTCAGAGGCAGTTCTTTTTCCTCCTTGGTTTCCAAAAGAGAGATAATCACCTTCTCCCAGTTGAACTTCTGTTTAGAAACTGTTCCAGTTTCTTCTTCTGGTTCTGAAATTTAAATACAAGTTATTTCTTAACTGAAGTGCATAAAATTCATTTCTTGTTTGCAAAAACCATTCAGTTTTGTTGTACAGACCTTTCTTATATACAGTATACAAGGGCTATTCAATAAAGAATGATTATAATTCTTATCATTTTGATGATTTTCTTGTTGGATACAATGGAACTGTCCCAGCATTTCTGCCAGTCTTCAGACATGCTGGAAACAAATTTTTTGACAGATCCTTCTGAATCGTCTCTCATAGGGCTAAACCTGGATTATAGGGAGGATGAGGGGTTTTTTTTTTTTGTGAGTTATTCAGCAAAAACATTTGTGCAGCTATGCATTATTTTAATGCAGCATCCAACTCCAGACACACATGTGAAATGGCTCTGCAGAGTTTTTAGATTATCTCTGTAGTATTGTCCAGTTACATGTGTTTGTGAATGGTTTGACATGCTGGTAAACCATTCCTGAGGCAATAACCATAACTTTCCCAGCAGGATTTTTTTTTTTTGGACCATACAGAGCTTTGCTGTTTGCTCTCAAGATCGAAATGATTTAGATTCATCAACAATAATTAACCTTTAAAAGAAACTTTGAATATTCCTGTAACATCATCTTCAACTACATGCAAACCACGTGGATGTCTTTTTTGACTGGAAATCACACTTTTGGAACCCACTGTGCACAAACATCTTATTTGCAACTTTTCAGTTAACATTTTCAGTATGTTATTAATGTTATTTGAAGATCCTCTCTCAAGATAACAGCAGCAGTGTTTATGTTTTTTCCATTCAAGCACTAACTGGAGCACTGGGTTCACCTTTCTTTAAATTTGACTGCTTTCCCTCTTTAAACATTTTAAAGTATCTTCGAACTGGGAAGAACAAACTCTTCATAGGCCTCAGCTATAGGTCTGATTTGTGGGTTACCTCCATTTTACTAGGTGGAACTGAACACGTCTCAACTTGCACACATTTTATAGGCAGGAAAATGAAGCGACAACAATGAAACCAGTACCCCGTGTACATTAAGCTAACAAAATATTGTAAAGTTGAATTTTAGCATAACAAATTATAGCTGTAAAAAAATTTATGATCATTCTTTATTGAACAGCCCCCATATGCCCTATCAAAAAGTATAAGCAATAGATGCTTTCTGATAAAAACTTGTTTAAAGGTTCTCACAAAAGTAAAACTTGAGAAACTAGCAGCTACACTGAATGGTTTTTCACTGAATTTTACCAAACACAAGAAGCAACAAAGCTTAAGAAACAAACTATGGAATGTGCACAGTATTTATAATGAACAAATCATTCCAGCACAATGATAAAATGTGTTTTTATGAATGGTATGCATGAATTGCCACTACAATACGAAAAGTGTTGTACAATCGGCAATCAATGTACACTAAATTATTAGTCCTATTCAAATATAAATCAACACAGTGAAGTATATGATAATTAAAAACAGGTAAATTAATTCAAGATGTGATTCAAGGATCACTGTCCTCATCATCAACTGTTGGACATACTCAAGTTGGTTTCTGTATGCATATGAGGTAATCCTGATGAACCTGCTTCTAAAGTGTCCAAGTTTACACTTCAAATTTTTATAGTAAATTTTTCCCCAAATACACTTTTTTTGCAAGTTTACAGCCTGAAGGAGTCACTTAACAGCCAGGAAAGTGGTACAAGCAGAGGACGTGGTAATTTATAGAAAAAACAGAATATTGCAGGGTGACATTCACTTACACACTTGAATGAATCAATTTCATGCAGTTTTCACAAACAAGAAAACATGTAAAATCAAAGTAAACAATTTACATTTCTATATTCTTAATACTATTAAAATATTTCAATTTTGCACTTATTCACCCTCAATTTATGGAGTTGCATTTCTTCTGTACCCCATTATAATTGACACCAGGTTAAGTATGCAATGAGGAGATATATTCGCTTGAAACTGCATGCACTTAGTATGACCACCCTAACATGGAAACAGGTGGTGATGAATATTGTACTTATGAAGCTGTTGACAATGCAGTGGTAATATATCCTGAACTTAGGTATTCTTTTTTTTACTCTAAACTCCACTTACATAAGAGTAAGATGCATTTCAGGAGAATCTCTCCCATCTTCAGTTGCTCACTGAACTGCCGTTACTGCAAACAATGGCTAGACAACCACAGGAATATCCAGTTGTCTAGCCATTGTTTCAAGTAACAGTGGTTCAGTGTGCAACTGAAGATGGGAGAGATTCTCCCGAAATGCATCTTACTCTTATGTAAGTAAGTGGAGTTTAGTGTAAAAAATGAATACCTAAGTTTAGGTGGTGATGAGTTAGTCATTAAGGCATTCAAATGCTGGATGTTGTCTGCTACAACTGACCCACAAATCTGCCAAAGTTGCTGTTCAATCTAGTCCTAAATGTTCTTGCTGGCCAAGGAAGCAAGTTGACAATACAAAGGTAGTATACACACATCCTTGCTGTGTGAGGTTGGGCATTATGCCATTGGAAAACTGGGTTGTCAAGCTGAGCCAGAAAAGGAAGCAGCAGCCACAAAATTTCCTTGACATATTGCCATGCTGTCAGGGTTCCATGAATCACCACCAATGATGATTCATAGGAAATGCCACTCCACACCATGATATACCTAATTGGATCTTTGTGCTGCTTTACAATGAAACATGCATGGATCATTGCACTTCTCATGATGTCTCTGAACTGGGATTTGGTGATCATTCACAACAGCACTCACCATTCCCTACAAAAGTCCCAATCATCTCTGGAAGGAGGAGTGCTTACAATCTGTTATATGATGCAATCCTCCTTTCTAGTAGTTGGCCAGAGTCATGCAAGCATGTGTATATCTTCACTTTCCCTCTGCTGCCAACACCACACAGTGTAGTCAAAACAGTTCAAGTGGCAAGTAATTTGCCAAAATAGGCCAATCAGCCTAATCTAATGATGCAACTTCTCTCAAATTCTAACTGAACAAAAAGTTGTCAAATGTTTACTTTGTGTTTTGCATTGTTTTTATAAGGGAGGAACATGTATGCCCTGCTGCCACTTCTACACAAGTAATCAGCACAAAATCAAATGAACACATGCCAGTCTGTGGCAATACTTGCATAATTTGTTCATGGTGACCCCCCTTTTTTTTTTGCAAATATTTAGTTTACAATTTCATGGCTTTAGTTCAAGACCACAGTATCACTTTGACACCTCAAAATAAGCAAATGTAAAAAAATATCTTAAATGAAACAAAATGGATAACTTAACAGTGGAAGAAAGTCAGAATTATCAGCTTACTGCCTTGAATGTTAAAAAAATTACATGGGGAAATTCATCAGTTGAAGCAAAAATGTCTGCTGGAATCAACTCTCCCATTAATTATGAGTTGTGTAGTGTTATTTGATTTCTACAGGTAGATGGATATAATTCAGTGGAAATTCACTGCAACATTAGCTGTATGTTGCATTAAACATTATGAGTGATTGCATGGTATGAGAGTGGTGCAAGAAATTTAGATGAATGAACAGCAATCATGATAAAGGTGGTCAGGAACAGAATTCTGTGGCAAGAGATCAACTTGTGCAGCAAGTGGATCAAGGTGTTAGTTCATTATTTATGAACTGCCTAAAGACTTTTTAGTAATAATTTCAAGATCAGCTCTGTATAACATTGCTACAGATCACCTTGGAAACCATAAAATTTGTGCACAGTGGGTACCCAAATACTGAATGACAACCACAAGGAGCACAAATGGCATCATAACCTTAACATTTCTGCTGCATTAAACGGACAATGGTGACAGGTGATAAAATGTGAATTCTTTTTGATAATAAACCAAAGAAATGGTTTGGAGGATGGCACTTGCACTCCAATGCAGACCTGGCTCAACAGATGGGCAAGAATGTTTTCTGCAGAGGGGTTTGGAAAGCTGGTGCACAGGTACAACTCTCGATTTTCATGTTGTTTTTTTTAGTAGTGTTTAATGCCCATTTTTACTGCTAAGGCACCACAGGCGGTGGACACTGATGATACATGAGATGAAATGATATATTGGGAAAGGATTCTTTTTTAAGGAAGGAAGTGTTCCAGGCCTAAGTTTAGGGTATATTCCCGGCATTTGTTGCCAGTAATGAGGACTTTGGAAAACCTAGAAAAAAAACCCTAGTCAGGGAGGACGGTCTTAGTGGGATTCGAATTCCAGACCACCCATTCACGAGTTCACACCTTAACTACCTCGGCCACCCGTGGCAGTGATTTTCATGGTGATAATGATGAAAGGAAGCTTATAGGTGTATTTAACTTTTGCCAATAAAAACACTTTACTATTAACTCATGTCCCATTGGAGGCTAAAAAAAAAAAAAAAAACCTCATAGAAAAATTTGTATTGGCAGCACACTATTGGAACAAAATTCATGAAGTTGAAAATAGAGTAAAGTTATTACACACAATTAAGAAACCAAGTGAATTAAAAACATGTGTAAAAATTTACATTTAATTAACTTTGATATTCTTGAAGAAGATAATATAATTTTCAGATCTGTAGGAAGGCCATTGATTACTCCATATGCGTACCTATGTGACTCCAGTATTTCCAACAGTCAACCTACAGCTGAGGATGACAACAGTGAGTCCTTGAAACATGTTCTGTATTTTTAATATTAATTCAATTTGAAATTGAACACAGTGAAACATACATTAATAATCGCTTCTGAATTGAAATATTTGTAACACTCTTTATGGTTTCACTTACGCGATATTTATTCAGAACATTTTGCGTGGAACAGCTGTCCATATCATCAGCTGTTAAATGGCTGTTGCATCATTTGTAGAAGTTTGGTAGGTATTTGGGTTGACTGATGGTCTTGTGATAAACTTAAATAAAGGAATGTCAAAATTCATAAGGTTTTACTCAATTTTTTATATAAATATTTTTCCATGTGTTTAATTCTTTTGATTGTTGAACATATTTTATTAACTTGATGTTTTCATATATTTCATGGTTTTCATTTCAAAAATGTGCTGCCATACCTGATGTAACTATCTATGTAGTATGTATGTTGTCTATATGTTTGATAAATCAGCTGTGGCAGCACATTTTTGGAATTAAAACCAATATATATATGTGTGTGTGTGTGTGACAAAATAATAATTTGTCTATTATTAAAAAATGTTCAACAACCAAGTGAATTAAACACATGGGAAAGGTTTATATAAAAAGCATGAGCATAACTTTATGACTTTTGATATCCCAGAAGCAGACAGCTATTTATTCAAGTTTATCACAAGATCACCAGAGTTAACCCAGATATCTACCTACCCAACTTCTATGAATGATCTTAAAGTCATTTAACAGCCGAGGATGTGGACAATTGTACCAGAAAACATATCCTGAGAAATTCTCATGTAAGTTAAACCATAAAGAGTGCTCTAAATATTTAGACTCAGAAGAGATTATGTTTCTGTATTCAATAAATGAAGCAATAAAGGATGTATTTGAAATAAATCAACCTTTTTTACTTAATTTTTGTCTAGCTCTTTTGTTGACAATTTGACACTTTGTTACTTTCAAAAAGACTGCACAAAAACAATATATCTAATAGAAATCTGCCATGCATTCATTAAATGATTTGCAGTCTCCAAATTCACCAAGGAAAGATAAGATTTGCTTGTCAAATGCGCTGAAAAATAACCACTCTTTGACTGCACGATTTTTATCCACTTACCTTCATCTTTTGACTTCTTCTCTGCTGGTTCATCTTGTTCCACTGCTGCATCCTTCTTCCTCTTCTTTTTAGATTTGTGTTGCTCTTCTTCTGCCTCATGGTTCATATCGCCATTAGGGGCAGTATCTTCACAATCTCCAGATTTTGATTTTTTTTTCTTTTTAGATTTTGCACTTTCTGTGCCATTTTCTATTTGTGATTCATCCAAAGCTAATTCCTTATTTTTCTTAGACCTTTTGGTTTTTTCCTCTTCAGGGTTCTCTTCGGCATTGTTTTCTATTTCCTTTAATTCTGCCTCATATTTGGCCTTCTTTTTCAATTCCTTCCTTTCTTTTTTTGAGAGCTTCTCAGACTGTACTTTTTCATCCCCATTTTCACACATGGATTTGTTTTCCTTTTCTTCTACCTCTCCATTTTGCTGATCACTGTCAGTCTTTTCTTTGTTCTCTTCAAGTTTGCTGTGCTCTTCTAATATGTCAAAAATATGATTTACAATGTTCTCTTTATAACGTCCATGGAGATTTGTCTTCAGATAGTTCTGAAACACAACAGGATTAATAGAAGAGTTAATTAATCATGTAGCTAGAGCTCACATTTCTAATTGCTTTACTCCAAGAGGAGTGAGTCAGAGAAAATATATATTCCTAATAATATACTGCACAACTAATACATTTCAAGTTGCTACAAATATTTAGCTAAATTATACCTAAAGTCTAATAATTGCTGTTACTACATACAGCAAGTACAAAAAGTTACCACATATTTTAAATGATGATATATATATATATATAATGGTTTTAAATTGTTTGTTTTAAATGTTACATATGGTGTTGTCACAATGTCTGGGATAAAACTATGTTTATACTTGGGTTCACCAGCACCAAAACTAGGAGTTTGATGGTTCAACTGGAAGTCTTAACACAGTTCTGGATAGAGCCACAGTTGTAATCTGTCTTTGCCATATAGCATGAAAATGTCAGTATGGTAAATTAAAGTTTGGCAGTATAGGGAATTGACTAACATTTTTTGAAACACAGCAAGCAATTAGGTTCCATTATAACTGTATCTTGTATATCATGATTCTTTTCAAAAAATTTGTTTCTGCATTCACAATAAAATTTTTTATTCCTTAGACATCACAGTGAATGGCAGTTTTTTTCCAGTCATTCAGAAACACATGCAACAATTATTTTTAATCTTTTTTTCAGAAAATTGCACAAACAGTAGAAGATGTATGCTTGCTACCATTTGTGCAATTTTCTGAAATATGACAAGCAACAATCAGTTGTATCCTACACTAATGTGTTCAAATTGTTCACACTAACTCCACTTACATAACACTAGGACATGTGGATCATCAGCTGTTGATCGACTAATGGATTCTGATGCTTTTGCGGCAGTCTCTGATGGTTCTAGTAGGAACTTGCTGAGTTTGTTCATGGGTGAAAAATCAAAGTCCATTAAGTTTTTCTTATTTTTTAAGATAAAAATCTTTTCCTTAGTGGATAGTTCCATTGGTTTGTGAAGTTCTTTTAGCAGCCTAGTCTCTGGTTTAATTTCATGATTATATGTCCAAATGTGAGTAGCTCCTGCTGATTTATCTACCATTTTAAACAAATGTTCCAAAAAAGTTCTTTTCTCCATATTTTCAAATTTCTCTTTTTTTTCTTTTTCGATGTATTTCTGATTACAATCTACCCATTTGATTTCATAAATTTCTGATTTTTTATGCTGTTATGGTGTTTTTCAATGCGCAACCCAACAAATTTTTGATATTCATTTTTTTGGGGGACTACCATTATATCTTGTTTTTTGAATATCCTCTTAAATTTGTTGTGGAATGTTGGATGGTATGTGAAGCTTTTGAATTTGCACCTATCCTTGATGTTCTTCAGTGTGGAAACCTCTCTTATTGACAAACAGATATTCAAAGAACAAGGTATAATGTTAGTCCAAAAGAAAAAATATAAAAAATTTATTAGGTTGCACAGTAAAAGACACCATACCAACAGAACAGAAATCAGGAATTCACGAAATTAAATGTGCGGATTGTGATCAGAGATACATTGGGAAAAAAAGAGCAATTTGGAGAAAAGAACACGTTTGGAATACTTGTTTTAAATAAGTTGATAAATCAGCAGTAGCAGCCCACTTTGGACCAATATTCATGAAATTAAACCAGAGACTAGGCTGCTAAAAGTACTTCACAACCACTAGAGCTATTCACTTGGAAAAAGATTTATCTTAAAATATAAGAAAAACTTAATGAACTTAATTTTCCGCCCATGGACAAACTCAGCAAGTTTCTACTAGAACCATCAGATACTGTTACAAAAGCATCTTGGGATCCAGCCACCAATTCCAGTAATCAGTCAACAGCGATGATGGCAGCCAGGGCTTCTGAAACATGTCCCAGGTATTATGTAAATAAGCGTAGTTAGTGGGATTAATTTGAACACATTAGTGTAAGATTATATTACCACTCCATTGTCTACAGCTTAATAAGTACAATTTATTCACTTAACAATCAGTTAGTTGGTTTCTAATGGCTAACACTGAGTATTTGCTTCATTTGTCTTCTGGCATCCCAATACAATTCAAACTATGTTCTTGTTAAGATCATTGCATGATTTGAGTCAAACTAACACTCTTTTGCTTCACTTGTTTAAATATGTCGAACTGGTTTCATGAACCCTTTGTTCGCATTAACAGCCCCTAGTCAACAGAAGGATGAACTGTTATGCCATGGGAATGGGAATGTAATCTGCTCTGATGGAGGTCTGTGGACGATATGTTTTTATCTTGTATATTCAGAAGTTTTATAGAATCAATAAGTTTTTTGTTAACTATGGCAAATATATCATCAATATATCTATACCATATTTTAAATAAGTACGCGAATGCTGAGTTTGAGTTGTGTTTCAAATCTGGCTCATGAGAAGGTTAGCTAGAAATGGAGATAAGGTGCTGCCCATAGTAAGTCCTGATTGTTGTTTATAGAATTCACCCTTGAAAACGTAGGATTGGTTTATGCAAATTTCGGTGAGTTTTATGTATTCTTTAGTGTGTGCATCATTAATTCTACTTGTTCTTAGCCAATCATGCAGATAAATTAGAAATTTTTCTTTAGGTATACTTAGAAACAGCGATTCTACATTGAAAGATATTAATGCATCAAAAGGTTGTAATTTTATATGCTTCATTTTTTCTATTAACTGAATTGAATCGTTTATACACCTGCTTTGAAATTTTGGTAGTCTTGAATCTATCAGCTAGCCATTTTGCTAAATAGTATGAAGATTGTTAATGATGGGTTGCTTACTATTTCCAATCTTGTGAATTTTTGGTAAACTGCATATTTTTACTATTGTAGGGTACTTCTGTTTCATTTTATTTCTTTATATTTGCCATAGTTAGCAAAAAACTCTTTGATAATGGCATAAAACTTCTGAATATACAAGATAAAAGCCTAAATATAGAAGATAAAACATAATGTTCACTTACAAAACAGAAATATATAGCACATTGCATTTTGGACATTAAAATAATGAAGCGTCAAGGAAACCTGGAATTTGGAATATATAGAAAGGAAATAAAGCAGTGGGTCCAGTGTTGTAGATTTACGGCATGAAAAAGAACCGAAAAAAGAGGCCTCTGAGCAGTTTCATGCTCTGAATTGAATGGGATGCTAGTGACCTGAGATGTTAATATATAAAACAAATCAAAAAAAAAATCCCTGCCTGGTCTCCAAGAAGATTATGGTGACAACATCACTGAAGATGTGCACCATATGTCTGGGAAGACGAAGGAGAAGAACCCCATTGGACCACAGGCTTACAGCCTGGAAGACTAATAATTTTAATTTTTGTGTATTAGTCTGAAGAACTGGTATGCTGTTTTGTTAGTGTTCACCTCCATATTGTTCTGTGACCAATTTACTTAATGTGACTAAGGTTTATTATGCCCTCTAGTATCTGATGTTAATTAGTTTTGTATCAGGTATAACTTATGCTTTAAGAGACACATAGGATAGAGAAAGAAGTATCTGATATTACTTTTTGATCTAGATTATATCTATGGAACATCATCATTTGTGAACATTATATACCCCTCTGCTTTTGTGGTATTTTTCTAATTTCATGTTCCAGTTGATAACAGTTGACAGTTCTAAGCTAACAGACAGTTGAAATTTGTTTCTAGAAACTTGAACAAGCTCTATACACTGGAAATGGAAATATCTACTCACATGTGGAATCCGACATTCCGTAAACATCTACTCACATATGTTTACGGAATTTGGGAATCCACACAGTGAAACTTTTGTTAATCTTATTTTGATTTAAAGTAAAACACTAAAAATTCATTCAATTCTCATTTTTGGAATGAGAATCATGAAATAGAGAAGGACATAACATTACTAAAAACAATTCAACATCCGAAAGAACTTAATATATGGGAAAAAATTTACATAAAAAAATATGAATACAAACTTATGAATTTTGATATACCGGAAGCAGACAACATATTGTGTAAGTTCATTAACAGACCACCAGAGCAAGCATAGTAACATACATACTTTGCTGAAATTGGCTCCTCAGTCATCGTTTTGGTTGACAATGTGAGGAATGTACCTCACGAAACATGTACCAAAATTACTTTTATAAGTGTGTTTGTGAAACTTAAAGAGAGTTTTAATGTGACGACATGATTTTTAGTGTTTTACTTTAAATCAAAATAAGATCTACTCACATACCTACTATGTTCAAGCAAATATATTCACAAAGTTGCTTTACTTTTTGTGATTAATGAAATAAGGGCACATGTTAAAGTGTCTTTTGTAAGATTCAAACTCAGCCAAACACTATCTATTGCCTGGGGTATAAGTTTTCAGTGTTAGGAAGAAAGAAAATAATTCACTACCTCATTCTGAGCCCAACTATGCTTGTACCAAAAAATCCTAACTTGCTCTAACCATGTACACCATAGATAGGTTTGAATATATTTGTATCAATGAACCCTGGAATCCCAGTCCTATTTACTAAAATCTGTTAGCTAACTTTTAACATCTGAAGGGACTTACCTGGAACTTATTTCTTTTTCTAGGAACATTCTCTTGATCAATCAGCAGAGTCAGTATTTGCTGTTCATTCTGTGACAGATCCTTCCTCGTGTCTTTTACTGTTCGAATGATATCTTGCCACTTTTGCTGCTTTCGCTCCCCTTTGTTGGCTGATGGTTTTGGTGTGAAACCCTTTGCTGCATATCTTTCTTCTTCTGTTACACATTTTGTATGGGCTGTGAATGTTTCTTCACTGAAAAAAATTAGTTGGTCTTTGTAGCAACTAATAAATCTAAATTCATTAAATATGACAAGTTCAGATTATTTATGATCCTAGTTCTTCCTTACTGAAATTTGTAAGTTGATTAAAGAATTTTTTTGTTGATTTGCTTTATTTAGGATGCTCATTAACATCTCAGTCATCAGCATCCCATTCAATTCAAGGTGTGAAACGGTTGGTAATTTTGCTCAGAGTCCTCTTCTTTCAATTTATTTTTCATGCCATAAATCTATGACCTGGGACCCACGACTTTACTTCCCTTCCAAAGGAAGCCATACTTAGGATTTTTACGCCTGAAAAATCCATCAACCTGGCTGGGATTGAACCACGGTCTTGGGTTTACGAGGCAAGTATGGTTACCACTAGACCAACATGATTAAAGAAAAGATCATAGTTATTTGCATATTAAATCTGCACTTTTATTGCAGACAGAAAAGCCAGCAATATAAAAACTTAACATCTAAATTGTTATTATCATCAAAGATCTGTCAGTTATATTGATTCAAATTTTAAACAAGCAGTTTCACATCCAAGAATATTAGTTCTCCACTATATGGCTATAGAGGCAATGTCACTCTACCCTCAGTAGGAAAATAAGTTTAACCTAATTTTGCTTGATATAAGCAATCTCTCTCAGATGAGGCCAAACTGCCACACGTGGCTGTCATTAAGATGCAGGTTTGTGAGCAGGAGGTCTGGGGTTCAATTCCCACCAGGACCATTCTCTCTGACAGGTTTTTTCCAGGTTTTCTTCGGTCCTCATAAAGGGAAATATTGGAGAGGTACCTAAAACTTAAGCCTGGAACAGTTCCTTCCTTTAAAAAAAAAAATCCTTTACCAGTTTATCATTTCATCTCATGTATCATTAGTGTCAACCGCCTGCATGTCTCAGTAGTTAAAATGAACATTAAACGCTATTAAAAAAATACATAAAAAAATAAAGAGGCCAACACTAAATGGGCTGTGGTGCCATAGTAGAAGATATAAAGAAAATGCATCTTTATTGACAATTTAAATACCTTGCAACTAAAGTGTACTTGTTTAGCACTGTAATAATTTGCTTCAACAACCTCATACATATTACTGAACAGCTGTTTGGTGTCGCCAAATTCATCAACTTGAGTCATGAGGCTATAAACATTAAAATGAAAATGCAGCAGCATCATCATTTCATACGAATTCACAACACAATATTTCCGACATTTATTTACATTCCTGTTTTCAATCCATATAGTGTTACTCTCGGTATCGTTGAAGCTACCATTTTGTGATGATTATACACAAGGTTATTAGCAGTGCTGTTAAACATTTGCTGCTAGGGAATATATTTGCTGTTTTGTAGGTTGTAAAGTAGCAGTTTTATGAAATACATAATTTAAGAATTTCTTAAAATTATTTTTGAGCATTTAATATACAGGATTTTTAATATTTTATTTTATTTACTCTGAAAAAGTCAAGAGGGGTCTAGTGTGTGAATAAATACGAGGTATTCAAGTGCATAATTTTTCATAAATTATGTGTTCTCAATCATGTATTTTCATCTTGTCACCATTCCACATTTAAACTGGACTTTTGTTTGGAAAGAGCAGCAAGAGGGGGTATGACCATAGGGGTAGCTAGGTGAGGATGTGTAAAGGGAAGTGATCCAACAGCTATTTCCACATTGGTCATTCCATTGTCAGTTCCACTATGTCTGAGCAAGAGGTTGCATTGCAGATCATCATCAGTTTTCTGTCCAAAGGAGACAAACCGACTGAGATTTTGTCCAGACTTCAAACATAGTTTGTAGAAGCTATGTTTAAAAGAACCCAAGTGTTTGACTGGCACAAGAAGCTATGTTGCCGTTATACAGTGGAAAATGAAAGCCACTACGTCTTCCAAGAACACCCAAGTGTGCTCAGAATTGCTTCAGAGGTGGGCATAAGTTGTGGAAGTACACACACCGTTCTCTCTCTAGATTTTGGAAAGTGTTGGCATAATGGGTCCCATGTCTCCTCAATAATGAAAAGAAAAATGTTTAATAAGACATCAGTCAGAGGCTTTTGGGTCAGTTTGAGGAAGGTGAACAGTTTTTTATTCAAATGGTGACCTGTGGGTACACCATCACACCCCAGAAAACAAGATAACAAGTATAGAGTGAAGAAGTCAAAACTCACCTGTCAGCCAGAAAAGTTCTTGCTACCATGTTTTGGGACTCCAAAGGCATATAGCTCATTGATTTCCTTCATGAACTAAGGAATGTGATATACTACTGCAAACTGGTGAGCAATGTGAGAGCCACCTATTACAACAAAAGATCTGCAACCCATTCATGATGTCCTGCTTCTGCATAACAATGTGAAGCCATATAAACAATGTATACAGTTTTTTTCACACTAACTCCATTCACTTACATAAATTTGGAACATATGTTTCGGGAGCGATCCCTCCCATCTTCAGCCTGTTGACAAACAGTTGTTAAACGTGGCGGTTGGGTCTCTTGATGTTCTTGTGGCGGCATCTGTTGGTTCTATTAGGAATTTGCTGAGTTCATCCAATGGAGGGATATCGAAATTCATCAAATTATCCTTATTTTTTGTAATGAAAATGTTTTCCCAATTGGAAAGTTCTATTGCATTATGAAGTTGTTTAAGTAGTTTTATCTCTGATTTAATTTCATGATTTTTATTCCAAAAGTGCGCTGCTATTGCTGATTTATCAATTTGTTTTAAGCGAATATTTCTGAAGTGTTCTTTTTTCCGGATTCCCAAATTCCTCTTCGTTTTTCCAATGTATTTTTTGTCGCACTCTGCACATTCTATTTCGTAAATACCTGACTTTTGTTCTGTTGGCATGTAGTCCTTTACTCTGCAACCTAATAAGTTTTTTATATTAAAATTGTTCTTTGGGGCACGTTTAACAACAGTTTGTCAACAGGCTGAAGATGGGAGGGATCGCTCCCGAAACATATGTTCCAAATTTATGTAAGTGAATGGAGTTAGTGTGAAAAAAACTGTATACATTGTTTATATATATACCACTTCATTGTCAACAGCTTCGTAAGTACACTTATTTGAATGTGAAGCCACATACAACAGCCATAAGCTGGGCTTAATTATGGAAAATTCACTGAACTTACAGTCCCAATTTATCCCTCTGTAATTACGTGTTCAAATCCTGGTGCCGTTATGTAGGTGATACATTTGCAATAGTCCTGAACAAACTCAAACTACTAAACATTCAAGATAGAGCCATACAGTTTACCTTAGAAATGCAGAAAAATGTTTTTTACTTCATATTTGGTAGATACAGAAAACATAGGCAATTACATCCAACACAATAGTTTCAACCCTAGACCACTACTACATTATGCTCAACAATGAATCAAACAGTGTCTTTATATTCCCAATCTTAAGGAATGGCTCTTCGGATAGAGAATTTTTAACAGAGTTTAACGCCCGTTTTAACTACTGAGGCACCACAGGTAGTAGACACACGAGATGAAATGATAAATTGGGAGTTATTATTATTAAAGGAAGTGTTCTGAGCCTAAGTTTATGGTACCTTCCCAGCTTTTGCCATTTGACTGAGGAAAACCTGAAAAACCTCAGTCAGAGAAGAAGGACCTGGTGGGAATCTAATTCCAGATCTCCCGCTCATGAGTCTGCGCCTACATGACCTCAGCCACTCGTAGCATTACTATTTCGCATATGGAGTTCACAACTCAAATATATGCTTATTTTGCACAGTTGAAAAAATCGGTGTGCACCTTAATGACCTTGGCCACTTGTTGCATTACTATTTCGGATATGGAGTTCACATATCCGAAGTTGAAAAAATAATCATATACTGAAGGTATATAGAACCTAGAACATTGTTGGTCTAAGTGAATAAAGTTAATTGGTGACTATGTTGAAAAATAAAAAAAAATTGTGTTTTCTTTCTCAAGCCGAAAACTTTCCAAATCACTTTCGACATCTGGCAGCTGCAAAAATGTTAGTATAAGCTGCATATGTAGGAAAATAATAATTTTCATTATAAATAAGTATTAACAGCAAATAGTATCTATTGTAATTCATATAGATACAGGGGCTAACTTCTTAAAGGTAGCTGTCAGTATGGTAATGAAAAATTGTCCTAAATTCAGATGGATAACATTGAAGTTATCTATGGCTTATGTATTTCTGGGATCTAGTCATTCAGGCAATATCTGCTACCATATATGAATGAATTTATTTCCATAATTAACATTACAAATTAACATGTATACACAAACAAAACCCTCAAATTACAAAAACATCGTTATATACATTATTAACATTCTCAAAATCAAGATTAGGGCAGCATCAATCTAAACACTGTTTGCTATCTCCTTAATCCCGAGGTTGTATGGCTGTAAGAAATCTCTTATTCTTTTCTTCTTTATTTTCTTCTTTTTCTTTCTTTCTATTTTGATCCCACTTCTCTTGAACTTTTCCTAGTAACTCCCCATTTTCAGGATGTTTTGAACACTCTTATTTCTTAACATTTTTACTATCACTATATCCTGTAAATTATCCCATTTATTATCCCAAACTTTTTTTTGCCACCCTTTAACTGTATCACATTTCAATAAATAATGGGACACACTAACTTCTCCCCCACACATATTACATCCTGCATTGTCACTTCCTCTATATCCTTTCATGAATATAACTCTGTATGCATCCATGCCGAACCCATCCTACCCATTTGATCACAAATATCAACATACTTCTCTCGTTCCCAATTCTGATTATTTTATATACAACCAAAGAAGTTTTATCATCTAAACTAGGCCAAATCTCTTGTTTTTCAATACCTTCTATTCTGTCTCACCATCTTCCAGAATCCATTTGCATTACTTTCACCCATTCTCCACATATTCCCCAAACCTATTTCTTCTAATACCTTCCCCACCTCCCAACACCAACTCTTCCTCCCAAAGACCTCTTTTTGATAGATAAGTTTTCGTTTAAAATACTTGAACTATCTATTTTGAGGATATGATACCAATACTTCATTACTCTCTCCCTAACCTTTCAATTCTAACAAAATAACCCCCCTCGGAGAACTTTTGGGCTTCCACTGCATATAAGGTGGCCAAATCTCTTGCAGTCCAGAATTTAACTTACTAATGACACATGCATATGATAGTCAATACATACTTGAAGTCCTTAAAGCAGTCAACACAAGTTACGGATACAGGATTTCCTCTGCATACTGTATGATAATGCTTTTCTATCTTGTTTTTCTTCAGGGACTCTCCACAGTGAGAGCAGGTAAAAAACACCATTGCTGAAAACAGACCAGGAAAGTCACAATTTTGTTTACACTGCTTTTTAGAAAAAAACTGTTGATAATTACTTAAGATACAACACTGGTTGTTTGGATTTTGTTGGTTCTTTATCTATGAACTGATTTCTTAATACACTTTGTATTTTAATCAACAAGTATTTAGCTTGAAAATGTAACTTTTAGTTTGGGTAAAATGTGAGCAAATGTTTGATGCAAATTATGGATTATCCTGTTTCTGTGATTTTATTAATTGTTGGCAGTGGTAGGGATAATGTTTGAGAATAGTTTGCCTTATTCATGTGTTTTTTGTTTCCCAAAGCTGCCAATGGGGGGGCAGATTGCTTATAGAGAGTCATAATATAACTGAAGTGGAAAACCAAATGAGCTGGCATAACTACACAACCATTGATGCTCCAATTGCAGTGCATTGCTGCAAACACCAATTGGAGGGTCACATGGGTCGCTCCTAAGAGAGCCGTTAATGAATAGTTTGATTAGTAACCATAATTTTTAAATTTCTTTCAAACCAAAAGGAAATTTACAATATTTAATCCAGACAAGAATAATTGATATTGTAGATGCTCAAAATACATGCCATAACATTTTAAAAAATTGAGTCGAAATTGTAACATACACACCACTAAAATTCAATAAAATGGAAGACTAGTTTCGGGAGCCATCGCTCCTATCATCAGTTCCTGGTCGACTGCCGGTCTCGTTGTTTGTGGTAGGTCGATTCATCTCTAGTGGAGGTTTAATGAACTTTTGTATTAGTACATCACTAGGCGGGATTTCGAAATTAAATACTTTCTCTTTATTCTTCCAAATATAGATGTTTTCCCAGACTGTAAGTTGAGTTTTTCCTTTAATATTTTTAAGTAATTTGGGGTTTTTATTAATGTTATGTTGTTCTTTCCAAAAGTGCCAAGCTACCGCCGATTTTTTTTCTTGTTTTTGGTTTATATTCCTAATGTGTTCTTTAGCTCTGGTTTTTATGTTTCTTTTGGTCTTTCCAACATAAATTTTTTCACAATCATTACAGTTCATCTGATATATTCCTGATTTATCTTCTTCTTGTAGGTTATCTTCTTTTTGTCTTGAGTTAAGGATATTTTTAATGGAATAATTATTTTTGGAGCCAAAACAATGTCGTATCTTTTAAAAATCTTTTGAAATTTATGAAAGGCTGATGGGTGGTATGTGAATTTTTTGTATGTTCTGTTTTTCTCTTTGATGGGAGTAAGTGTAGTGGTGTCTCTATTTTCTTTTTATTCTTTGCTCTGTCTATTTTCTTGTGCACAACTTCTTGTTTGAAGCCATTTTCTATAGCTATATCCATTATATAAATAAAAAGAAAATAGACACACCACTACACTTACTCCCATCAAAGAGAAAAACAGAACCTTTCATAAATTTCAAAAGATTTTTAAAAGATACAACATTGTTTTGGCTCCAAAAATAATTATTCCATTAAAAATATCCTTAACTCAAGACAAAAAGAAGATAACCTACAAGAAGAAGATAAATAAGGAATATATCAGATGAACTGTAATGATTGTGAAAAAATTTATGTTGGAAAGACCAAAAGAAACATAAAAACCAGAGCTAAAGAACACATTAGGAATATAAACCAAAAACAAGAAAAAAAATCGGCGGTAGCTTGGCACTTTTGGAAAGAACAACATAACATTAATAAAAACCCCAAATTACGTAAAAATATTAAAGGAAAAACTCAACTTACAGTCTGGGAAAACATCTATATTTGGAAGAATAAAGAGAAAGTTTTTAATTTTGAAATCCCGCCAAGTGATGTACTAATACAAAAGTTCATTAAACCTCCACCAGAGATGAATCGACCTACCACAAACAATGAGACCGGCAGTCGACCAGGAACTGATGATAAGAGCGATGGCTCCCGAAACTAGTCTTCCATTTTATTGAATTTTATTGGTGTGTATGTTACAATTTTGACTCAATTTTTTAAAATGTTAATATTTGACACCACTGTTACAAAAGTTCACTATATTTTATACAATTACATGCCATAAATTATGCAAATACATTGGTATGCATTTCTCCACAGGAGATATATGAGATATAAAGATAAATAATTCCTTCAACATAAAGAATAATGGCTGTGAGATAAAGCATTTGTTTCTTTCTCATCCCACATCTAACAGAGAGTGAAGTAAATTACCATAAGACAGAGTAATTTTGTCCAATGATTGGTAACATCACCACATTCATTTAGCATTTACCTACAGCTGCATGAAAATTTGATATTCCATCCAGAAACAGTCAATTGGTGCCTCTTATGAACATCATCTTACATGAACATAAAACACTGATTTGACTCCTGCAGTTTTGCTTCTCACCCTTATGCCTACTGGGAAATAAAAACAAACAAATAAGGTGATCTATTATCAAACTACGGTGCTGGGTTCTCAACTCTCACGCATTTGTCAGTTGTTCATGTTATAAATGGTAATGGGTTTTTATTTTATTTGTATCATGTTTGGAATGTTTCTGTATGATATGTCCAATATCCTTGAATGCTGCTCTCCATGGATTGTAAAGAACAATAATTCATGATTTTTAATGAAATGTTAATTATTGAACTTGTTTTCTTAAACATTATGGATTAAGTTATTATTTATGGTGAAATTTTCAAGGAGGTACACAGGAGAAATTAAAGTGTTCAACTTTCCTTGAATAAAAGGAGGGTTAATCACGTATTGGGATATGCATGTCACTTGGTTAAAACCTAGTATGCCTCCCATACTCCCAAAAAAGTACATCTACTTTTGTAGCTGAAATCGCAGAAAGAAGGGAGAATTGCTGCTTAATGTGCTTATGTCACAGTTGTACCAACAGTAACAAATGCATTAGAGGGATAACATGACCTTGTTGAAATATAGTGATGTCAGAAAACAAACAATAGATGCATTCCTGCTAACAATGCAACAAACTAAAAATTCCATTTAGTAATCAACTCATACTCATACACACACACTAACCTAGAGTTAGCCTCTGGTAAATTGTAAAAAAATTGGAGGACCCAGCGTTTTACTGCAGTTCACTACAGTTTGATGGCCTCCACTCGCCTCCAATTAAAAAAATACATGCAAACATGTTGGTACATCATAAAATTACATAATAGTTGGGTTGGCAAATCTGAAAAATAACATGAAATCCCCCAAGCAGCACAACCTTGAGAAAAACAAGTGGAGGCACAGATTTGCCCTGGAGAAGACATACAGCTGAACTGTACTGTACTGTATGGTAAAATGATATAGGATTTGGCCACTCAAAAAAAATGAAGAGCCACTGAAGATAGTTCGCAGAGCAGCCCTAGCGGGGAAAATGAAAGAGAAGCACATTAAGATGTCAAAATTTGCTACATTCATAACACAACATCTAAGTTTGCCACTAGATACTTGCTACCACAAACTCTGAACTATAATATTATAATAATAAGAGCTGCACTCATTCTCCTGTAATCAAACTTGCTGTAATATACGTACATTCACTTTATGGTAAGTTATTATGACTTTATAAATGTCTGTACTGCAAAGTAAGTTTCAATTAAAAATCTTACCTAATAGACTTATATTTCCTGTCATTGATACCCCAATATTAGAAATAAAACTGTACCAAGAACTCAGTATTGTGCAACACCATGTATTACTTGAAAGATAGAGCTGAATTCAATATTTATACTACCATGTATTCTTCCACGATAACTTTTAAACATTTCAAAGCAAGTCCCCTTATTCCAAAAAATGAAAATTTATTTCCAAGTAGCTCTCTCTTAATTTAACAAAAATCAAAGTATTTGCACACAATTCTATTTATAAATTCTTAAATTCTAAACATTATTTACTCTACACAGTATATGATTAAATCCTCTCGGAAATTACTCCTGTATTTGCAATATATACAAAATTGGGGATATCCGCAACTGTCCAACATTTTCGGATGGAAATATCTCATACACATACTCTTTACCAATTAAAAAACATCTAGTAATCTTATATGTACTCAAGACATTCTGACTTTCTAGGAATGCCACCTCAAAATTACAGTGTTCCAAACATTTGAGAGGGCTTCTGTTTTAAGCTTTTACACATAGCACTATCGAGTGTGTTAACCTCAAATGTATACATTCCACAAATTAATTTTTCTTATTTCATGGATGAAATGGTACCATTAAATGTAATACTTTGATAATATTCCCTTAAGTAATCATTACTAACAATTTCCGGTAATATACCACTGAGATTTTTAATTTCAAGAAACACGTGGTTTAGAGGACGCAAAACATCGGCAGCCTGCAAATGAACCATTTTGCCGAAAATCTACATTCCTTTGCACGAAAGAGCTTTACCCTTATCTCTTTACTTATGTTAAAAATTATTACCTAGGCTTTTGTTATTTTTCACAGATTAGATGGGCTTAACGTTGCTGCACATTCCCTAGTACTTTTACGTCTAGTACTCTGTGTACTTAACCTTAAAGCACAGTTTACAATTTATCTAGCCCTCACGAAGGGAATGGTGGCGAACCTAGGAAAGTGGGCTAAGCGAAGAAAGCCGACTGGTTACGATTAATGACGACTAAGCCCAACACCTAATTTGAAACTGTTGCATAAAGTCGCTGTACCGTAACGCTTCCTAACTGAAAGCTCCTGGCATTTGCCTACTAACGAAGACGTACAACTCTACCGCCAGCCTTTCAGTCAATTTCTGAATAACCAACGTCGGCGGAGAAATCCGAACTCAGAAAGATGAACGGCAATTCTTTTCGTGAAACAGCTGCGGCATTCACTGTTGCAAGGTTGAACATTTTCAAAATAATAGTTTTATGAGACAAGTCTATACGTCCACGGTACTGCAGCGAGATGATCGAGATTTTATTAACAACTACTGATACAGGAGCATTAAATGCGTTTGGAATTTAATTGCATATTGTAATATTTTATTGTGCTTTCCAAATGTTTTCATATTTGCAATAAATTAAATAAATGCAACGTTGCTTAATTTTTAAAACATTTTGTTAAGCGTTTTATGCATAGCGATTTTACTTCTGTCAAAATAACAATCCAAAATTGAGATTAGGTTATATCGTTATTAAATTTTAAAATACAGAACAAACCGTATATTATCTCAAGGCTTGCTTGAATTTTAAAGTTATATACAGCAAATAATATAGAATTGTCGAAATAGATTGAAGTTGCAACCACTGTTACAGTAGCACTAAATACATTTAAAATTTAATTGCATTTTGTGATGTTTTACTTATTTTACAAAATTTTAATATTTGCATTAAATTAAATAAATGCAGCGTTGTTTATTTTTTAAAACAATTTATTAAGCGTTGTATGCATAACGATATTACTTCTGTCAAGAATAACCAATGTTAAAATTGAGGTTAGGTTATATCGTTATTAAATCTCAAAAAATAAATAAATAAAAATAAAAAAGAGAACAAAACCATACATTATCTCAAAGCTTGCTTGCATTTTAAATGTATATATTGCAAATAATATAAAATGGTCTAATTTGAAAATATGCTTCAATCTTTTCACCAGTAAAAACAGAGGTAAAGAAATTAAATCATATATGCAGCAAATATATAAAATGCATTAGTAGCCCATTTATTTACCTTATATCGAAGTGTTGAAGTATTAGAGAATTTTATAAGTTAGGTTAGTGGTTGCTATTGCAAGAAATCAAACATTGATGATAATGTGTTAATAAATTTATGTTGTAATGATGTATTATGGTTAGCAACGAGTCTTTAAGGATTAATTATCCACATTTTTAATTATTTTTCAATATTACAATTATTACAACTCAATTCTGTGTGTAGTTTTCCTTTTTAAACGAATCTTCGAATTCAACAAAAAGCTACCCAATATATCGCAACACTGCCAATCATTGAGCTACTTACGGACCAACTAAATATTGGAGTTCAAAATATTTCTCGTACATATCCCAGATCTGCAGGACCTTGGCCTGCACCCGCCGTCACGCTAATGTAGCAGCACTACATTCTGAACGATGGAGTATGGTATCTAGGCGCTCATTTGCAGAAAGGATATTGTTCACCAGTTGGTACCACATACTCCGTTGGTAAGTGTTGAGTATAGAATGTCGAATGTTGGATCAGATTCGGCGCCAGTTGTATACTGGGTGTTGAACTACTTTAGGGGCTGACAATTGAAATAACCAGGCGGTATACAAGTCTCCGGTTATCGATGGTTGGCCATGTAGCTCGACAGGACAATATGCTATTAACCGAAATAGCTTCTTAACCTGGGACGCTTGAAACGGCAACCCCCGAAGATCTGGTGGATTCTGGAGGCAGTGTTTCGACAACCGCTGGGTGAGAAACTGATGACTATAAAAATCGCCATAGTCTCATAGATGTGCCCAGTTTGTCCGGAGAAATAGACATTCAGCATTCGCCTGTGGATCAACGGCATTTAGATCCCCCTTCAGAGGTTGGAAGTGTGAGGTGGTTTCTAGGAACTCGTAATTAAAAACCTTTCCAAATAAGCCCTCCTGTTGCTGATTTCAACTTAACACCAGAATCTGGCTTACAAACATACTTTGGTAATTAATGCATATAAACAAAATGAACACGCTGCAACAAATTAAGGGAACGAAATTGATGCTCTTGAAGAGTTTTACGAACACTGTTAACAACACAATTCCAATTGTATTGAATCGTCGCCGGTAACGTAGATAAAAATCTAACACCGAAAATTTTAATGATTGAAGCCATAGATAGCCCTAACGGTGGGACTGTAGAAGTGGAACAAACGGGCATAGATCTTGATTTATTCACATTAAGGATCGCTCCAGAATCTCTACAATAATTATGCAGAATCTCTTGAATATGAGGAAGAAGAGAACCACGTGAGGTCATCAAAGTAACATCATCAGGAAATGCTCTAATAACAGAGTGACCATCAGATCGAAGGCACTGTTGTAGTTTTCGTAGGAGGGGTTCCATTGATTACACAAACATGTGTATAGTCATCGAACAGCGTTGTCTTATACACGCTCTCACAGGAAAGGAATGAGTGAAATAAACGTTCATTAAAATTTTGGAAGTAAAGGCTTTTAATATATTGTTGTTGAGGGGAGCAATATCTATCAGGGTACCTAATTGCATTAATTAAATAACTACCTTTCACCCGATCAAATGTATGGCCAAAGTCTGAAGAGATCAAAAGTTTCCCACCCGCGAAATATGGGCGTCACGAAGAGCACATTGGGCACACGTATGTTCCCTCCACGTCGTATTGGCTGTTGTACCGGTGCAAGAATATCAGCTATTTCTGGTGATAAGCGGTGTTTAATACAGCGCACGAACATTTTATAATCAGTATTTTACATTGTTAAAGGACGAAAGTGTTGTGCAGTATTGGGATGAAAGCATTTAGTCGCAAGGACCAGTACGCCATGGACAAATGCAGAGGGACTCTGGTGGTACACAGCAGCTCATTGAAAATTGCGAGAAATGCATCCTTCAGCAGCGGCCAAAATCAAGAGTAAAATTCCGCCGGTAGGCCATCTACTCCAGGTGACTTATTTCAGGAACAGGGGCCTAGAGCTGGGCCAGAAGAGGTTAACTTCCTCTATAGCAAGAAGTTCTTCAGGTGTGATATCAGAATATAGCTTTTGAAAGTATTCATACACAACAAAACGAATATCCACTTGGCTATTTGCAGAAACATGGCAGCTATTTTAAATTAAATGAATATATTTTCACTTAGCACGCCGTTTTTCAGAACATGATAGTATATTGACGGGAATTCCATACCAATGAACGTAGCACGGGAACGCACCTGATGGCCCCTCAAATCGCCCATTTGAAGTTTAAGAACCCGAGCTATAATTCTTTTTATCTCAATACTGCATTGTGTGTCGACCACAGAACGAATGCGCAAATCTCGCAACGCTATAAAGAACTGTCGATAACGCTGGTTTCTGCGGTATTTTTCACCAGACACATATTTAAGAAATCGTTTTATCTTTGTTTTGATGACAATCCACCATTCTAGTTTAGTATAGTAAAATCCTTGCTGATAAACACAACATCGCCATCGCTCGACAAAGAGTTCTTCAACATCCTTGTCAGTAAGAATCTGCACATTAAGTTTCCAGTAACTTACCTCTTGAAGAAGAGCAATATCAACATATAGGGAATGAAACTTTTTGCAAGAAGACGAAAATTTTCGGGAGTTTGAAAATCACTAATATTCAATGTAATTATTTTATCAGTGTGTCACATAAAGAGAAAAAAGTGAACACAAGAACAATTAAAAAGAATTAAACAGCTAGAGGAGAGTAATAAGAAAGTGTTCTCCAATCGTGAGCTGCAAGATTTCATTAGACATGTCTTCCGACATAGGCTCAGTAGGACTTTCAGATAACGTCAGAGATTTCCCATCTTTATCACTGTTAACAAAACGTTTAGAGCACAAGCCATCCTGTAATCGCGGATCTCGGGATGAAATCTCTGGTGTATTACTTAGTAAAGTCTGAGCATCAAAGTCGTTCAAAGTGTCACCGCAGATTGGGATCTTTCGCGTATTTTTTGTTTCCTAGCATTTGGTCCTAAGTTTATCTCCGATTCACGCGATGGTGCAAGAACTACCTGGTCAGTGTTACTAGTAGGTGGGGATAAGGGAGCTATGTCATGCTGTTGCGACAACAGCAAGGTCGGGTTCGTGGGTTCCAAATCAGATCCCGGCTTTTAAGAGGGGGGGGGGGGGGAGTCTGCCTGCTGGTCAAGTTGAATAGGGCTGGAAACAGACGTTTCCTGAGAAGTAATAATACTGTTCTCAGAGAATAGATCACTCATTAATGTTGGAGGTATTTGTGGGATCTTAGAGGTAAATTTCTGGTAAGGGCAACTATCACGGAAATGAGTGGTTTCACCATCATATTGCATATGGGTAGTTGCCCGGCGCAACTAATGTAAGCCTCGTGACCACAATCTTCAAATTAGGTGGAATAGGATTTTTTAAATCAATTTGAATAGAACAAATTCCATTTTGTATTCGATACTTATAACCGAGAGACCAATGTTCATTTTCAATTTTAGTTACAAAACCATATCCCTGTAAACCTTGGCGTATTTGATCATTTTATGATTTTCTGGGGGCATATTAAACACACAGGCATGGATGTATTCTGCACTGGCGTCACTAATCGTTACGGAACTCACAGATCCATCTTCAGTTACAAAGGGAGTTATGCCCTGAGGTACATTTAACAAATGTTCGAAAACCACTCTACTGTGTAACTTGATAGATACTGAATTTTGCTTACCAATTAACTGAAGAGTGTCCAATTGATCCTCGGCTATACGTAGAGAAGTACAACCAGAGATGAATATCTAATGGCGTAGGCAGAGGCTTACTTTTATCGAAGGTAGCTTTCAAAGTATTTACTCGTGTGATCTTGTTCGTGATTACAATGTACTAGATAACTACGAAATTGTCCCTCAAAAGAAATGTAAAGAAAAATTTCAAGTAAGAAAAAAAAAATACGAAAATCGAATAGCACAAAACGAAATGCAGTCAATTGGAATGTACGTCTGTACTCTACGCCACTCTGCAGCGGACTACTTTAAATTACATTTAATGATGTCTTTTAAAAGCTAATTTTTTAATGTGTAATAAAGCAGATTGTGAAACTGACATTCAGATTCACCAAGGCTGGAGATTTGCAATCCAAAGATCCCTTTCAGTTCCAGCTTCCATCTCTTCTTTGGCCCTTAATAAGCAAATGTGTTTTATGGCAATAAATGTGTTTTTGCTTATCCATTTTAAATGAGCGGTCAATTGCCTAGTAACCTTTATCCTTGGTGTAGAACTGTATAGTTGCTTTTGCAGTATCCCACATGAGCTACATTTTCTGAATAATGAATATGCAGTGATTGCATGCGCTTTGATAGTTTTCCTCGAGTTACGGCTCTAATCTAGATCATTCTTTTCCAAGAATTGTGCTGTAGGGTTAGCATATAAGGGGGGGAAAAATTCAATTTACTTGTTCTTTCAGATTATTACAGTATATTGGATGCTATTCAATATGAACATATTAAATGTTAAATACCTGTTCGTATTTACTGAATTAATTAATTGAATGCATAGAGGAAAAAATCCAGATTCATTGAAATAATATTACACGTTTGTGCATATGATATCAAACATAACGATTACATAGACATTTGTGGGAAAAAGTGAACAGGAGTTATGTTTTTGCTTTATTTACAATTGATATAAAAGGGTAGTCTACAATCCTGTGTTAAGTACGCTAATCACATGCTTACAACAAATCCAAACATCAGTACCATATCAGAAATATACTATAAGTATTTTCCTTCATAAATGGCTATATCATAAAGAAATATTCATGCAGCAACAAAGAAATAATACTTATAGTAGGAGCCAAATCGGAAGAATCAAATATGTTTTTTTTTCAAACATTTGAAGATTCAGCCAAAGACCTACCAACACAAATTTACTAGTAAACTTCCTTCTATATAATAGAAAAAGCATTGAAATTAATAAATTAGTAGATAATATAAATATTTTTAAATAATGACTTCCATAATATTACATAAAACCTATTGTTTTATAAAATTTGCTACATTAAGTGGCAATATAATATTCAATATGAGTATTTGTGTGTTGTGGACATAAAGTAATGAAATAAAATAACACTATATATTCTGGAGAAATTTAAAAGGGACCTTAATCTTTCACGTCTTCAGTTCGGTATGTGAATTTTTGCCATTTCATACCACGTGTGAATATTACTGTGTGTTTCTCATTTACAAAAGTACCAGTCCTTGAAAATATTGATTAATTAATTTATTTTTGAGTGTTTAGCAAAATACAAAATATATAAATGTTCTGGCCCTGGCCACTTTCCCTATCTACCATAATAATCCTTTGAAAGTAAATGCTTGCATGTAACTTAGGAAGCAGCCATTCTAAATCTCGCTCTAACTACTTTTGAAAGCATTGGATAATTTTGGTAATGTTTACCATTACAGCAGGGGAACTGCAGTCCTTGGATAATACGCCTTCATGCAGGAATCATGTCGGTTCTTGTGGTACAGCGGTATTCGTACTTTCCTCCTAAACCCAAGATCACATGTACAATCCTGACCAGGATTGATGAATTTTTAGGCGTAAAAATCCTAAGTATGGCTTTCTTCGGAAGATAAGTAAAGTCGTGGGTCCTATGCCATAGATTTACGGCATATAAAAGAGCCTAAAGCCTGAAGAAAGGGTAATGAGCAAAATTTGTCAGTCATTTCACACCCTGGATTGAACGGGAGGCTGATGGCTGAGATGTTAAAGGGCGTTCATAAATAAACAAAAATAACTGCAGGAATCGTTACACTTCTTCCATTACTCCCTGTGTACCTCTTTCTTAAATTGAAATATAACTAATGGTATATGTTAGTTAATTATGTTTTTATAATATACAGAAAACTTTATCAATTTTCACTTATGTTGAGGTTGAAATAACCGCCACGGGTGGCCGAGATCGTGAAGGCACGGACTCGTGAGCGGGAGGTCTGGGGTTAGAATCCCGCTAGGACCTCCCTGATTGAAGTTTTTTCCAGTTTTCCTCGGTCCTCATAAACGGCAAATACCCGGGAGGTTCCCTAAACTTAGGTCTGGAACGCTTCCTTCCTTAAAAATATATATATCCCTTCCCAATACTAATTTCATCCCATGTATCATCAGTGTCCTGTGGTGCCTCAGCAGTAAAAACGGGTGTTAAACACTAATAACACACACACACACACACACACACACACACACACAGAGAGAGAGAGAGAGAGAGAGAGAGAGAGAGAGAGAGAAGGTTGAAATATTTGCATCTTTCTTTCAAATTCGTCCCATGAGGAAGATTCACTTTTGCTAATTTTATGATTTTTGTTGCAAATTGAGTTTGTGACTGTCACTCTGAATAGAAATCTTTTGTAGAGTAATTCTAGTATTTTTTGTACTTCTTCTGGAACACCAGGACTAGAATATCCACGTATTCTGTATCTGCAATCTAAAAAAACACTAAGCTTATGCTGTATTCGCCATTTTGTAATTTTATACCAATTTATTCTTTTAAAGCTTCTAATACAGAGAGCACAGAAGAACTGAACTTTTATTTTAATGCGGTTTTACATTTAAACCAACACACGTTATGTATATGGACTGCAGCGGTATTAAAATGGGGGGTGGCGGTCGTACAGTCGTGCCCTTGCCAGGGAAAATGATGAACGCTCCGCTGCTATGTAGTATCGTTCACCACATCAGAACCAATGCTCCAGCGCATGAGAATCAATTACTTGTTTATAGTTTTTAGGAATCTCAGGGTTTATATTTGTTTTTAAGTTTTTGGAACGTATGCGTTACCAGGGAGACAGGATGGGAACGGAGAACACTATCTCCTTCACTTCAAGACACATGTAAGCTCCTTTTGAGAATTGTTTATTCACAGTTGCAGAGACGATGAACCTCTTTTATTAACATAAGTTATAATTTCTAGCCCGGAGAAGATCTCGGACTGTTTGAGCTATAAGGGAGCTAACTGCGGGCTGCCTGAACTGCCTCAAAAACTCATCAAAACTGATTGCAAACTCGTCCCACTGCCTAATTAAAAACTTGATCACACTGCTCCGACCTTTAACTGCGGGGTTTGACTAAAAAAACTCACCAGACTGCTTAACAACAAATGATAAAAGGCTACGTCGACAACTGTTATGTAACTACTCCAAGATTCTTCACAAAACTGCTTGGGAAATGCTCCGGAACTGATCAAGGACTGAGTGGAGATTCTTCAAAAACTGCCTAACTAGAGCTGCCTGGCTTTCTTCAAACTGCGTAACTAGAGCTGCCCGGCTTTCTTCAAAACTGCGTAACTAGAGCTGCCTGGCTTTCTTCAAACTGCGTAACTAGAGCTGCCCAGCTTTCTTCAAAAACTGCATCACTAGGGCTGCCTGGCTTTCTTCAAAACTGCCTAACCTTTAACTGCGGGGCTTTTTTGCTTTCCCCTAACTTATATTAATTTCACAGTCGGTCAGTCTCATGTGCGTCCTTTTACTTTTGAGTTCAAATTCTTGTAGCGTCTGTTTAGGTTCTACTCCTAGGTTGGCTACATGAGAATCAGGTGGTTCCCGGTTCGTTCCCTATAGGCTGCTATTTGGCGCCGATTTCTGTTAAGAGTCCTCCTACTAACGAACTCCTGGGCTTGTTTTTCATTTCTCCCCTTAGATCTCCCCTTCAAGTAGTTTTTCGGGTCAGAACCATGTCCCGTTATCTTTTGTTCAAGTTGCATGTCTTCAAGGTCTTTCCTGCCACTAGATCACCCCTAGCCTAGCTGTATGTTAGGGATTGGAATTTTTATGACTACTATTATTTGTATAGCGGACGGAGAGTCTTGACTTACATGATTTTTGCAGAGTTACTGCACAAATGTGTGTATCATATTCTCAGAGGCTTTTGCTTTAATTTATATTGATAATGTCTTATTAATGTTTTAGGATTCATCAAATTAAACCTACAATTTTATATTTTCCCTAATCTCTGGAGCTAGGAAATATTGCTCCAGGACTCGCTCTCATTATTTTTTTTTTTTCTCCACTTAACTGTTTTGGTTATTTCTTCAAATGATTTCAACATTGTGCACTTCACCACAGTCTCCAATTTCCCCCTGGTAGTTTAGGGAATTTGTTGCTGCTGAATGCTATTGTTATTCTTAGTATGTCTATCATTTCTAAAAAAATGAGTGAACAAGTAGAATTCAGTTCCACCGTGTGATACATCTTGAATAAGTTTTAAGAACTCTTTCATTACGGTTTGTAGTGTTACCTGTAACAACGTTTAGAATCTTTTTAGATGAAGTTGTCTATCATCAATTTTATCCCTGTAGTTAAGTTATTATTTGCATGTGACCCATCCAATGGTGATTAGTCCAGCAGTTAGGTATTTAGCTCATATTTTTCATTTAGAAAATGAATGGTAACATTGTTTTTTGAAGTCTATGAATTTCTTGTAAGACAAATACAGTAAATAATTTTGCTGCACATTTGTGAGACATTGCTTATGTATTGCTGGTAGAAAACTAGAGGGCATTGCTTATCTATATGATGGATTTAAATCAATAATAAACTTCTTAAATCCACAGTCCTCCATAATGGAGAAAGATTGAAAAACTAACAGATTTGAGTATGACTTATCTTTTCTTTGGAGGAAACTTGAATTGTGCTCTTTAAAACTGTACTTAGTTTGTAAATGAATATTTATTATTATTAATTATTATTAAATTGTTCAACGCTCAACTGCCTGAGCTAACACGACTTATCCGCATATATCTGTCGGAGTCAGAGTACTTTCCGCTAAGTACTCTCCTCGTCAGCCGGTCCTGAAAGGAGTCGTGACTTGCGTTGAAGCTCCGTGTAAGGATATGCGCCGTTCTACCTCATATGTAACGGAACTTGTCTTGCGACACTGCTATTTTGAAACTTTTTGGATCTTGCAGCAGTGACAGTTGCAAATGTTCCACGAAAATTTAAATTGACAGTTGCAAATGTTTCGAAAATAGCTGCCGTTCGGTAGAGGATTTCGGCCTTTTCCGCCGACGTTCGAGACAGAACTAAGTACTCTATAAGGCAGTTATTTCAACACCACTTCTTCTGTTCTTATCTCTCTCTCAACGTTGGTAGTATGTGCTCTCTTTCCTGTGCATTCGGACGTGGTTATGATTCTTACAACAAGATCGCCAACATTGGAATTCCAAACGAAATATTGTGCTGTCGACTCAGAGCTGCAGAAAGGTAATCAAACATTTTTAATTCAGTATATTACTCAATTCAACAAATTCTATTTTGAATAATTCCGGGAGTATTTCAGTTCATATTTTCGAGAGAAAAGAAAATAAATATAAAAAATGGTATAGTTAATTTGATGATTCAAAATAATAATTAACAAAAGACGGTTGTACTGCCGGCGGTTTGTTTGAATTAAGAGCAATAACAATGAATATAATAAATTATTTATGTGGAAATCATCAAATTTTACTTGCTTTGTACCTCTTATTTGGACATGTTTCGAAGGCTGTTGCCTTCATCAGAAGCAAGGCTCCGCTGTCAGCTTCCCAGAGTGGTATTAAGTTTAGTTCTTGGAACATTTATTAAGTTTGTGAAGCAGTCAGAGACTTAGAAACATAGAACTTGTCATATACACTTACCGCAGTAGCATTCATTGTCTACATTTACAAAATATTGTCTACATCAACATAAATAGTTACAATAAAAATGAAAAAATAACACCTAGAACAACTCAATCAAACAACAAAAAACACAAGTCACTTAATCACACAAATTTTACTATATACTTGCTTACATATGCACTGATTGCAGTGTTTTTAACTCATTATAATATTTTAACTCATATATTCCTTTACAGAATAATAGGATTTTTACATAGGTACTTTCTAAGAGCAGATTGAAAGGAATTATCATTGTTTGTTAAGGCTTTTTAGCTAAAGGTAAGAACGTTTTATATTAAAATGCATTAATAATAAACGCCTTTTTGATGGCAGGAAAGTGTTGAGGCCAGCCTATGTAGATTTACTTTTTGACTAGTTTTCTTGTCATGTATATTTTGATTTCGAACAAACTTTTCTTTATTTCTTATATAAAAGTTCGTGAGAGATAATATATATTCACAAGGAAGAGTTAAAATTTCAAATTGCCTAAGGAGCTGAAGGTGTCATTCTGTGGATTTTATAAACTTTGTTTTGAGGTTACTGTTTGGAAGATCAGCATTAACTAAATTTTCCTTGTTTTCACTTATGAATGTATTTACTCATTCTGATAATTCTATGGGTTTTTGGAGAGCTTTTAAGAGTGTAGGTTCATTATGGAATTCATGTTTTTTTTTTCTTTCTTTTTTTTCCCCAGAAATGATATACTACTGCCGGTTATTCTGTGTGTTTTACATTTCTCATGTGTACCTTAAACCATAGTATAATGTTTCTTTTTGTTTTACCTATATATTTCATTTTGCAGTCATTACAACTGATTTCATAAATGTCTGATAGTTTTTCTTATGGAATTTTTGCTTTTGAGTTTGTTTTAGGAGGTTTATTAAACTGTATTTGTTTACTAGAGCCAAAATAATGTTGGCATCTATAAAAATATTCTCAAATTTATTCTCTGCTCATGGATGGAGTGTTAATTTCTTGTATATATATTATATATTAAAAATAAAGTAACACCATTAACAATGTAACAAATTAACAGTAATTATAAAAGCAGAAAAGGATAAAACACTAAGAGGAAGTCACACTTGTAATCGCTATATTTTGAACTACTAGAGTTCTTCTATGGCAAAAAGACAAGTGCACTGCCACTTTAAAATGAATATTCCTAAAGTGTTCCTTTCTTTGAATTTCCCTTTGTTTTTGCAATGTACTTTTGGTTACAATCTACACATTTAATTTTGTAAATTCATGATTTCTGTTCTGTTGGCATGGGGTCTTTTACTCTGGGACCTAATAAATTTTTGACATATTTGATCTTTGGGGCTAACTTTATTTCATGTTCTGTGAATATCCTATTGAATTTCTGATAATATGTTTGATGGTATGTGAAACTTTTGAATTTGTATCTTTCCTTGATGTTCCTTAACCTCTCTTATAGATTTTTGTATTTTAAAGTACTGATAATTTTTATTACTTTGTTGAATCCATTGATTATTCATGTCCTAATTATTTGTTGGTATTCTGTTTTGTACTCTGTTTCTGTGAGTGGGATAATTATTCTGTGTGCCAAGCTATAGAACACTGTCCATACATTTATGAAAAGTAAGTGAAGCTTTAAGAGTGTGTAGTTCAACTGAATCATACAATGATATCAATTAATATGATTGGCTTCACTGTGCAAGTTCCAATTTACATTTAAGTAAAAAATAATCATGTTAATATCAAAAAAATAGGTACAAAAATGAAATTCTAAATGTGAAAATAAATTATGAATCTATTGAGGAATTGGAGAGTATGACATTTCTGATGGAAACATATTTAAATTCCATATTGAAAACATATGTAGAAAAATTATATTTATTTATATTTATTGAGGAATTTGGTAAAATATCTAAAGTGAAGTTAATTATAAATAGTGTATTATGGATTGATTCACCCACATCTTCAGGTTCAGAATTGAGATGTGAGGTAGCTAAGGTATTGACAAACATTAACAGATTATTGGTACTGCAAAAGAAATATATTGGCTTTCACATGAAAACTATTCCACATGCATGGTGCAGTGTTTTGAATTCCATCAGCTGTGAACAGAGCTCCATTCTTTCCCTTAAAGCAGGATACATTTTACATGAAAGCTCTATATAAGATGTAAAAAGGAAACAGACATTTAGAGATATAATTGAAATAATAGTATGATTGAGTTGAACTAAACACTCTTATTGCTTCACTTACTTGTCTATAAATGTAGAAACTGTTTCTTGAACTTTCTACCTGACAATGCGAACAAAGGTTCGTCAAACTGGTTTTACATTTATAGACAAGTAAGAGGAGCAATAAGAGTGTTTAGTTTGTTTCAATCATATTCTGATTTCAATTATATGATTGACTTCACTGTACAAGTTCCAATTAGCATCTCTATGTAGAGATATCTTTGAAAAAGCTGAAATATTAACTATTATTTCATTATATATTTATAAGTAAAAATGCTGTATAGATAAAAGATAGTGCAAGAAACACAAAATAATTATTATACAGAAAGCCACACAGAAACGGATTCCCTTAAAATGGACACAATTTTGTACAACAAACTACCTGATGAGTTAAAATTATTTTATTAAATGGCAACATATTTGAAATTAAGTTAAAAACATTATCAATAAAAAAGTGTTTATATAGAAAGTATGAATTGTAATTAAATATTTACAAATGCTGACAATGATTGAAACTTGTAAAAAGTCTTTAAGCTAATAAAGGCAATTATCGTTCAGTGGTAAGTATAGCATAACAGTATTAAAATGACTCACTAGCTATTTAAGAACTATTACCATTATTATATTGTATTGAAATATTATTTTAAGGGGAAGTTTTAATCAGAAATTAGGTTTCACTTTGATATTAAAGGCATTTTCTTACTAAAATATAACATGAATAGATGGAATACAAGGGGAATGTTGGAAAGCTTGGGTGGAAGACCTTGACAGATTAAACATACTGGCGGTTTGAATGTAATCTTGAAGGAAAAATACTAAAAAATTGGAGAGTGGGAACTGTAATGCCAATTTATAAAGGTAAAGGTGATATTAGGAACCCAGCAAATTATAGAGGAATTAGTTTACTTTCAATTATTATGAAAGTTTTAACTGGAGTGTTAGCAAAAAGATTACAAGAATGGGCAGAGAAAGAAAAGAAAATTTCAGTATTTTAATCAGGCTTCAGGAAAGGTAAAAGAACAGCTGACAATATTTTTATAATTAGAACATTGGTTGAAAATATCTTAATAACAAAAGAGATGGAATCTATTTGTTGTTTGTGGACTTGGAAAAAGCTTTTGACACAATTTCTAGAGAAGCACTTTGGATTAAACTGAGAAAGAAAGGAGTAAGCCAGAATTTTATAAGGAAAAAGAATTTTGTGTTAAATATGAAAGAAGGAGCATTACAGAAAAAATATCAAACAATGCAGGTCTAAGACCAGCTCTTTACAATGTATTTACTGATGACTTTCTAGAAGAAATTAGCAACTATAAATAATATAGAGATATAACATGTGTAGGGTTAAAACCATCTATATGTATGTCTTGTACAGAATGCACGCTTAAGATAAAAACAATCTAAGACTACGGTGATGAAAAAAGGTTTCAAATTAAAAAAACAGGAAAAATGGAGGTGGGAGGGCACAGAAATTGAAGTAGTGAAAAAATGGATTATTTAGGTGTTTAGCAATGAGAAATGGAGTGATCAAAAAAGGAAAGCAGTAGCAGAAGGAAAAGTAGTCATGGCTGTAATCAGATCTTGTGTACACAAAATACCAAATATGCAAGTAAGAGGTTTAGAGAGAATATATGATTCAATCGTGGAGAGCAGAATGATGTATGGAATAAAAATTTGGGAGCCAGATGAAGGATGGAAAGGGATAAATGTGATAAATAGATTATTTTCTAGAATTGTTCTAGGCTTACGTAGATCTTCCCTAATGAGGTTGCCCTAATGGAACTAGGAAAATTGGACTATAAAAGCAAGGTCATAGAAAGAGTATTGAAATATTGGTATAGAATAGGGAGACTAGAGGACGAGAATATCACTAATCAGTGTTTGGTAGCACAAGGTAAAATTTAGGGGGGAGAAACTTGATTATCTAAAATCCAAAATATCCTACAAGAAGCGGGCATGGGACTAGTATGGTACGAGGGAGAAAGATTAGGTAAAGGATTTTGGAAATAGATAACAATAAGAATTGAGGATATTGAAAAACAGAAAATGTGGGCAAATCTTAACAGTAAAAATCTCTGAAATTATATAGTACACTAAAATAATGTGTGGGGAAGAGAAAGATATATTGAAATTTGTGATAAGGTAGGAAGGTAGGAGTTGGCATAGTTTAGAACAGGAGTAAAATATTTAAGTAGATTAAAAAATAGATACACTAAGGGGAAATGTCCTATGTGTGAAGAACTAGATAGTAATTGGCATTGTATACTAAAATATAAGGAAACCAAGTTTTGGAGGGAACAGTTCCTATTATGAAAGTAGGAAAACTTACCAGATGAAATACAAGGGAGAAGAATTTTAAATTTAAAATCAGATGAAAACATTAAGGAACTGGGAAAATACATAGGCAAGTTAAGACAAAAATGGTTATGGGTGTAAATACTTAGGAAATGTGCTTGAGAATAGTATTGTCAGATAGTGAAAGGAGGATGAAATGAGTAGGGGAGAGTATGGGACCAGTAATCTAGTATTAGTTAAACAGGATCCTTATACACCAATAACCAGGGGTGTTAGTGTGTATAAAGTCCTAAGGAATAAGCAACTATCAAGGATAGAAATTTGGCTGAATGGGTTTAATTAAAAAAGAAGGTTTAGTGTTGTAGGAAATATAACTTAATATTGTATTGAATGTATAAATTACTTTTAATGTTGTATTTTGTTTTTGGTTGGATCGGAACCTGCTCCCCTGGATAATCCAGTAGGTAGCTGCTGATAAACTGGTTACTGGGGGCTGAGCTAATCAAATTGGAATACATTTTGATTGGAGTTAGTGCCTTCTGGAATTGCTGAAGACACTGTTCCTAATTGTTATATTTAAAAGTAATGTTTTTTTTTTATTTGTGTTTATTGTGTTAAAAAATTTCTGTATGTTGATGCATGAGAAATAAATACTACTACTTCTACTACTAAAATATCTGCCCTATCATTACCTTCCAAAACAACATGTCCTGGAATCCCTTCATAACTACAGAACAACAACAAAATTAACTTCGGGCCATATAATTTAAGATTATTGTATGAATGAGTCAAATTACACACTCTTATTGGCTCTACTTACTTGTTTAAATGTACAACATGTTTTGCAGACTTATGGTCTGCATCCTCAGCTAACTGTCTATAATTGTCTAGTGTTGCTTTGGAGATGCATATACTGTTCTGGTGGTGGTGTGATGAACTTAAGTTTATATTTTCATCCCTAGAAGCATCAAGTTCATTAACCTGTCTCTGTATTTATAAATGTAGATTTTTTCCCACATTGTTAGCTCTGTATGTCCTTGTGCTGATTTGAATACTTTTTGTTTTTTTCACCATGTTGTGGTTTTCTGTCCAGAAATGAGATGCTATGCTGATTTCTCCATTTGTTTCTATTTTATATTCCTGAAGTGTTCTTTTAACCATGTGCATATGTTTCTCTTGTTTTTCCAATATAGACTTTTTCTCATTCTGCACATATTATTTGGTAAATACCCACTTTTTTCTCTAGTAGAATACTGTCATTAATATTGTTATTCAGAAGATTTTTAACATTAAATCAATTTATTGGTGCAGTCTAACATTAAAACATCTTTTGGAATATTTTTAAATTTGTGCATAGCCCAAGGATTATATGTTAAGTTTTTTTTAAAAATTATCTTACCTTTTCCGGCTGAAAGTGTTGCTTCTTTAATAAGTTTCTGCCTCTTGAACCTCTGTTTTTTTTGTTTTTTTTTTTTTTTGTGAACTAATTCTTTGCTGAATCCATTTTTAATCGCTGTTCTTTCTATTTATTTGTATTCTTTGGAGTATTCTTACTTATTAATGGATAGGATAATTATGTGATTAGCCAGTGTACAAGTTTTAAATAGCATATAGTTAATTAGGACCAAATTATAGTACAGATTTGATTATTTGGATAACCAAACCTAGACAGCAATAAATGCCTAATTTCTTTTCCTCATAGTTTTCCTTTTTGTTTATTTTTCATTTTTATTGCTGTTACAATTTTTTTCGTGACCATTATGTAATTGTACAATGTTTTGCTAATTTTGTTTTATATCAGATATCACAGAATTTCCTACATATGAGAACTTTTTACTAGTTGGTTTAAATTTTTTAATTTTGTCAACACATTACGATTACATTTACTGGAAGATGTCATTCCTTGTAATGCATAAAGCATAACACCACACGTAAACTAACATTTTCAAACTGAACCTTTTTGTTCATATTCATTAAATGATCTACATTTGACGCAATCATAGAGCAGTCTGCATTAAATTAAAGAAAGTCAGCTGTGATCAAGAAAGCAACTCATAATAGATAAGAAGTTCAAGTAGGTTTGTTTCAGAAAACTTAAGTCCTATTGTATTTCTGGTGGTAATGACTCTAAACATAAACATACAAACCTTTCAGAATAAAGAAGATGTTTGAGATTAGGAGATAGTGGTAACAGAAACTTATCTGTTAATGTCAGTTATAGAACCAGAATATAAGGTTATGGTAAGTTTATATTTCTTACTGCTATACAGTGAAAGCACAACATCACAGATACAAGAAAAGAGAACACAGTGAGACACATATTGGAATGTAACTTTCTTTCGTTTTACAAAGTTATGAACATAAATATTATTATATCCATTTAATCTGCTCTTCAGAAGTGCCCAGAAGAGTGTTCTCACTGCGAATAGCTTCCAATTCCAAATGCGGAGTGATGGTAACATATGGGCGGTGTGAATGTATGGAGCTCAGGCTTGGATAATACTGGCGGTAACAAAGATATGAGATACTCAGCCCAAGAAGAGATCCGCACAGAACATCTGCAAAACACGAGACAAGGTAAAAAATTAACATTTTCTTATTTCTGGAGAGTTTATTCTTTGCAATGATATATATATATATATATATATGTTATTATCTAAGTTCTGTAAAATTTTTACTAATTAAAATAATATTACACAAAATGACCACCTCTGTGTGCTAGTAGTAGTGTTTGCAATTAAAAATTCAGAGGTCCTAGGTTTGATTCCCAATTAGGTCAAGCTGTCTGGGTAAGTGTTTTTCAGAATTTTTCCTTACCCTGATGGCAAATAGATAGCTATAATGTCCCAAGGATTCTGAGCTCATTTGCACCATCATTAATTTGTATCATTCATCCCTACAGACTACATTTAGGTACTTGTAGGTTTAAGGAACCTGGTGCAATCATAACATCTTAACTATCTCCACTCCACTGAGACAATGTAGCAGCATTTTAAGGGTATTTCAGGCACAGAAGTTTGCTCAATATTGCCATGTCAAGGGGGAATATCCAAAAGTTCACGAGAACAATGGGCTAGCATTGAAGCAAAAACAAAAAATTCTAGACAAAGAAGAATGCACACTAAGATGAGCTGCTAATGGTCTAAATCTAAAATTGGGCTTGATTGCAAATGATCTCAAATGTGAAACCAATCAACTATTAGCATTTTTCTTAATTTAAATAATGGCCATAAGCTTCCATAATATTTTGCCACTTTTCTGGCTGGATTTGGATACAATGGCAGGTTCCTTAAAGGCAAAGTGGTTTTTGACTCAATTTCTCACTCAGCAACATTTTTGAAACACAGGTGCAGATAGGGGAGAACTTTGACATGATTTAGCATATCATCATCATGCTGAAAGATGAATATTGATGCTATTAAAAGATAATTCCTCATCAATTACTTCACATTTCTAATTGTTGCCAATGTACTTGTAGCAGAAAAATGATATACGGTTGTGGATAGTTCATTTTGGAGTAGCCAATAGTCATTTATTCATCTGTAAAGACCAAATACATGATGTTGGATATGTTAGGTTTTAGAAGAGTATGGAGAGAATGTTGATTTGCATTGTGTTGGATAGATAGATGATTCTTTACAGTTCTAACTAATGGAAAATAGATATCTCCCCATGAGGAGAGACTACATGTTTTACAATGCTTTCTCAGTCACCTCTGCTAGCTAAAGCATTAATCCATAAGTACATTCAAATCCTATTTGAGTATGGTTTTTTTAGGAATTTTCTTTCATCCTGAAAAGTCAAATGCAAACTTAAGATACTAACAGGCTCTGATTTAATTTAATCACCATAAGTAATTCCATTTACCACCAAATGTTGGGATAGGTTATTACTACTTGTAAAATTACCTTTCTTCTTCATGTGACTAGTGCTTAACATGTTTTGGTGTAAAATAAATTTTTTATGAAGTTGTTCCGAACCAGATGACACACTGGACTTTCTCATTAAAAAATGTGCACATCTCATTGCTCTACCATTAACATACCTTTACCATCAGTCTTCTCTAAAATCTTGGAGAGCCTAACATGGATTTAGAAGCAATCGCTCTACTGAATCAGCAATTTTCTCTTTTGTTTGTGAATTCCTCAGAGCTTAATGATGACATTTCAGACCTTTTCTTAGATATGTCAAAAGCATTTGACACAATTGACCATAAAAAACTATTAGTAAAATTAGAAAAGCTTGGAATTAGAGGACTAACCCACAACTAGATAAAATCATATTTGAATAACCAAAAACAAATTGTTGAAGTTAAACACAGAGAAATTAGAGAAGTAAAGAAGTATTGATCAAGTGCACTAGTGGAAAATTATGGAGTACCTCAAGGCTCTACATTGGGTCCTCTCTTTTTCTTGCTATTAATTAGTGACTTCCTTATAGTTGATGATTCTGCTAAGTCCCTTCTATTTGCTGATGACACAAATGTCCAGGTAAGGGCAGCAAACAAAGAATCTACTTAAAGTCAATTTTCCAAGTAACAGACCACATTGTTAACTATTTTGTAGAAAACAAATCTCATAATAAATGTAAATAAGACAGTAGCAATGGACATTCATACAAAAGAAATTAAAGAATATGTAGCTCCACAAATAAAACTCCTAAACCAGACAATTAGGAAAATAGAATTCACATAATTCTGGGACTATGGGTTCAAAGAATTTCAAATGGAATCCCCACTAAACAAAAAAATCAGTAAGGCATGCTATATGATAAAGGTATTAGCAGAATATACATGGGCAGAAATTTTGAATGGCTTACTTTGAATATGTCCACTCTGTTGAGTATGGTATAATATTCTGGGGGGTGTCAACTGCAAACATGTTTCTTAATGGAAAATTAAATAATTCGAGCCATGATAGGAGCAAGTCCACGAACAACATGTAAACAACTTTTTAAAAAGTTAGGCATTCTTCCTCTTGCTTGTATCTACATATTTGAAATAATAATGATCATCCATAAAATCATCAATAATACAGGTTCACCCTTCATTAAGAATGAAGCAGTTCATCAGCACAATACAATACTAGACAAATATCAATTCTCCATTTACTTTTTTGTTTTGGGTTTATTTATGGATGCTCTTTAACATCTCAGGCCATCAGCATCCCATTCAAGTCAGAGCCTGACAAATTTTGCTCGGAGGCCGCTTTTTTCAGGCTTGAGGTTCTTTATCATGCTATAAATGTACGATACAGGACCCAGCTTTACTTCCCTTCCGAAGGAAGCCATATTTAGGATTTTTACACCCAAAAAATCCATTGGTCATAGCCGGGATCGAATCCACGATCTTGGGTTTAGGAGGCAAGTATGGTAACCACTACACCACCAGGACTGACATCATGTAAGTATATAAGCATAACACCTCCTTATACCAAAGGAGATATTGCATTTTGGAATAAAGATATACAATAACCTTCCGAACTACTTAAAGAAAACACAACAAGACAAAAGTTTTAAACTATCTCTAAAGGCACATCTAATTAACCAGATTTCCTTGTAAATCTTATTTTGATTTAAAGTAAAACACTAAAAATCATGTCGTCACATTAAAACTCTCTTTAAGTTTCACAAACACACTTATAAAAGTAATTTTTAAATAATTAACAGTCGTCGTTTTGGTTGACAATGTGAGGAATGTACCTCACGAAACATGTACCAAAATTACTTTTATAAGTGTGTTTGTGAAACTTAAAGAGAGTTTTAATGTGACGACATGATTTTTAGTGTTTTACTTTAAATCAAAATAAGATTAACAAAAGTTTCACTGTGTGGATTCCCAAATTCCGTAAACATATTCCTTGTAAATAATGATAAATGACAGAGCATAGAATGCCATCATTTAAATTCCTCAGGAAAAATAAAACCAAAGACAAAGCCATTAGCTGCAGAGATTATAGATGCTGATTCCAGTATTCAGAGAGACAAATTTTGGGTAATTTTTCTGGAATCTGGTCAAACCTATGCTGCTCATTAAGTCCAGAAATCATAAAAGCTTCTATGTGTATTTGTATGATAAAAATTGTGAAAGAAATTGATATTATTGTATGATTACTTGTCATAATGTATAGAACCAGTTTCCAGAACATTTCGTTTTCGAAACGATTCTATATATTATGACAAGTAAGTGAAGCATTAAGTCTGTAGTTGAACTAAATCATACAATAATATAAATTATATGATTGGCTTCAGTGTGCAAGTTCCAATTTACATTTTAATTGTGAAAGAAAGTTTATCCATCAGTTCCACTCTGTGTGTGCAACATTGAAAATATATCATCTGCAGTCTGATCTGGCACCCTCAAACTATCATCTTTTTGGATTTGTGTAAAATCACATACAAAACAATGGAGGGCAATGAGAAAGTAGTATATTTGGAATGGAAATATTCAACTTCCAGAAAATGGAACAATGTATACAAAGAAATTAGGATTTTATGGAAATGCAAATAAAAGACTGTAGATTACAATGGTGCCTTTGATTTGTCAATAATACAACATTACAATTTGTAGCTTCTGGTATATCATATTGTCTGTTCTATACTGTATAGGTCACTAGAAGCTTTAGCAGAGTTTAGGGAATATTGTAAAACTATGGTAAATGGATTCAGACTAAAAATGAGAGTATTAGAGTTTGTAATGCAAGAATATATGCACAAGGCATTTAACTGTTAGTCGTGCTTGATACACTACAAATACCCAGGCTGCCAAAACATTGCACTTGACAGTTTGAGTCAGTTCATGAAATATAGGCTCTGTTGCGATTGCAACAGCTACCACTGCTTAATGGCTGATATTTAGAGTTTTTAGTTTTGCCTAGTAATGTACATTAAGCTATATAATAATGAATTAATTTCTTCTAATATTATTTATAGTGTCAATTAAATTGCTGCATAGTAATGTAAGCATAACAAAGAATAAACTTTCCATAGTAAGAGATCTACTGTGTACATCTTTGCTCAAGGTTTTAAACAGGAAAAAATGTTCAGGATGTTACATTGCTTTATCATAGCATTTCACATCCATACAATACCTCGACACAAAGGATTAGGTATCACTCTGTAGATCACTGCAAATGACCTCTTTGGGATTCTTTCATTTTATTTCATTTGTTATTCAATTGCATATTTGAGTGCATTATAATACAAAGATATGGCCTACATCAATAGAATCAATAATAACTATGTATACAACCAGTAACAAAGTTCTTACAAACTACAAGAAAAAGAATAATGACTATAGTATTAATATAAAAATAATAGTAATAAACTGAAAAAAATTGTTAATATAATCAGTAATAATTATACACTAGTAAAAAGTTCTTATAAACAAGAAGAAAATGAGAATAATAATAAACTTTAAACTATTCATTGTCACTTACATCATCTGAAATACTATATATACAATTGATAATAAGATTCTGAAAATAAATAAGATAATTATAAGTAGTTAATGACAGTTGTTGCTATCTAAATTGTTCCAATATTCTTTAAAACAGTGGTAAAGTGAGCATGTTACTACTGCACATGTGAAGGAGGTAAATTTGTCAGTATACGTAATTTTAGAAGATAGCTAATTGTATAATTTTACTCCAGATGACACAATGATTGTGCCATTAAGTTAATTCTGGTTTTGAGTTCATTGTGTGTATGGTTCAAAGCAAACAAATTGTCTGTAAATCTAGATAAAACAAATGCTATGAAATTCATTACTCACAGATCTTCAGATTCACAGTTACAGAGAGGATATTATAACAGTATACATTCATAAACCAAATATATTAAATTCTTTGGTTTAATAATTAATAACCATCTGAATTGGAAAGATCACATTACACCTAAACTTAGCAGTGCATGCTATGCATATGTGCATTAGTAATGTTGGAGTCAATTAAGACTTTCAAACTAGTTTATTATTAGATAAATATGGTGGACATTTATAATAGTGATGTTTAATATAAGTTTTGAATAACTGAGTCGAATTTATAACACTTACATCACTAATAGTTTAAAAAAGAAAAACTAAGTTTCTGGGGCTAATTGCTCCCATCTTCAGTTCCAGTTCGACTGCCGGCCTTGTTCTTCGTGATGGTTTGGTTTGTCTCTGGTGGCAGTTGGATGAACTTCTGTATTAAGACGTCACTTGGTGGGATCTCAAAGTTGAAAATGCTACATTTGTTCTTGCAGATATAAATGTTTTCCCAGACGGCGAGTTCTGTTTTCCCTGTAATGTTTTTAAGTAGTTTGGGATTCCTGTTTATATTATGTTTTTCATTCCAGAAGTGCCAAGCCACTGCTGATTTTTCTTCCTGTCTTTGTTTTATTTTCCTGATGTGTTCTTTTCGTGCTTTTATGTTTTTTTTAGTCTTTCCTATGTAAATTTTTTCACAATCGATACATTCCATCTGATATATTCCTGATTTGTTCTCTTGAGGAATATCCTCTTTTAGTTTAGAATTAAGTATATTTTTTATGGAGTAACTGTTTTTGGAGCTAAAATAATGTTTTGTTTTTTGAAAATCTTTTGGAATTTGTAGAAAGTTGATGGATGGTATGTGAATTTTTGGTAAATTCTATTTTCTTCCTTGCTAGGAATAAGAGTACTGATGTCTTTGATTCTTTTTTTGTTCCTAGCTCTGTTTAGTGGTATATAACAAAGACAGGAAGAAAAATCAGCAGTGGTTTGGTACTTTCGGAATGAAAAACATAATATAAACAGGAATCCCAAACTACTTAAAAACATTACAGGGAAAACAGAACTCGCCCTCTGGGAAAACATTTATATCTGGAGGAACAAATGTAGCGTTTTCAACTTTGAAATCCCACCAAGTGACGTCTTAATACTGAAGTTCATCCAACCGCCACCAGAGACAAACTAAACCACCATGAAGAACAGGGCCAGCAATTGAACTGGAACTGAAGATGGGAGCGATAGGCTTCAGAAACTTTGTTTTCCTTTTTTAAACTATCAGTGGGTAAGTAATACAAATTTGACTCAGTTATTCAAAACTAGTTTATTATGCTTATTTTAACTCAATAATGAAGTATGGTCTAATATTTTGGGGAAATTCAGTTAAAAGTGAACATGTCTTCCTGTTACAGAAAAAAGTCATACGAATAATCGCTGGTACACATAACAGACATTCATGCAGGCACCCCTTTAGGAAATTTGAAATTTTAACTCTTCCAATATATTTTATCCCTCATGAACTTTTATATAAGAAATAAACAAAAATTTGTTCAAAATCAAAGTATACATTACAAGAATACTAGACAAAAAGCAAATCTACATCGCCCAACTTCAGTACTTTCATGCCAACAAAAAGGCATTTATTATGAATGCATTTTAGTATACGATGCTCTTCCCTCTAGCCTTAAAGCCTTAATAAACAATGACAATTCCTTTAAATCTGCTCTTAAAAATACCTATGTAAAAAGGCCTATTATTCTGCAAAGCAATATATGAGTGGCAATATTATACTGCATAACATATCAATGTATTTGTAAACATATATATATATAATAAAATTTGTATGATTAAGTGACTTGTCTGTTTTTGTTGTTTGAGTTGTTCTAGGTGTTCTTTTATATTTTTATTGTAATTATTTATGTAGATGCAGACAAATTTTTGTACATATAGATTGAAAGCTACTATGGTAATTGTATATGACAAGTTCTATGTTCTGTGACTGCTCCAAGAACTCACTGAATGCTCCAGGAACTAACTAACTAACCAATATGTATGAGACTATTCTGATATAGTTTTGTGTTTGTTCTTTCTACATTAATATCCCATTTTGTTTTGGTATTATAATTATGTGTTTTCATTTGTCAACAGAAGAGTGTTTGCAATTAAATGTTTTGTGGTAAACAAATGACATTCTATATGTATACACAGGAATGGGGCAAAATTTATAATTTCTTAAAGATTGGTCTGAATTTTGTAGTTCCTGTTATAAGCATCTTTTGCATGATGAGTAATCTTTTACAAGTAGTATACCATAATCCAAGTTGAATGTTTCAAAATGTTGACTAGGACTTCATTTACATGGCTTTTAATCAGGACATGTTTCCTCTTCAGTTTTGACTAACTGTTTGGGCTTGTTTGGTCCAGCTTGGGCTGGATCACAGGTGTTTCTCTGTTGACAGGTATAGAATTGCCTGAATTCGTCCAGAAGAGGAATGTCAAAATTCATTAATCAATTTTTAATATGTATTTCTTTTAACACATTGGCTTCATGCTTAATTTCATGGTTGTGTTCCCAAAAGTGAGTTGCTACCACAATTTTTCCAATTGTTTTAGCTGGACATTTTTTTCCCCCTGATTCTCACATTTATTTTCATTTTTCCTATGTATTTGAAATTACAATCTAAGTATTATTGTATGTATGGCTGATTTTTTTCTCTGGTACTATGCAATCTTTTAATGAAGAACCTAATAAGTTTTTAATATTGTATTTATTTTATGGTGCTAGTTTTATGCCATTCTCTTTCAAAATCATACAAAATTTGTGATGATATTTTCCATAAGTGAATCTGCTGTATTTGTAATTCTATTTGATATTTTTAAGTGTAAAAATGCTTTTCATGGATTTTTGTCTTTTAAATTTGTTAATCTTTTTAACTATTGTGTTAGTGCTGTATCCATCGATTATTACAGTATTGGATATATATTGTAATTTTTTTTTTATTCTGTTTTTGTGAGCAGGAGATTAACTAGCCACTATCAAAATATCAAACTTTTTATGGTATTGAGTCGTAGCTTTTGTTTTTTATGTAGTTATATATGTGTGCATTTTTATAAATACCAAAGTTGAGTTTTTCTGCATTTCTAATGACTTTAAAGTTAGTTTGTTGGTTGGTTGGTTGCTTGTGGCCATTGGGGATGCTGATATTTATCATTCTTTCCCTAGCTTCCCAATAAAGAGCTACCATATTATTTTTCAATTGTTTGTTGCTATCTAATTGACTGCATTTCAGTAAATATTCTTTATTTAAGCTAGTATTCATGTCCTTACACAGTGGGCAGTGGCTATCCTTGATTAATTTCATTCTGAAGAGATGTTCCGACAGGCACTCATGCCTAACAATTAAGTTGAATTGGGCAACTCCAATTTTTCTTGGTTTCAATAAAAGATGTTTGAAAGTATTTAGATCTTCATATGGTTTTCCTTTAAGTTTTTGTTAATAATTTTGTTGTTCTTGTTCAGACATTTATTTTTTATTACTTTCAATTTAGAGGGAAGCTATAGTTCTAAGGTGGTTTTAATTTTATGGTGGCTCCTTTTTTTGCTAAAGTATGAGCAATCTCGTTTCCCTTCAATCCCACATAGCTCAGGATTCATTGTAAAACTATTTCTGATCTGGATTATATGATATAGTTTTCTTATTTCATTTATAGTGTATGTTGGTGGGTAACTGTAATTGATTACTTTGTAATGCTGCTTTAGAGTCACTTAAGATAAGTTTTATTTATGTTAAGTCTATATAGTAAATTTTCTAAAGCTGCTGGCCATTATTTCACCATAAAAATTGCCTGCATACTGTCCCAAAGGTGTATATTGAGAGAACACCTCACAGTATATTCCAAAGCCTGCTTCTCCTTTTTTAACAGATCCATCTGTGTACACCCTACACCATGTATTGGTTGGATGATAGTTGTTTAGTGTGCTAAGCGCTATCAATCTGAATACCTCAGGTAGGTTGTTCTTCTTGGAGACCATTGTATCTAGGTTTAGTTTCACATTAATATCTATATATTTTGTAAAGGATCAGTTGGTGTAATGACAGGTTTAGTGTTTGTTTTTAAAAATTTGTCTAAACCTTCTATCTGTATGTAATTTTTGAAAGTCTGTTGTGTTTTTATTTGTTATATGCTGTCAGGAATTTGAAACCATTTATTCCTGTGTTGATTACTTTTTAATTTCCGTCCAGTATAGCCATTTTAATATCTAGCTCTGTTTTAATTGGCAGCTTGTTAGTTATGCTAGTTAGTTAGTTATTAAGATTAGAAAGGTAAAGCAGTTAGTTTTAAATTTATTTACACTTCTCAATATATATGTCCCATTTTAAAATGGTTTGTAACCAGATTCTAAGAAATTTTATAATACTAACATTTTTAATAATTTTCTATCTGTAAAAACTTTATAGAAATCAGCTGCACATACAATAAGAAAAACTGACAACAATGTCACAATTGATTGACTGATTAACTGATAATGCTACTTTGTAATTGGTTCAGAAGGTGTAAAGGGTAGCATTGCTAGCTGAAAAAGTAGCTGTCAAGTGAAAATTTTCAGTGGCCTAGGTATAGGCATTATATTATTAGGCATACACATACACAATTATATTCTGATTTATTACATTAATGACACACATGATATAATTTTGAACTCTTTCCATTCACTTAACAAATCATCATTTTAGAAGCTTATATTTCTAAAAAATAATATTAATAAACATTTAAACTTACTTGTTATGTAATACATTTTTACAATGAATAATTTTCAATATTTTGTGAATTCTTAATAAACTGTTTGGAGTTGAGGGATAACATTTAAGTCTGATAACTTTGACACCTTATTATATTAACCTAAACTTAGGTATTCATTTTTTACACTAAACTCCATTCACTTACACAAAAGTAAGATGCGTTTCTGGAGAATCTCTCCCATCTTCAGTTGCTCACTGAACCGCTGTTACTCAAAACTATGGCTGGACCCTTATTATATTATTTAGTTTTACCATTGTGGAAAGATGACAAACAATCACAGCACAAAGGAAAAATTCAGCAAGAATATGTGCACTAGCATTTATTTTACTTTACAAAATTGTAATGACAAAATTTGCTACATTCATTACAGAGATTTAAGTTACTGAATTACCAAGATATAGATGGACAGAGTTAATGTCTATTACACTGTTAGATGCAGGAACTTTTAACTTTCATGTTTACATGCAGAAAGTGGCAAAAAATGTATTCTGTATTTAACATCTTAGTATATATATCCTGCAAATCGCTTTTCAGATGTTATGTTTGTTAACATGGAATTATCCTTACTCATTTACAAACCACTTACCTTGCCAATGGTGGTGATAATCACAGGTTCGACTTAGAGCTACTGAAAGTGCTATCAATAATGGAGCCAAGAAAATACAAAGCCGCCATGATCGACCTCTTCCAAGCATATTGAAGATATGCAGTTTACCAGCCAAGTAAAATGCAATAAATCCCATGCTGGCAAAAGAAACTGTAATCATAGAAATATTAGTTTTTTTACAATTGTGGATTTTAGCATGACATTTTCCATTAGAAAATACTCAAAAAAATTGGAAATTATTGTGATATCTATTTGTTTGGTATTATTATGGATAGTGTACATCACATGGCATTTGATTAGTAAGTTGAAATAATGCTTTAAATGTTCATTTTATGGTTTAAAACTTACTTAAATTTTTAACATTTTTCACAAGACATGTTTAAAGAGCTCTGGCTCTCATTTTAAGCTAATGACTGACTATGATTGTAGGTGAGGCATCTGATATTTGTAATATGTATTGACTCTGTTATCTAATGATAAAATTTCAAAGTCAAGATTCTTCCTCTTAAATATGAACAGTTTCTCCCATGTAGTTTACTCCAGTACATACTTTACAGAATTTAATAATTTAGCTTTCGATACAAAATTGCATTTTATTTTTTTTACCAAAAATTAGCTGATTTTTCCAGCTGTTTAAATCTAACATTTCTGAAATGATCCTTTGGCCTGATTTCTAAATTCCTTTTTATTTTGTCTATGCAGAAACACAATCCAAACAATCGGTTTGATTAAGTCCTAACTTCTTGCCAGACTATTCAAAAGTTCCTGATGTGTATAGGGAATCATAACACATAATAACATGGCAATGCACATTCTTTGTTGAATGGGATAGTGACCAATCTGCTGCAGCAACTAACTTCCAATTCCCAGTGTATAGTTTTAAATGTTCTTAAAAATGATACTTATTTTAATAATATATATATGTGTGTAACTAAACACAGTTATATAAAAATGGTTCTGCTAATGCTGTCCACCATATTTTCCTAACCACAGTCACTTTTCCTTTGAATTCTATTACCCAAACTGACTGCAATAATATGTACAGAATAGCAATTACACTGTTCTGTACATATTATTTGGCAATATGGTTATTATTTGTCTTTATAGGGCACCAGATAGTGATATCAACATATTAATAGCATGTTTAAGTTCCATTCTGGATAACTTGCATCCGACTAAAGAAATTGTAAAAATAGCAAACTGGAACATTGCTTTCTTCCCTGGTAAATTAGGTAAAATAATGCAATAATTTATGTTACTCTATAATCTAATGCCTGTCATGAACATACCCACTAGGGTGACATCCCACTCAGCAAGTATCATTGACTAAGCATTAATAAAGCAGGGTGGTGTTAAGGTGGAAAACATTAGAGTAGTAGAAACGGGTTTCTCTGATCACAGAGCATAGATGTTTGAAATTATTCTGAATACTTGTAAATATGAAAAGAAAAATAAGTATAGAATAGGTCATATTTACAGTAGTAATAACATAAATATATTCAGAGACCTATTAAAAAGTGAAACATGGGGAAAAGTGTATGAGGAAGTACACGTAAGTGATGCTTTCAAAATGTTTGCTAATATAATAAAGTATTATCTTGATGTAGCAATGCCAAAAAAGTGAATAAAAATAAGGGGAAAGTCCAGGCCATGGCTAACAAAAGGAATCAGAAAATCATCTAGAAGACTAAAATTTCTTAGTGAACTTAACAAAACTACAAATTCAGTGAGCTTCAAACTATATTTTAATAAGTATAAAAAGGTATACAAACAGGTTTTGATAGCTGCAAAACAATACCATATAGAAAAGATCATACAAAGTTCTGATAACAAATCAAAAGCTATGTGGCAGATAGTGAATAAAGAGTTAAGAATTGGCTCAAGAAATCAGAAACTTAGCATTAAAAATAAGGAAGGTGAGCTTATTTAGGATCCAAAAGAACTGGCAAGGTCATTTAATGATTACTTTGTAAACATAATTAATGATCTCTCCCAAAAACATAAAGCACCATGGATAAGTAACCAAATCCTTAGGAATATAAATACAATATACCTTTATCTGGTTACAACTAGGGAAGTGAGTAAAATATTGAAGAACATGAAAAATAAAACCTCCTATGGAGTAGATGAGATTCCTGATTGTATTTTCAAAAACTGTTATCAGTATTTTGTTGCACCACTCTGTTATTTAATTAATGCCTCTTTCTCAACAGGCGTGTTTCCTGAGTGTATCAAAATTGCAAAAATAATACCTGTATTTAAAAAGGGTGATAAGAATAAAGTTGAAAACTATAGGCCAATAGCATTATTATCCTCCATTTCAAAAATATTAGAAAAGGCTATGTACAACAGATGTCAAAAATTTATTAAAAAATATAACATGTTATCTATCTGCAGGGCAAAATGGGTTTATAAAAGGTAAATCAATTGACATAGCCATATTTGATTTTTTAGATGCCGTTTATAGTTCATTAGATAAAAAAGAACATAACATTGGCATATTTTTAGATCTTTCCAAAGCCTTCGACCTAGTTAATCATGAGATAATGATAACAAAATTGGAATGCTTTGGTATAAGAGGTTTAGCCAATTGCTGGTTTAGATCATATCTAAATCAACGTGAGCAACTAGTTGAAGTAGTACAAACAAACTGTTATAATCAAACATCTGAAGTGTATAGATCTGATATAAAATATGTAACTTGTGGAGTTCCCCAAGGTTCAGTTCTAGGGCCCTTTTTATTCCTATTATATATAAATGACTTAGTAAACCATCTACATCCAAACAAGACTGTATTGTTTGCTGATGACATGTCCATAGACATAATGGGTGGTGATAAAGATGTTGAAACAGACATAATGAAGAATCCAGGAATGGTTTGCACAAAATAAGTTAATAATAAATAAAAATAAATCTGTAGCCATTTCATTTAATCATGTTCAAAATATTAATGTTCATAAGCCAAAAATAAAAATATAAAATGAACTGGTGCACTATAAATCTACTACTAAATTCCTGGGTGTATGGCTTGATGAACATCTGAAATGGAGCATGCATGTTGAAAAACTGGCATCCAAGTTAAGTCAGCTTTGTTTTATGTTTAGATCTATAAAAATATTGTAAACTTGAACACTTTGAGGAATCTATACTTTGCATATTTCAACAGTTTACTAAAATTTGGTGTGATATTTTCGGGTAATTGTGATAAAGAGAATATAATCTTCAAAATTCAAAAACGAGCAATTAGAATAATAATGGGGAAGAAACAAAAGGAGTCCTGTAGTAATCTATTCCGAATGCTTCATATATTACCACTTCCTTGTTTATATATATTAGAAGTTGTGACATTTATTAGAAAACACCTGGTATATTTTCAGACTAATTGTGAAAAGCATATCTATCACATAAGAAATAGGCATAAACTGAGCATAACTTCACATAATACTTCATTATTTAGCAAAAGCATGACATTCCGGAATTATATTATATAACAAGCTACCTGATAACATTAAACTTACCACCACAGAAGCTACATTTAAATGTAAAGTGAAAGACTCATTACTCCAACATTGTTTTTATTTGATTGAAGAATTTGTAAATACCTTTTAATAATTATGATCACATTAGGGTGAATAATTTAATTTATTGTAACTAAGTGTATATTTATTCTATTTTGACGATACACGAATTCTTGTAATTCCCATGGTTGACAAATCAAATCAAATCAACAAAGTGATCATTACTGTTCATTTTAGAATGGTTATTTGATAATTTTAATAAGTTTCATTGAGGTCCATTGGTCCAATACAAACAGTTTCACTGTAAATTTTGTAGCAGTTATATTATTGATGTAAGTGAAGTTAAGATAAAAAGGAACTATATTTATTAATCATTTACAAATAACTTTTGTTTTAAAAAAATATTTTTGATAGCTTTTATTTGTGTAGTTGTGTACAGCTATTTCAGTAATGTGTGTGAGATTATTGAAGCAAACCCCACACACATTACTGAAATAGCTTTAAGTATGAATATTTAAGGAAAATACCTTGGTGCAACAGGCATGTAATAAGTTGACCATATTTTTTCTGGCACTTTTGGGCAAAAATGTTTTGTTTGTTTAATAAGTAACACATATTTTTTCATAACAAATAAATATATATATTTAGATTTGTCACACAATCCATACTGCAAAAACTATGGTTAGGAAGTATAGTGTGGCATTTGTACATTCCTTCAAAGTTGTGTTCACTTTTTTATGGTTCCAGTTTACGAAAGTAATTTGCTATACATCCTAATTGAGATTAGAAAGCAATGCACTTTTGTGCTTTTTTGCTTGTAGATGATCAGTTACTTCTTGTTTGTCACAACTCTTTCTTTATAAGTGTTCCTTATTATTTTAGTTATTGTTTATATTCATTCCTTGCCTATATATATATATGTAGTCTTCTGTATTTGTTATATGACTATTTTTTTTATTTTCTCGTATTTATAATATAATAAATTTCTTTGCTAAATTATAAATTGAGCATAATTCTTATTCCAATTCATGAAGCAATATAAAATAAAATAATTAAAATACCCCCCATCTATCATCTACCAACCTTACTAATCAATGGCCACCTTTCGTAATTTCACCACTTGAAATAATTTTTTCCCTTCATTAGAGGGTTATTTATCCAGTCATTTCCTTGTTTATTTTCCTCATTAGTGCTCTCTTTTAAACTCCTACTTTGTTTCAATTCTTCTTGAATTCATCCATCACTAATTAATAAATATACTGTACATTTCAAATTTATATCAAATTATTTATATATAACTCCTACCCAAATAAAATTTATAAAACATTTACACAATATTTTTTCCATCTAATTCTACCACTACATATACTATTATATTCATTTACACTAATTTCTAAATATAAAAAAAAAAGAACCTTCTCACTAACAACATATTGCACTCATCAGTTGCTAACTAATCCAGTGGCTCTGAAAACTTCAACACTATGGTTATTCTGTTACTGGGATCCTTTAAATATACCATACCTATCCATTTCTATTTTCAATTAATTTTTAATAAGCTCAGTTTCCCCTAATTTATTGACATTTCTCAGTCATTTGCTTTTTACTTTAACCTAAACAGACCCCAATCTCCATGATAACATTCACTGATTTCATATTCAACATCTTTTTTGCTGCTATTTCTTTTGGTAGATTGGGCCATATCTCCATCCTTAATTTTCCTCCCATTATTTTAATATTTTCACATTGGAGAATAGTATGGCAATTGATCTTTTCCTTCCACACAATGAAGATTCCTCTAAATCTTTCCCCCTCTTAAACCTATCAATTTCACTGCACCTGTTTTAGCCAATGCAGTTCCTTCCCTCACCATTCTGTCCCCTGGTTCCATGCACTTTTCCCTACCCCATGCTTTCTTTTACTCCCTATAAATCCCTAATGGTTTTTTTATCATTAAAACTACTAAATATTTCCTGGATTTCAATATTTTCAGTTTCATTACACCTGTTCTAATCCATGCAGTTCCTTCCCTCACCATTCTGTCTTCTAGTTCCATACACTTTTCTCTACCCCATTCTTTCTTTAACTCCCTGTAAATCCTGAATGATTTTTTATTATTAAAACTACTAAATATTTTCTGGATTTCAATATTTTAATTCTTAATTTAATTTCTTTACAAAAACCTTTTTCTTTTAATTCCATATCTCTCCAGGTCATTCCCAAGTCAATTTTTTCCATAACGACTTTAATCCTATTGATGCAAGTATGACGCCAAGTAACATTCTCTTGCAACTTCAAAATTGTTTCAAAATATTTTGTTAATCTAAACTCTCTTTCCTGAACCAATATTTTAAAACTCTTAGCATTATTTTTCCTTTGCTTTAATTGTGCAACACTGTTAGTGCTTTTGGCAGTTCAGAGTTTGTTTACAAAAACTCCTGTGTTTAACCAACCTTCACCAGTACTTCAGCTTTCTTCTTCACAGAGCATCTTAGCCTCAACTACTGCCGAGTATATTCTCTCCAGTCACTTTGTGTGTATTTCTGAAATGTTATACCTGCAAATATTGATAGCTATCAAAGCTATCTTTCCTTTTGTTAATACCTTGTTCTTTTGTTTACTCCAACGACCATTGCTATTGAGTCTTAGACCCTTCTTAACACCATTTTTCATTTCTTTGCAACTTCCTTCCTTTCTTAAATACCATGATTTTTTATTTCCAAATATTTATTCTTGAACCCCATTCCTTACAAAATTTAGATCTTGTTTCAATTGATTTCACTAAACCAACATTAGTTATTGACCCCACTACTAGGTCATCGGCAAGTATTAAGCCAGAAATTTCAACATTATTAATTGTTAACTTTATTGATTACTTCTAAAATATCATGAATGAACAAATTAAATAGTACAGGACTTAGCTGGCACCCTTGTCTATGTCCTATTGTGTTCGGATTGTTTGCAGTCACCATATCATGTGCAATCTTAATAAAATATTTATTGTAAGACTTTCATAAGCATATTGGCTACTCCTTTTCTGCTCAATTTAGCCAACAATGCATTACAACTAATTGTATCAAATGCTATTTTGAAATCCACAAAAGGCATATATATATATATATATATCCCCCCTCTTTATTACCTAAACATTTATCTATCATTGCATTTATTATGAAAATATTATCCACTGTTCTCCTATTTTTACTAAAATCTGTTTGAAATTTTGATAGTTTATTTTCACAATCTCTCAGTTTTGCTAATATGCCAGTGTATAGAAGTACAGATAATAGGCTAATTCCTCTATAGTTTGCTGGATTATTCATAGCACCTTTTCCCTTAAGCATTGCCACTATAATCGCTGTCTTCCATCCTTTGGGAATCTTACCCTCTTCAAATATTGAATTAAATATCTGTACCAATAACATCCCTGTTTTCCTCCAGACCCAAGCCCTTTAAAAGTTCCTCTGGTATACCATCAATATCACATGCTCTTTTTAATCTTTGGAATTGTTTTTTACTTCATTTAACTTTACCAACCTACCCACCTACCTGCCAAACCACCTGCTCCTACATACCCATAGCCTAACCTAACCTACCCTACTGACTGACCCACCCACCTTACTTAATCCATTCATCCAAATACCCAACAATTAATAAGTTCTTAATTGACCACAAATCTGTAAAGTGTCCTCTCAGCCCCTAAAAGATCTCTAAAATATTTATACTATTCCTCAGGACCAATATTATTTTTAGCTACTCTTTCAACAGTAAACCATATTGTTTTGCTGTCTTTTAACCTTGTTGCTTCCTGATTTTTCATACTAATTTTCCCCCTCCTTTCTTTCTGTTTTCCTTCCAGAAAAGATAATACTTCCATCATAAATTTATTTCATTCTTGTTATTCTTCTGTTTGTCTCTATTTTTTAACTCTCTTTCTATTCTTCCTTTAATGCTTTACATTCCTTATCTCCTCAAATATCTTATTACCATTTTCTCTCATTCTTTTGCTAGTTTAACTAACATCTCTAGTTTCCTTTCCTTCATTCTTCTGCTTGATTATCTCACTAACTTAAATCCCCTTTGCTCATCAACTCTTATCTTTTTCTTTACTTGCTTTGATTGCCACATGTGGCCGAGGCTGTTAAGGCGCAGACTCGTGAGCAGGAAGTCTGGGGTTTGATTCCCGCCAGGATCGTCCTCCCTGACTTAAATTTTTTCTAGGTTTTCCTCAGTCATAAATGGCAAATGCAGGGAAGGTACTCTAAACTTAGGCCTGGAACACTTCCTTCCTTGAAAAAAAATCCTTGTTGTCCCAGACTGGCACTATTTAAAAAAAAAAAAAAACTTTAAATTTGATTTTTAATAGAAAATGGGTGCTAGTACTCATTAAAACCTGCAAGATATATATCTAAATCTATTGTAAATAGTATATATAATCAATAATACTTTGGCATTAATGTTTATAAAAGTAAATTCACTCTCTAGAAGCACTGCAGATTATATTCCTCATAAAAATCTAATAGCTTCTTTCCTTCCTTAATATAGATTTTATCTTTATAACCCTTTACCAGTGTAGATTCTTTCTCTATATCATTTTCTAAATTAACTAAATGTATTATGCCCCTCTTACTGTAACATTAAAATCACACTTTATTGTAAAGCTATTTTATCGTATCTATTTTGCATGACCTCCATATCTTTTTCTATATTGTTGAAAAATATAGATTATAATACTCAGAGATATTTGGTGGGTTATATACTGCTGGAAGACACATTATCAATACAACATACTTAACCTATTTTGCACCATAGTACTGAATTTCCACCTAGCTCTTTGAACACTTTTCATTTTAAAAACACTAATTCCACCTGATATCTGCCCTTTGTCATTCTTTTTGAGATCTTCTTTTCCATAAAAAACAAAATCATTAATCACAATGATCAGTTACTTATGTCCTACCACTGCTAGCTATTTTTTTTAATAGTGTTTAACGTCCATTTTTACTGCTGCGGCACCATGGGTAGTGGATATTGGTGATACATGAAATGAAATGATAAAATCAAAAAGGGGTTGTTATTTTAAGGAAGGAAGCATTCCAGGCCTAAGTTTAGATTACCTTCCTGGCATTTGCCATTTATGAGGACTGAGGAAAATCTGAAGAAAATCTCAATCAGGGAGGCCAGTCCTGATGGGAATCAAACTCCAGGCTTCCCGCTCACAAGTCCATGGCATAATGGCCACAGGTGACAATCCACTAGCTACTGAAACACTTTATTTACATTATGGTACATTTCATTAGCATTGCATCCTCTAAATTAGCTTGCATAATCAAATTCTGCTTTCAACAAGTCACTGAAATAACAGTTTTTTAGAAAACACCACGGAATGCTATAATATCCTCCTGTTCTGACTTCTTCACACTTTTATGCTCAAATCTCGCAGGCACAGTCTCAAATGATTGTTTGTTGTTGATTGTTAAGGGCTGGCTGCAGGGAGTGGGGAACTGCTTATTGCTTCTTCCTTGCTTGCTGTTCATTGCACATGTGCAATTAAAAAATTTACAACTCAATATTATTTAATGTGATTTTTGAAAGTTTGTCAGAATTATTTTAAGGGTCTAATATGGAGATTTTTCCTTGGAGGTGAGGATTGTAATATACAAGAAATATGATAACTGTAATATTCCTGATTATGTTAAAATTGAAAGTTTACAGGAAGAGTGTCCGCTGGGAAAGCTCTTCCGCCCCTCAATAATGACTGCCTCTTCACCTGTACAGTTCAGTTCTGGATTTACATTACCATCAGGAAAGCAGCGCCAGAAGAAATCAGGACGAGGTCGACCTGGAAAGAAAAGCAGTATATGATGAGAGGAGCCTATTCTTCAGATTTACAGTAATTAGTGCTTAGCAATTGTTTCACACTCACCAACTATTAATTTGATAATATTTGTAAACACTCCATTTAGAGAGAGTCCTAGTGTACAGCCAAGAACAGCCTGGCTAACATCAATTTTGTCTCGATTGATTAAAAACACGACAAGTATAACAGCTGTGGGAGTGATGAACACCAGTGGCTGAAATCAGACATAATATCATGATGATATATGCAGCAAGTTCATACAAAATAATATTACCAATACACAGTTTTACTCACCCACAGAATGTTTGTTGGAACATAACTCTCACTTCTTGGATTTTTATACAGCCAGAGTTCATCTGGGTGTATCTTCCTAGTGAAGGGTGTGGCTCCTTCCAGCTCACTGTAACAAACACATAAAAACTTTTCTGCACACATCATGTAACACTTCTGTTTCACATGAACAGAAAGTCTGTTTATTACGTTTTGAATTCATGTTTAGAAATGAGCTACAATAACATCGCAGCCAACTGAGAACCCAGAGAGAAAGTTTGTAAAAGCAATTCATTTTAGTTTCTTCACTGTTTGCAACACTTTCCCTCAAGTTTTACATTATCTTACTCCTCATTATTAGAGGACCTGTAGTTTTTTATTTTAAGTTTCTTGATCCACATATACAGTTCATGGGCCAGATAGTGATATTTTGTTTATTTATTTATTAAATCCACAGATTATACAAGAAGATATAGTACAAGTCATGCAATGGGCTTACCACCTGTCACTCTGCCTCTGTAGGAGAATAAGTGAAAATAAATTCTCCTTAATAATCAAAACCTCCTACATAGGATATGCCCATGTAACAAAGGTACCAAGTAAATTTGCTGACTAATATCTATAAATAAACAAATCACCCATTTAAAATATCAGCATTCACTATATTTTGCAAAAAGGAACCAACTCAACTCACAATAGAAAATGGCTATTGGGTGCAATATATTGAAGAATTACTTTTACAGTTTTTTTTCAATGTGTTGACATAACTGTTAATGTGAAATTGCTCAACCCCATGGCAGCTTGTAGCAATTCCTTGCTGCTTATTGTATTGATCAGCTGCCTGTTATTTTTATTTCAAAAAGTATCTTGGGTTTATTTTTATTTAAGGATTCTCTTTAACATATTTGGTCATTAGAATCCCATTCAGTTCAGCGCTGATAAATTTACTCAACCTTCTTCTTTCAGTCTTGAGGTTCTTTTAAGTGCTATAAATCTATGACATGGCTTTACATCCCTTCTGAAGGAAGCAATACTTAGGGATTTTTACATTTTACAATACAAAGTCCATAGTTCTGGAGGGTTTGAATCCATGACCTTAGGTCTATGAAGCAAGTATGGTGCCATTAAGACTACCAGGATTGACACAAAAGTATCTGATATACATTACACCCACTAATGTACCTATTGATTTAGTATCCTTCATAGCTGTCCGTCAATTTTCATATGTCACAGAAATGAGAAGTAAATACAATTAAGATGTAAAATTTGGAGGTCTTTTAAGATTGATCCTGCATATTTTACCCCTTAACTTTATTTACATATACAAGTCACTAAACAAAACATTGCAGGGAACAACCTCATTAATGAAGTAAAATACCATATGTAATACATATCTACATAAGAATAGAACCGGTATACGGTTATTTCAAAATGCTGTAGTGCACGTTATAGATATCACACTTTTTAATAAACTACCTTATTCAATAAAGAGTCAAAAATTATTTAAATCAAACTAAAGAGTAGTTTGCTTGATCACTGTTTTTAAACCATACATCTCTGGTGACATAGTAGTAGAAGTTTCCTTTTTATCTTGTACATATTATCTTTGTTTTTCTGTTTGTTAGATTGCTTAAGTATTATCAACTTGTAGAAAGATAGGTAAAGGTGAAATTCATAAATTTTTGTGTTATGTATGTTCCCATTTCTAAATTGTATATGTAATTCTAAACTTTATCTTATATAAACTTGAAATATTAATTGGAACTTGTATAGTGAAGCTATTCATATAATTAAGATCATTGTATGATTTCTTGAAACTATACACTCTTATTGGCTTCACTTACTTGCTTTGACTGAAGATGCAGACAAAGGTTTGTGAAACATGTACTAAATTTAAGCAAATAAGTGGAGTTAACAAGAGTGTGTAGTTCCACTCAATCACACAATAATCTTATTTTTATCTTATATGTTAATATTCTACTTAATTGACTTGATGAATGCTATATATTAGTCTCTTTGTATAAAACTATTTTAAACTAGTTAAAACTTCTTTCCATGGGAAAGTTTAAAATTCTAAAATGGTTAAAATGTTCAACACTCCTAAGTGTTTCACTCTTTAAACTACTGAAATTCAGGACATGTTTCGTGACCTGTCGATCACATTGTCAACTGATATGACTAACGAGTCATGCTGTAGCTGGAGAGGCAGATAAACGTAAGGGGCTCTGGTGGTCTATGAAAGAACTTATACAGAATGTTATCTGCTTCCAGAATTTCGAAGTTTATAAGTCTGTAAATTGAATCTGTCATCTTAACACTCTTCATGGTCACTAACTTTAAAAATATACGGTAACGGCTGAAGATGGAGATAACATATCTTTGAAACCGGTTTCGTACATTTTTAAGGTTAGTGAAGCATGAAGAGTGTTAAGATGACAGATTCAATTTACATGAGCTTCACTGTGGTAGTTCCATATGAAAACTTTTTTAAAGATTTACAATTTTTAAAAAAATTTAATTATAAGTCTGTGTTTGTTTGCACAGTTCTTTAGGAAATTGGACAGCTTTCAGTAAGTTAATATCTTTGTCAATTTCATGGTGATCGCTCCAAAAATGTGCCGCTACAGCTGATTTTTCTATCTGTTTGTGTCTAATGTTTCTCATGTGTTCCTACATTCTGCTCTTAGTTTTTCCTATGTATTCCTTTTCACAGCCTTACAATTTATCTGATACATCCATGACTCTTCCTCTTTGGGTGTGCCATCTACCTTGTTTAGTTTCAACAATTTCCCAACAATCTATTTTGAGGAGCCAGTATAATATTGTACTGAGTAAAAATTTTTTGAAATTTATTATTCAATTGTGGATGGTAAGTGAACTTTTTGTAGATCTTATCTTTAGATAAAGCACTCAATGTGGTAATTTGTTTAGTTTTCTTTCATTTCTGAAATCTCACAATTTTTTGATTTATTATTTGTTTTTTAAAACCATTAGAAATGGCTGTCTATCTGTGGAATACATAAACTCACTAATGAAAATTTTAATGCATTCAAAGAAAGAGTACATGTTAAAAAATATTTTGTGATTTAGCAAAGGCTTTCAATTGTGTCAATCATGAAATTCTGATAGATAAATTAGCTTTCAATGGAATAAAAAATCAATATTTAAAATAGTTTATATCCTACCTTGACAAAAGGAAACAAAAAGTATAAATAAATTGTCCCTTTAAAATAAAAACAATGTATCAGAGTGGGGAATAATTAACTGTGGGGTGCTCAAGGATCTGTTTTGGGCCCTCTTCTTTTTCTGATATATAAGATTTCTAATTATCTATCCAAATGTAGGAAATCCTGTTTTATTTCCAGATGACACAAGTATATTAATACATGAAAAGAGCCTTAATGATTGTGCCCTTAAACTACATCTAGTTCTGAGTTCTTTGTGTGCATGGTTCAAAGCAAGCAAATTGTCTCTAAATGTGAATAACACAAATGTTATGAAATTCATCATTCATAGATAGGAAATTCTAACAGTGTACCTCTACAGACCAACCATCTGAATTGGGACTGCCATGGGTGGCTGAGATCATTAAGTGCACACTCGTGAGCTCCTGCTGGAGTTCGATTTCCACCAGGAGGTCTTCCCTGACTAAGGTTTTTCCCAGGTTTTCTTCAGTCCTCATAAATGGCAAATGCAGGGGAGGTACCCTAAAACTTAGGCCTGAAATGCTTCCTTACTTTAAAAAAAAATTATTTCCCAAATTATCACTTCATCTCATTTAACATCAATGTCTACCACCTGTGAAACCCCGGTAATTAAAATGGGTGTTAAATACTATTAAAAAAATCTGAAATGGAAAGATCACATCGATCGTATCATACTTAAACTTAGCAATGCATACTATGCAATATGTGCATTAATAATGTTGGATTCAATTCAGACTTCAAAATTAGTTTATTATATACAAATGAATCAGTATTAGGTGACACTAAAACTTCACCAACTAATATTGACTCATTTGTATATGTAACAACTTCACTGTTACTAACTTCTTTTAAGATTACAATTAGTTTATTATGCCTATTTCAACTCATTGTGGTCTTATATTTTGTGGAAACTCAGAAAAAAGCCATATGAATAATTGCTGTACACATAGCAGACATTCATGAGAAACTTCTTTGGGGAATTTGAAATTTTAACTCTTCCACGTGAATATACATTATCCTTCATGAATTTTTATATAAGAAATAAAAAAAAAAAATTGTACAAAACCAAAATATATATGACTAGACAAAAAGAAAATGTACATAGGCCACTTTCAACACTTTCCTGCCATCAAAAGGCTCTTCTCTCTAGCCTAAATGCCTTAATAAACAATGGCAAATTCTTCAAATCTGCTCTTAAAAAATACCTATGTTAAATGGCCTATTATTCTGTAAAGAAATATATGAGTGACAAAATATTATACCGAGTTAAAAACACTGCAATAATTTTATATAAATTTATATGTATAAGCAAAATTTGTGTGACTGAGTGATTTGTCTGTTTCTGCTTCTCTAGTTTTTGTTGTTTTGACCGAGTTGTTCTAGGAATTGTTTTTTTTTATTTTTATTATAAGCATGTATACAGAGATGTAAGATATTTTTTGTAAATGACGAATGTGTGCTATTGTGGTAATTATAAATGACAAATTCTATATTTGTAAGTCTTTGCAACTGTTTTGTGACTGCCCTAGGAACTGAACTAAACTAAACTACATAAAATATCCTGGGATGTTATTACAAATAGCTGCAAATTTCTGTTAGTCTGTAATAAGGTCTCCTTTTAATAATAATATATAATTTTATTGATTCTCATAATCATTCCTAAAGATAATAATACATCTCATTTGGTGCTACAGCCCAAATGAGATGTATGAGATGATGCCTGCCACATCAAGACTGCTGCATCATACGACTTCATTGATATAAGGCAGTATTGCAGGGGACATGTGTGATGAGCATGCTGTGATCCCACCGGTCGTCTATCATGCGACATTTCGTGATAGAATAACACCACCTTTCCAATTGTACTCATGAGGCTGGATGGACCCCGTTTCTGACCTCCCTAACTTGAATTTGAATTTATTTCTCTATACATCAACATACAATTTTAAATATTACAATATGACCTATGTCTTTGTCAATTCCATAATACTGACAGTATAAAATAAATACATATCAGTATGACTATTACAGTATTTTAATTTTAAGCACTGCAACTATTATCCTATACTTGTGAGTTACTAATTTCCTTAGGACACACTAACACCCTTTTATTAAGTATAAACAAAAAAAAATGCAACAGTTGGCAAAAATTGAACTCATACATATACATAAACCTAAACCTAACCTTGAGTGAATCCTAAAAGCCAGACCACCCAGCGATTTATTACAGTTATATCTCCACCTACCCTCCCCCCTTTTTTTTATTATATTATTTAAATTTAAAATTTCCTCACTTAATCATAAGGGAAGTTTGAATTTGGAATGCTTTTATTGAAAGCTTGGATATTTTATTTTACACAAGACTATTTGTCGGCTTTTAAAGCAAAATTCCAACAATGCGCATTAATTTAAACACTTAGCCGCCAATTTCTTAGACTTTCATCCTCATAACTACAATAGAATAATTATGCAACTCGGCCTAGTGCTTAAAAATAAGATCATTTTTTCTTTCAACAATAGAAAAATTATACAGATGTTGCACATCACTACAGAAAACCTTATATGGGCAGTGTAGCTATAGTTGAAGGAATAAACAAAAAAAACATTCGATTCTTAAAGATGTGTGCACTAGGGTTGGAGATACAGAAACAATTTGCTATTGAGAGAGGGTTTTGACATACTGTAGTTTGTTTTATTTACACTTACATAAAAAGTAAAGCCAGAACCGCTCTCACGACAATTTCAACCCATATGTTTCCATCAATATCTCGTGCATTCGGCATTATATGCACTTTTTAATATGTAATGACACACATCTTGCGTGTGACAACGCGTGATTTCCAGCTGTATTTGATGTCAAGCATAGTGCCAACCATTTCCCGTTGCTAAATCGACAAAATATTTATTTTTAACTGGGGACTATAACTATTAGTGTATTTTATTAAAAAGCGATCCATTAATGACCATTTCACTTTCATTGCATGACTATATTATTATATTCTACTTCTTGGGAATTTTTCATAGGTTGACTATACCAATATAACAAAAGAAACACAGATAAACCAGAAAATAAACATAAGGGTGCAAATGAAATAATGTGGTCAACGTGCTCTTTAGAAAAATTAATTAGATTTTTCTGGATTTGTTCCGAAATGAAAGGAAACCACAGAATTTTGTAGAATAATTTAAGGACACGAAGAAAACCTATTTTTTATGTATTTTCTCATAGAAGTTAAAATGGATGTAAAAGCATTCATTTTTACATTGCTTTCGTTCTATATTGAAAGATCGTTTGCAACAAACAACTCTACTCAAGAATATGTACCTCATGGACCTTTAATAAAATGCTCCTTTCTGTAAGTATTTTTGATGTGGAGATGTTTACTGCTCTGCGTTCTTTGTACTAAATTTAATAAATGTCCTCGTCTCTTTCAAGGAATATTCACTTCCACAACTTCGCAGCTGCATAACTGAATTGGAATTATAATTGTGGAATTAGCAACTATTTAAAACTGTTGAAAAGTTTGTTGTTTATTATTTTTTTATAACATAACACCTAATTTTAGAGTAATATAGTTGGTTGCATCAATTAATTTTTAATTTTTAGTACTATAAGGCTTTCGTTTTAATTCCCTTAGATTAGATAGGAATAAGCAGGTTCAGAGACAATGGACTTAAGTTTGATTCTAAGTAGGGTGAAATTATTTGCATTGTTTTTCTCTTCTCCTTAAGACATAAATTTGCAGTAATATGCAACAATCAAACTGTAGTGTAAATTTTGCCAGAATGGTTCTTAGTTTAGTTTAGTTCCTGGAGCATTCAGTGAGTTTGCAAAGCAGCCACAGAGACTTACAAACATAGAATTTGTCATTTGCAGTTACCGCAGTAGTACACATTCTGCATTTACTAAAAATATCATCTACATCTGCCTAAATAGTTACAATAAAAATAAAAAAACAACTCAACAAAAACCAGAGAAGCAGAAACAGACAAGTCGATCAACCACACAAATTTTACTATATACATGTCTACATATGAATTGATATAAAATTATTGCAGTGTTTTTAACTCAATATAATATTGTCACTCATATATTCCTTTACAGAATAATAAGCCTTTTTACATAGGTATTTTCTAAGAGAGATTTAAAGGATTTATCATTGTTTATTAAGGCTAGAGGGAAGAGCATTTTATACTAAAATGCATTCAAACTCCATTTTATTGGAGGAAAGTGTTGAAACCGGTCTATGTAGGTTTGCTTTTTGTTTATTATTCTTGTCGTGTATATTTGGATTTTGAACAATTTTTTTTAATTTTTTATATAAAAGTTAATGAGGGATAATATACAAAGCGTGCCAAAAAATGTACATACTTCAAGCAAAGAAAAAACTGTGTTAACATAACAAAACTAAATTCACACAAACAGAAAATAATGAGCATTAATCATCTTAGATTTTTACAGTTACACAGTTGCTCAAAATGCCCACCATCAGCATCAATACACTTCTGAGTATGTTCAATTACTGATTGAGCAATGTTTGTGAAAGTGTCCTCAGTGATTGAAGCACATGCCATTTCAATTTCTTCCTGAAGTGCTGCCAGTGGAGCTGGTTTTCTATGACACAACATCCTTAAGAGTTTCCCATAGGTAGAAGTCCAATGGAGTTAGATATGGAGAATGCGGTGGAAACTCAATTGGACCTCTTCGTCCTATCCAGTGCAAGGGGCTTGTTGCTGTGCGAGGTCTCCCAGATCAGCCCTTGTAAACATCGCATGCAATACCATAAGTCTCAAATTTGTTTCGAATGCATGTAGTTGTTACTCGCATTGGCAGTTCTGTTCTGCACACAGTCTCCTTTACCTCTTAACTTCAACAACATTCTCAGTTTTCCAATACCACTTCAAAATTACTTTCTGCTTTTCCAATGAATAATTTTGGCTCCATTTTGTTATACCAATGCTAGCATAATGTAATGTGAGTCACATCTGTTTACAGAACATCATACTACAAATTACTGTTGTTTTCGGCACAACTTTGAAATGTATTACATAGATATCTACTGCAAAAGTGTGTATACGTTTTTTGGGTACACTCGGTATATTCACGTGGAAGAGTTAAAATTTCAAATTGCCTAAACAGGTTTCTGCATGAATGTCTGCTATGTGTATCAGTGATTGATTATTCATATAATTTTTTTCTATAATAGCAAAATACATTCACTTTTAACTGAATTCCCCCAAATTATAAGACCATATTTCATTATTGAGTTGAAATAAGCATAATAAACTAGTTTTAAAGTCTTAATCGACTCCAATGTTACTAAAGCACGTTTATTGCATAGCCATGCACTGCTAAGTGTAGGTATGATAAGATCAATGTGATCTTTCCAATTCAGATGGTTATCAATTACTAAACCAAGGAATTTAATATATTTGGTTTGTATAAGTGCAATGTTATAATATCCTGTCTGTAATTGTGGATCTGGAGATTTGTGAGGATAAATTTCATAACATTTGTTTTATCTACATACACACAAAGAACTCTGAACCAGGTTTAATTTAATGCACAATCATTAAGGCTATTTCCATTTATCAATATGTGTGTGTTATTTGCAAATAGAACAGTATTTCCTACATCTTGGATAGATAAGGAGAGATCGTTTATATATATCCGAAAAAGATGAGGGCCCAGGACAGATCCTTGGGGCACTCCATGGTTAATCATTCCCCACACTGATGTATTGTTTTTATTTTTAAAGGGCAATTCATTATTACTTTTTGTTTCTATTTGTCAAGGTAGGATAAAATCCATTTTAAATATAGTTTTTTATTCCATGGAAAGTTCATTTATTTATCAAAATTCCAGATTGATACAATCGAATGCCATTGCTAAATCACAAAATATTCCTCCTACATGCATTGTTTCATTAAATGCATTTAAAATTTCTTTAGTGAGTTTACAGATTCCATTTTCTGTTGAAATTCCTTTTCTAAAGCCAAAATGATCATTAACTAAAATATTGCTACTTTCAAGGTAATGGTAAAACCTATTTTACATTACTTTCTTAAACATCGTAGAAAATGTAAGTGAAATAGCTATAGGCCTATAATTAGAGAAATTTATCTTTTCTCCCTTTTTGAACAGAGGCTTCACCACCGAATATTTTAGGCTTTTAGGAAATATACCTGATGTTAAAGACTCATTGCACAAGTGACTAAGGAGGGTACTAATTTCTTTTGCATAGGTCTATATGACTTTGCTGTTAACCTCATCATAGCCACAAGAGTTTTTTGATTTTAGTTTTCTAATGATATTACTAATATCTTGCAGAGTAGTGGTACTTGGTTCAAATTCATTATTTGGACTGGAAATTGATTCATTAAACACATTTGCTACTTCTGCAGGGTGTTGTATCTGTTGATTGCTAATGCTGAAGATTATTACATCATCTTGTTGCAAATTTTTGCCCATTTCTTGTTTTGTTATATTTCAAGTAGTTTTTATTTTGTATTTCGACTGACTGATAAGAGTTTGATTATGGAGGCCTTTTGCTGTTTTTATAATTTTCCTAAGTATCTTACAATACTTTTTCAAATTTATTTTTAAATTAGGATCTTTATTGAGCTTTAGCTCATATAATTGTCTTTTATGTTTACAAGATTTTTTAATTCCTCATATTTTAACTTCTTTTTTTAATTTTTAAATTTGCTTCAAAATGCAATTTGAAAATGTGTAAAAAAAAATTGTTGAATTTAGTTAACATCATTTGCACTGAAGACACTGTTCCACAATTCTTGTTGAAGTGTCTTCACCATTTTACTGAGGTTTGCATCATTATTATCTGTATATTTTATATATCAATAATATTTTTTGAGTTTTATTGTAGTTGTTGATTTGGTTTATTTATGGATACTTTAACATCTCAGGTCATCATTCAATTCAGAGCATGAAACAGCTGACAAATTTTGCTCAGAGGCCTCTTATTTCAGGCTTGAGGTTCTTTATCATGCCGTATATGTACGACACGGGACCCACGGCTTTACTTCATTTCCGAAGGAAGGCATACTTAGGATTTTTAAGCCCAAAAAATTCCATCGATCTGGCCGGGTTTGGACCCACGATCTTGGGTTTAGAAGGAAAGTATGGTTACCACTACACTACCAGGACCGACAAGTTTTATTGTAGAATCCTTTTTACTGTTACTTGAGCATCATGGTCATAGAGACCATTGGTCAATAGAGACACAGAATATGATTTATCTGAATTTACAAAAATATTATCTATTGCTGTGTTAGAGTTTTTTTCAATCCTGGCGGGAAAGCTAATTGTATGCACCACATTATATGCAGTAAGAAGGGAATTTAATAAATTCATTCTGACACTTGGCATTAAGTAATCAATATTTATGTCCCCAAATATAATTATTTCTTACTTAGGCTTAAATAAAAAGTTTAAGGTATCTTCAAGATATCTTATATTTAATGATTGTCTTATAATTTCTGTTGTTACAGAAGTTGATTTTTTATGAAATTGACAAGCCAGTTTTAAATTGGTTCAATTCATATTTAACGAATAGAACCCAAAAAACTATTATCAGTAATTATGAGTCAGTTGCTGACATTATTAAACTTGAAGTATCAAAGGCTCATTACTGGATTGCATTCTTTTTCTACCTTTTATCAATTATTTAAGTTGCAGCCTAAGTAAAAAATGTAAGACTTTGCTTTTGCAGGTGATACCATGTGTTTGTTTTTGGAAGTTCATATACTCAACTTTTCAAATTTAGCCATAAAGGATCGGTTCTGGTGGTGTAACTATAACCACACTTGCCTCCTAAAGCCAAGATCCTGGGTTCGATCTCAGCCAGGACCGATGGATTTTTTTGGCGTAAAAATCCTAAGTATGGCTTCCTTTGGAAGGGAAGTAAAGCCATGGGTCCCATGTCATACATTTATGGCATGATAATCTCAAGCCTGAAAAAAGTGGCCTCTGAGCAAAATTTGTTGGCCGTTTCATGCTCTGATTTGCTGATGACCTGCAATGTTAAAGGGCATCTGTAAATAAACCAAATCAAATCAGCCGTAAAGGCATTTGAAGAGCTAAGTACTTGGTTTGAAGCTAATAAATTTTCATTGAATAATAAATTTCTGAAAACAAATTTTAACCAATTTAGAACTAAAAGAAACCCATATCAGAACTTAATATTAGCTACACTAATTAAACTATTAGGAAGGTTTCTCATATCAAATTCTTGGGGCTAGAAATTGATGAAGAGCTAAATTGCAATAAATATATAGAGATCACAGTTCCAAAGCGCAGCTTTGTGTGCTTTGCTTTGAGAAGTTTGGTTAACTGAATAAACCAAAATGTATTAATATGAGTATATTTTGCATATTTTCTTTCCATTATGAGATAATGAATAGTTTTTTTTGGGTAATTCTGTTCGTAGTAAGAGAGTTTTCATCCTGCAAAAAAGAGGAATAAAAATTCTCTGTGGTGTTGGTATTGAACAGTCATGTAGATCATTTAATTGAAATCATTGTATGATTTCAATTATATGATTGGCTTCACTGTGCAAGTTCCAATTAACATTATTAGTTTATATAGATCATTATTTAAGAAGCAAATTTTTTTTACTCTAACTGGAGAATACATATATTCTCCATGAGCTTTGAGATCAAATACTAAAATAACTTTAAACTGAACTTATCTATATCTAATCACAACTTTAAATGTGCTAATGACTTTAATGACCAAAAAGTTCATTAACACTTTGCCAGAAGAGCATATATTACTATGCAGTACAAATGTGTAACAGTCTTCCAGCTACACTGAAAAATTATGTAATTCACAGAAATGCAAGGAAATTAAAGGAATTTTTAAATATACACTCTTTCTATAATATAGACAAATATTTTCATTTTATGAAAATTTCATGATAAATTCATTTTAATTAATGAATATGTTATGTTATTGCACTAAGTTTATGCTGTTTAGATTATGGTAGGTCTTTCACAGAAGTTAAAATTTTCCAAATGAAAATAAAGAAATTTTTAAATACTTGCACCTTCTATAATATGGATAAATATTTTAATTTTTGCATAGCATGAATAACAAATTTTTCATATTATTCCACTAAATTGAATAAAAGAATTCAACAATTAATTTATTTTGCTGTTTAACCTATTCAAATAAAAAAATATATACTAATAACTAACATGCACATTTTTAACATCAATTCAATAACTATATTTTAAGAGCCCCAAGCTTTGGTTTGTCAATAGCTTCTACTGATATATCCAGAAGACTTCTACCTAGTCCCTTCTATGTGTCACACATGTTTTTAAATATTATTTTACTATAGGAATATCCAGATGACATTGACTTGGTCCCTTATGTATTCCACACATGTTATATTTAAATATAATCAATAGCTTCTACTGGAATATCCAAAAGACCCTGACTTGGTTCCTTCTATGTTCCACACATGTTATTTTTAAATAACATATTAACTTGCTAAAGAAATATGCAGAAAACTTTGACTCGGTTCCGTCTATATTCCACACATTTTTTTAAATATCATCAATAGCTTACTATAGGAATCTCCAGATAACCATGACTTGACCCTTCTATGTTCCGCACAAGTTTTTAAATATCATTATCTTTCAACAGGAGTATCGATAAGATCTTGACTCGGCTTCACTTAGTTCCACACATTTTTTTTAATATAATGAATACCTTCCTACTGGAATATTGAGAAGAATTTGACTCGAGAAGACTTTGACTCGGTCCCTTCTATATTCCTTCCATACTTTTTTTTTTTTTTTAAATATTATCAATAGCTTACTCTAGGAATATCCGGAAGACTTTGACTTGGTGGCTTCTATGTTCCACACATAGAATATATAATTAATAGCTTCCTACTGAAAAATCCAGAAGGCTTTGACTGCTTCCCTTTATATTCCACACATGTTTTTAAATATCATCAATAACTTTCTACTGAAATATACAGAAGCTTTTTACTCAGTACCTTCTATGTCTCACACATGTTGTTTTTAAATATCATCCACAGCTTCTACTGGAATATCCAGAAGACTTTTACACAGTCCCATCTATGTCTCACACATGTTTTTAAATTCATCCACAGCTTCCAACTGGAATATCCAGAAGACTTGACTCTGGCCCTTATCCCTTTGCAAAGACTGGAAGAATGCATGGCGCCGCACATGCATGGGGAATCTCTGCTGGTAGGTCGATTATGTTCCGCATATGCTTTTAAATATCATCATTCACTTCCTACTGGAATATGCAGAAGACCTTGACTCGGCTCCTTCTGTATTCCATACATATTTTTATGTATATCATTAATGAAAAATACAATAAACATGTTAACTTTAAATTTTTGGAGTTGTGTTTTTTCTGTACCCCATTACATTTTACACTCAGATTGTACATATAATGGTCATAATTTTCCGAATTGTTCATACATTATATAAACATTACCCTTGTTATCCTTTTTCTTATCTTTCTTAATTTTTTTCTCATCCTAAATTTATACTTGTATCTGATGTAGCTATGAAATTCTTTTACTCTTGTTTCAATTTATAAATTATTCCATTTTGGTAAGAAACACTGTTCTCTCCAAAATTCAGTTTGTTTACATTCTAAGATACAATGCCAAATAATATTCTCTTTTTCTCACATTGGGCATTTCTCCTTTATAACCCATCTTTATCCCAGTTAGGAATAAAGCTCCTGCTCTAAACCAAGTCAGTCCTTCTTCCCCTGCTTTGTCACCATTAAGGATTATTGCACTAAGTGTTGTCTAATGTGTTGTGTACCTTTATTGCTAATGGTATAAAGCTGCATGGCATACTTGTTACTATAAATATTGATGGTTCATTTATTCTTAAGCTGAATGCTTTATAATTGTTTGATGTGTTCTTTATCCTTAAGCCTCACTTTCCAAAGGATCCAAAAAACAACATCTTGACCTGTACTGCCACGGTGGCCAAGATCGTTAAGATGCGAACTCCTGAGCAGGAGGTCTGGGTGTTTCGATTCCTACCAGGACTGTCCTCCCCAAATGAGGTTTTTGCCAGATTTTCCTCAGTCCTTATAGATGCCAAATTCCAGGGAGGTACCCTAAACTTAGGCTGTAAATCCTCCTCCCTTTAAAAAAAAATAATTTCCCAGTTTATCATTTCATCTCATGTGTCCACCGCCTGTGATGCCTCAGTAGTTAAAATGGGTGTTAAACACTATTAAAAAAATATTCATGTATTTCAGAAAGACCATACTTTAGTGCACTAATGCTATTAATAGATCATTTCTATTTTACAGGCCTTTAGAATTTTTGGATTGTGAACCTCTGTTTGACCACAAGGGTAACAAGACGGCTAAAGATGACCAGGGTGGCTTTGGATGTGTTAAGGTGAACCAAATTGAATTTTTGAATTTTGATCACAAGTTTAAGGAAGTTATGAGACATTGATAATCATTTTGTTTCAGTTTGGAGGATACAGGTATGAGGATGTTGAAAAAGGAAAAAGGAATTGTACAGTGCTGAAAAATATTGAATGTTATGGAAGCAGAAACTTTGAGAGGGATGGATTTCCCTGCATTAGGTAAGTTGTAATGGTTCCATGCATAATGGGAGTCAGAAATTTTGTGAGAGATTTCCATGCATTAGGTAAGTTGTAATGGTTCCATGCATAATGGGAGTCGAAAACTTTGAGAGGGATTTCCATGCATTAGGTAAGTTTTATGATTGTTGCATAAGTTATTACTGACATTTTAAAGTTACATTATCAAACAAGAAGATGCTGGAACTGCCTCTCATCATTTTCTATACATTTCTGATATCGGCTTGTGAAATATACCATTACTTCTCTGCAGTTCCCTTTGATAAATGGAGTCGATTCCTTCATGAATGTTATTTTTTAGTTTAAGAAATGTTTTTGGTGTTGTCTTATACACTTTTTCCTTTAATGCCCCCCAGAGATGTAAATCTCATATTAAATTGGGGGACCAAGGGAGCTATATGTTTTAGTGATGATTCTATCGTTGAATATTCATGATTGAATATAATCTAATGTGCCTTGCAGAAAGTTGCGGACATATGTTATATGTTTTTGTTAATTCATGAAAATAGGGTTGCAAAATATTCTGCACATACCAATCTACTCCGGAATGCAGGGTCAGCAAATATAAGTTCTTGCCCTACAATAATTTTATAGGGTTTTAACTTCAGTGACTTTGGAGCCATTCGAACAGAGGAATAGGAAATTCCCTTTTGCTGAGAAAGATGAAAAAATTTTATGGGAATGTTCCAGAGCATGTCCAATGTTACCTATTATTTCTTTTGTGAGTGCTACACATGGCTGTGTACGCTTTTTATCAAGAATACACTTGAGTTTCATGAAATTTGTTTAGCAATATATTATTCTAACTTCGACTTGGAATTTGAACACCAGGGAATCTCTCTTGAAACAATTTTCATACATCATGAGCAAATTCTTTACAAACATAAGAATCATAAGTAATCCTCTTTGAGGAATAGAATATCTGAATTGAGCCGTAATAATGTAATTAATGTATGCTTAATGAATACTTAATACACTGCCACACAACACTCAAGAACATGTCTGTATGTTCCTGGAGTTACACTTCTGTTCACTTCATCTCCAGCTCCCCAGCTGGCTTTCAAGCATGAGAATGATGAGAATGGCAGAGCTTGGTAAACTGTGGCTGACTGCATGTGAAGTGGTTCTGCAAAGGAAAAATCACCCTATAGTAGTTTTATTTTCTTTAGAAGTCTTCTTCACGCTGATGACCTGAGCTGTTAAAGAGCGTCCATAAATAAAAATAAATAAAATTTAGAAGTCTTCATTTTCTTAAATTTTTACGAGTTTTGCAGAGGTACACAAGATTATCAGCACATTGATGTGCATAATTACATCATAGCATATAAAAAAGAGATAGTCTGCTGACTAAAGTGTTACAAATGCAGCTTTAGTGTTAAGCTGAGCAGGCTGTATGCTATATAATCACACAGTATTTTAGATATAAGTGCCAATAAAAACTGTTTACATTATAAGAATAATGTTAAATAAAAAAACACATGCATGCACACATTCTGCATAAAGAAAGAGACAGTTTTAAATATGTAATTGATATATCCAAACATGATATTAATATAGTATATATAAAAATAAACCAATAAGTTAAATATATGTGTCAGAAGATTGGTCCAATAAAGCTGTTGCTCACTGAATTTCAGTAATATAAAGTAAAAAAAAAAAATTAGTAAAGGCCAAAGAATAGTCTATATTATGTGAGAAATGCATACATACTATAAACTGGTACTACTAGGGACTCTAATAATTCTAATACTCATAATAATTTAACATGTTCACAGTCCCTTCATTGTGTGTGTAAATTTCAATCAATAGTTTTAATAAGTGCAGTGGAGTATGGGAGGTGGAGTGCCATGTTGTAGTTCTAAAGAGCAAAGAGCGAGTGCTTCAGCAGAAGAGTCTAAAGCACGGAAAAGAAAACATGGAGGAAGTAAAGGCTATGTTCAAGTAAATAGCCGAAGATATAAATGAGATTTAAAGTAGGAAGGCGAGAATAGAAGAGAAAATGGAAAATAGCATGGAAGAGATAAATCAGAAGATCAGATGACTCAAAGAGGAATTAGGAAGAGAGTTAGCGGAATGTAGGAACAGAATAGTTAAAAATGGAGAAAGCAGAGGATGCGAGCAGGAAGCTGAACATTGTGATCTTTGGAGTGGAAGAAAGAAGAGAGAAAAAGACATGGGAAGGAGTACAAGGAATGATTGAAGGAATATTGGACAACATATTGAAGGGAAGGGAAATTAAAGATGCCTGAAGAATTGGATGAAGGGGGCAAGAGAGCAAGGCCAATATTAGTTAAATTAGTCACAATGAATTGAAATGGAAAGTATTAGGCCAAATGGGGAAATTAAAAGGCACAAGGATTTTTATTGAAAATTGCCCTGATAAAAAGAACAAAAAATGAGAGTAGAATTAATAAAAAAGATGAAAGAAGCCAGGAACCAAGGTAGAAGAGCAGTTATGCATGGTATGCACTTATGGATAGATGGAAATCAGTCTACGCAGCAGCAAAGTCAAGAAATAATGACTAGAGGAGGATTAGAGACTGAAGCATGCTGACACTGCATTGAGGTAAGGAATGAGGGATGGAAGGGAGGAAAAGAGGAGCAAAGAAAGGGGAACAACTTGCATCTGGCAAGGAGGGAAGAAGTGTATCACAACAAGTGTGTCGAGGACCTCACCGAGTGCGAAACAACTGAGTGGGGTAAATGATATGATGGAGAGAAGTAGATGAAGGTAGTCAGCTGGTGGTCAAGAGTTTTGAGTGTGGTGTCATCACCAGTGGTAAGTTTGATCGAAACAGAGAGTGATAAAAACTCAAGGCCAGTTAAAAAGGTTACAAGAGCAAAAGCGAAACTAGAAGATTTATTTGGAAGAAATAGAAAATCCGGACTTAAAGGGGGATTATTGATGATTTTAAATATATCATAAGACTGATGAAGCATGGATTAGAAATAAAGTAAAGGGAGGGGACAATTAGATAGTGGAATGGGTAGAGAGTGGGAAGTAGGATTTAATGCATTTTGAACCAGGGAGTTAAATGCATAGGTCCTAAATAACAAACATGCCAAGATTGTTGTATAGGTATAATGTGTAAAGCTAATTAACAGAATTATGTAGAAAAGAAAGTTTTCATTCATTCATATTCGCATAAGTTCAGCAGAAAAATAAATCAAGATTAATAATGGCTGTAATAAACAAATGTTAACTGAACAAAATTGTAACATTTAGTTCAAGCAACTATTTTGCTCCCTCTTTATGAAAATTCTGCTGATGCCTATAGCAGAATATAAACTAAGGTGGCTAAAAATCCAAAATTTTATCAAATTTTAAAATAAGTTGCATAGTAACCAGGCAAGGTGGATGAAGCTTTGGAAAGTTTCTAGGTTTACTTTGCAAGACTTAACCCTGCCTAAGAGTCATAGGACCATGTTGCTAGTGGCAGGGCTTGTGAGCTTCTACAAATTACCAGGCCATACCGACGGTAGCTTACTACTGGTGAGGTCTCCAATGCTGGACAGGCTGGTGAGGAGAGGTCAGACTAAGAAGAAACTCAACTCTATCCAAACTCAAAGTGCAATGCGACCTATGCCAAGGAGATGCATGGCACATGGAAGATGTTCATTAAATGAAGCCTTCTGAAAACCAGGTGATCCTTCCAGAGTATTTAGCCTTACTCAGACATGCAGGGCTCTGCCTGGGTGGTCACTTTCCCTAGCTTCTCATGGGACCTTATGGAAACCACTCAGAAAATTAACAATCCACTTCTGAGGAAACTCTCTTGAAGCAAATCTCAAATATGGAGGGTATTAACTCTTCTGAAGGGATCTGTGCAAAAAGGCCTTTGAGCCCCGGCAGAGTTACATGTGACTCTAGCCAAATATGGCTCTAAAGGTCCTTCAGATCAACTTCCAACATAAGAAGGCAGCCTATGCTGCCTTCTTTAGAATATTTGATGAAAGAGGAATAGACATAGCCGTGATCTAAGAACCCTGGATTAACTTGGGCTGAATCATAGGACTAAGAGAATGCCAAGTTAAGTTGATACGTTGCAGCAAGGGAAATTGACCTAGGAGTTTTATTCTTGTTCGCAATGAAATTCAATGCCTACTTCTTCTAGAATTTTGTTCTAGTGATATTACCACAGTAAAAATTGACTGCAACATGGGGGAGGAAAGAAGGTCCTATTGCTCAGCTCTCTCCCCCTTTGACAGCAGTAATTCACCTACCAGGGAACAAGAGCAGTTGGTCGCACACTGCACTCAGAGAGGGGACCACACCATCTTTGAGTGTGACACCAACTCTCACCAGGAAATCTGGGGCAGTAGGGATATAAAACAAAAGGGGTGAGTACCTTTTATACTTTCTGCTCCCTAGTAATCTACATATATTTAATGTGGGTAACAAGAATATATTTGCCAATCGCATAAGGCAGGAAGTTATTGACATCACTTTCAGCACAGAGTATATCACTATTCAGATTGTCTTAGATGAACCTTCACTTTCGGACCACAAATATAAACATTTAATGTTAATGTAGTAAAAAATCCCAATCTTTACAGGAATCTCAGGAGAACCTGATGAGAACCCTATATGCAGGATCTCTCATGAAGGATTGGGTAGATTGACAAGATTAGATCTTTCGGTGATATTGACAAGGTACCTATCTTATCCAAGAGGCTATACTTGATAGCTATCACGATAATTGCCCCATACAGTCATGGATAAAATCCAGGAAAGTGTCATGATGTACTTGAACAAAAGAGAAGCAGGGTGCGACATCCCTATAACAAAGCAACAAAAAGAACTGGTGACTGAGGGGTATATCATACAGCCCTCTCAGACTATAATAAAGGTTGCTCTGTTGCAGAAAGGACCTAACTTGCTTTATATCCTTCTTTCAGGCCAGTATAGCCTTCAGCCTATATTCCTCAGGCCTGGAGAGCTACCAGAGTAATGTTCATTCCTAAGCGCAGTCATAAGCTAAGGCTTATGGCCCAATTATTCTGGCATCGTTCCTTTTAAAGACTAATCAAAAGACATCTGAAGGAGGGTATTCTCATACATTTCCTTCCATCGAAATCAACATACCTATCAATCATCCAAGTCTTGCATAACAGCGTTATACTGCCTTATTAGTAGACTGGAGAACTCTATGGCTAGCAAAGAAATAGCCCTAGATATAGAGGGTGCTTTTGATAACACCACTTATGAGTCTATGGTGTTGACTGCTCAGAAATATGGAGTTAATGAACCCTTGAAGGTGAATAAATTCCATGTTCAGGAGCAGAAATATTACTGCCAGCCTTCTTGGGAAAATGAAAGGAATTGTGGCCACAAGGGGCTGCCCACAGGGGGGTATTCTTTCCCCCCTTCTTTGGAATCTCTGGTGGATAGTTTATTCCAAGACATGATATTATATACAAAGCTATTTAGATGACAGGCACTGATAATTTTTGGGAAATTTTTCAATGCAATCTCAGACATGATGAATTGTGAGTTGAGGAAAATTCACAGCTGGTGCATGCAGCAAAACAGTTGTTGTTCCATTTACTAACGGAATAAATCTAAAAGGGCTAAGAAATCTTAACTAGGCAGCTCAAACTTGGAATATTCTGAGTCAGTTAAAAATCTAGATCTTGAACTGAGTAAGAAACTGACCAGGAACAATCATATTGACAATGTTCTCAATAGGGCCAGGTAGTCTCCTGTAACCATCATATGCACTGTTGAATCCACCTGAAATCTATGATTGTGTTAATTATATCTTACAGTACATATGTTCTTAGTTCTAAAAGAGAATTAGTAAGAAGTCAGGCACAAAAGATAATTTTTAATGTATGCAAATTTTTAAAAAATTTTTCAGAAGAAAGAGAGAGAAATAATCTTGATTTTAAAAGAGTAAAAGCTTAACAGCCAAAGCCTGTGGGGTAAATAAAAATATTGTATCATGCATCTGCTTTGAGGTTGAAAGATCTGACTGGTATTGCTCCAGTGGCATTTGTATCACCTCAAAAACATAAAGAACTCCTTACTTAATAGAATTATACATTTAATATTCAGCCAGAATGATGTTTTCTATTTGCTTATGCTATTTTACGGGCTATTCCTAATAAATTAGAAATGACTTTGACAAGGACATTGTACGAAGGATTGTTTGGGGCTTTTAGGATGAAGGTAAATTTCCAAAAATAGACAAAATTGCCAAAATTTTAAAAAGCAATGTTTCATATAAAGGCTCTGACTTGTCCACCTACTGAATATTCGTCAGCTTAGACCTAAATACAGAAAGAGCAATAATGGACATAAATTCTTAATGGAAAGAAGTGATATTGTGGTAGTATGTTTAAAATTCCTGAGCACAATGTATCAAAGTTGAATTTCTGGTGACATAGGGCCAATATTTTATTTATATGAAACTTAGATTAATCAAAATTACACTCATAAATCCTTTTGACAAGATTCCTAATCATTTTTCATGAAAGATCGGCAAAACCAGGTTTTTTTTACCTAATAACAAATAGCTCTTTCATTCCAGATTAGGTCGGTCCTGGTGGTGTAGTGGTTACCATACTTGCCTCCTAACCCAAGATCGCGGTTTTGAACCCGGCCAGGACCGATGGATTTTTTCGGGCGTAAAAATCCTAAGTATGGCTTCCTTCGGAAGGGAAGTAAAGCCGTGGGTCCCGTGTCGTACATTTACGGCACGAAAAAGAACCTCAAGCCTGAAAGAGAGGCCTCTGAGCAAAATTTGTCGGCTGTTTCACGCCCTGAGTTGAATGGGACGCTGATGACCTGAGCGTTAAAGAGCATCCATAAATAAATCAATCAAAAAAAAAAAATCCAGATTAGCTCAGTAATATTAACAGTAATATTTCTGCTCCTGAACATGGAATTTATCCACCTTCAAGGGTTCATTAACTCCATGCACCCTCTATATCTAGGGCTATTTCTTTGCTAGCCATAGAGTCCTCCAGTCTACTAATAAGGCAGTATAATGGTGTTATGCAAGACTTGGATGATTGATAGGCATGTTGATTTCGATGGAAGGAAGTGTCTGAGAATACCCTCCTTCAGATGTCTTTTGATTAGTCTTTAAAAGGAACGATGCCAGAATAATTGGGCCATAAGCCTTACCTTATGACTGCGCTTAGGAATGAACATTACTCTGGTAGCTCTCCAGGCCTGAGGAATATAGGCTGAAGGCTATACTGGCCTGAAAGAAGGATATAAAGCAAGTTAGGTCCTTTTTGCAACAGAGCAGGAAAGATGCCATCTCCACCTGGCAACTTAAATGGGTTAAATTTCTTATATTGTGACAGCTTGACATGCAAATTCCCAGTCCTTCTGCCATGCTCTTGGTCTGGAGTTTTCGCAGTTATCTGTAGATTCACAGGTGTTATCATCAAATATGTACCTGGGGAAGTGTACCTCAGAGAGTGTTTCTTCAACCAAGCATGTAAAACTTCCCATCGGCTTACATATTATTCCTTTGGGGTTTATAGGACCATGGGACAATGTTGCATGTAGTCTGGCTGCCTGTGACAGGCTAGATATTTCCTGGCAGAAGGCTTGCAAAGAAGACCTATTGGCATTACTTATACCTTTATTATAGTCTGTGAGGGCTGTATGATATACCCCTCAGTCACCATTTCCCAGTTTTTAGAGCCTGACTGACTGAATAATACATGTCCTCATGGGTCTGAATGGATCTGAACATACTCTTTCTTGTAAATTCTATCTAACCTGTCATCTAACACACTCTTATGTTTCACATACTTTTAAATATGGTGGGACTGGTTTTGAAGAGACATTCTCTCCATCTTCAACCAATATAACGACTGGTAAGAGAAACTGACATCCATGAGGACCTGTGGCTCCATCCTGGTGGTGTTTTTTTTATAAACTGGAAATATGTATTACATTCTCCTGTAATGTCAAAATTCATAAAATGATCCCTATGTTTAGTAATGTAAATCTTCTCCCATGTGTCCAATTCTGTATGTTCATGTGCTTCTTTAAGTAACTTTATTTCTGTTTTTATGTTGTGATATAACATTTCTTAAAGAAGCACACAGACGTACGGAATTGGACTCGTGGAAGAAGAGTTACATTCATAAACATAGGGATCTTCTTATGAATTCCGACATTACAGGAGGATGTAATAATAAATTCCCACTTTATAAAAAAACACCACCAGGGTGGAGCCACAGGTCCTCATAGATGTTAATTTCTCCTACCAGTTGTAAAGTTGGTTGAAATGGAGAGGATGTCTCTTCGAAACCGGTCCCACCATATTTAAAAGTAAGTGAAGCATAAGAGTGTGTTAGATGACAGATTAGATAGAATTTACATTTAACAAGCTTCACTTTGTGAGTTCGAACAGAATTTTTTAAAAATTTGTTATTTTTCTAAAGTTCTTGAATAAAATACTCTTCCTTATTTAGCAGTTCTTGCATTCTTGTATTATATTCTTCTTATCTTTTTTTTTTTTTTTTTTTTTTTGAGTAGTGTTTAATGCCCGTTTATACTACTGAGGCACCACAGGCGGTGACATTGATGATACATGAGATGAAATGATATATTGAGAAAGGATATTTATTTAAGGAAGGAAGCGTTCCAGGCCTAAGTTTAGGGTATCTCCCCAGCATTCGCCAGTTATGAGGACTGAGGAAAACCTGGAAAAAAACCCAGTCAGGGCGGATGGCCCTGGTGGAATTTGAACCCCAGACCTCCCGCTCATGAGTCTGCACCTTAACAACCTCGGCCACCCATGGGGGTCTCTTCTTATCTAATATTACTATTCTGTTCCCTTTGTCAACTTTTGTATAAACTACACCTTTATCATTTAACAATTTTATTGTGTTCCTACATGTCTTGTTTACTAGTTTTTTCTTTTTATTCAGTCAGTGAGGCTCTAAAAACATGCACTGTTATCCCAAAGGAAACAAAATATAAAATAAAACAGAACAACCCTACAATAGTGAAAATATATGGTTTGCCAAAAATTCACAAGGCTGGAAATGTTATACGACCCATCACTAACAATATCAATACACCTTCATACTATTTAGCAAAATGGCTAGCTGATAGATTCTAGACACTACCGAAATTTAAAAGTAAGAGTATAAATAATTCATTTCAGTTAAAGTTAAAATTTAAAACTTTCTGACACATTATATCTTTTGACGTAGAATCATTGTTTCCTAGCATACCTAAAGAAAAACTCCCAATTTATCTGCATGATTGGTTAAGAACAAGTGGAATTAATGATGCACACATAAAACAATATATTAAATTCATCGAAATTTGCATAAACCAACCCCTATTTTTCTTTCAAGGGCATATTTTATAAACTACTATCAGAACTTACTATGGGCAGTCCCTTATCTCCATTTTCTCTAACCTCTTCATGAGCAGATTTGAAACACACATCAACTCAGCATTCTCATATATATTTCAAATATGGTATAGATATATTGATGTTATATTTGCCATAGTTAACAAAAAACTCATTGATGATGCCATAAAACTTCTGAATATATAAGATAAAAGCATATTGTTCACATACGAAACAGAAACAGATAACTTGTTATCATTCTTGGACATTAAAATGAAGCATCAAGGAAACCTGGAATTTGGAATACATGGAAAGAATACACATGCAGAAGGTTTTAACTCCACGATGCATAAACATGCATTTATCAACAGTTTAATACACCAGCTAGTTAACCTACAAATTAGCAAAGAAAAATACTTCAAAGAACAGCAGTTAAAAATGGTTTTAAAAAGAACTAGTACACAAAATGGAAAGAAATTCAAGAGGCAAAAACTTTTAAAGAAACCACTACCTTTCAGCAAGAAAAGGTAAGATCGTTTTTAAAAAATTCACATACCATCCATGGGTTACAAAAAAATTTCAGAATATTCTTAAAGATTTTAATATCAGGTTAGCACTTATAAACAGATTTAATATTAAAAATCTCCAAATAGACAATGTTAATGACAGTATTCCACAACAAAAAAAAGCAGATATTTGCAAAATAAGTTGTGCAGAATGTAAAAAAATCTACTTTGGGAAAACAAAGAGAAACATAGGAACACGGTTAAAAGAACATTTCAGAAACATAAAATACAAGCAAATCGGAAAAGCAGCAGAAACATTTCATTTCTGGACCGAAAACCATGACGTATTGAATAAAGGAAAATTATTAAAATCAGTACAAGGACCTACAGAATTAGCACATGGGAAAAAATTTACAAATACAAAGACAAATGAACTTCAACACTTCTGGGGATGAAAACATAAACTTTAAGCTCATCACACGCCATCAGAGCAGAATACGCATTCCCACAGCATAACGAGGTATTCAGCAGTCGACATTGTAGCTGATGCGGACAAGGATTTGTGAAACCGGCTCACATTTATAGACAAGTAAGTGGAGCAATAAGAGTGTTTAATTTGACCCAATCATACAATGATTTCAATTGAATGGTTAGCTTCACTGTACAATTCCAATTAACATTTCTAGTCAGGTATTGATTATATAATTTTATGCGATTATGTTAAAAAGATTGTTGAAATAATTTGGTTTTATAATGATTTATATGCAATCCACATTTACTGATAGGCTACCAAAGTTGCTTTTTATATGACTAATATATCTTTGATCTTGGAAAACTTGCCATATCTGATATATGGGTAGAGTGTATGCAGATGGATCTCTTAAAAATGAAGAAGCAATCTTTGGAATAAACTGTGAACAATTCTCTCAATATACACCTTTCAGACAGTATGCTAACAATTTTGATGGTGAAATAATGGCCATTAGAGTAGCTTTAGAAAATATACTGTATAGATCTAACATAAATAAAGGAATTGTTATCTTAAGCAGCACTATAATGTATAATGAATTACAGTTACCCACCGACATATACTATAAATGAAATAAGAAAACTGTATCATACAATCCAGATCAGAAATACAGAAATAGTTTAACAATGAATCCTGAGCCATGTAATGAGGAAGTAATGTACATTGAAACAAACACTTTCATATTAGTCCCACAATGGCCACAGTGTCTTATTATCAGTACAGTAATTTCACATAAAATTTAAATGGTTAATTCTTGAAAAATATTCTTACACACACACACATATATATATATATATATATATATATATATATATATATATATATATATATATTGGTCATTTCATTTATTAATAATTGAAGTAGCAGATTGAATGAGCAGATATTTTGTGAACTATTTACAAAAGAAAGGCAATATGGCATTTGTGATATGGTAAAAAACATGGGTATCAGTTTTCATTAAACAAAGAACAGTTTAATGTGTTTAGAAGCTATTCACAATGAAGCAACTGAAATATCCAAGTTAAATGTTTCCAAATGTTGACACAAAGTTCACTTGTAGATTTTAATTAGGGAGTGTTTCAGGAAATGTAGCATACAAATATGAGCTACTTGTGCTAGACAAAATTACAGAGGTCTCAGTACTTAGGAACTGTCATGTTCTATCTCATGTAGCATACAAATATGAGATATGTATGCTAGACAACATCTGGGGGTCTCAGTGTTTAGGAACTGTCATGTTCTATCTTATGTAGCATACAAGTATGAGCTACGTGTGCTAGACAAGATCCCAGAGGTCTCAGTGTTTAGGAACTGTCATGTTCTATCTCATGTAGCATACAAATATGAACTAACTGTCCTAGACAAGATCCCAGAGGTCTCAGTGTTTAGGAGCTGTGATGTTCTATCGTATATAGCATACAAATATGAGCTACTTATGCTAGACAAGATTACAGAGGTCTCAGTGTTTAGGAGCAGTGATGTTCTATCGTATATAGCATACAAATATGAGCTACCTGTGCTAGACAAGATTACAGAGGTCTCAGTGTTTAGGAGCTGTGATGTTCTATCGTATATAGCATACAAACATGAGCTACCTATGCTAGACAGGATTACAGAGGTCTCAGTGTTTAGGGACTGTCTTGTTCTACCTAATGTAGCATACAAATATGAGCTACTTGTGCTAGACAATATCCCAGAGGTCTCAGTGTTTAGGAGTTGTCATGTTCTACCTCATGTAGCATACAAATATGAGCTAACGATCCTAGACAAGATCCCAAAGGTCTCAGTGTTTAGGAGAAGTGATGTTCTATCATATATAGCATACAAATATGAGCTACCTGTGTTAGACAAAATTACAGAGGTCTCAGTGTTTAGGAACTGTCATGTTCTACCTAATGTAGCATACAAATATGAGCTACCTGTGCTAGACAAGATCCCAGAGGTCTCAGTGTTTAGGAACTGTCATGTTCTATCTCATGTAGCATACAAATATGAACTAACTGTCCTAGACAAGATCCCAGAGGTCTCAGTGTTTAGGAGCTGTGATGTTCTATCGTATATAGCATACAAATATGAGCTACTTATGCTAGACAAGATTACAGAGGTCTCAGTGTTTAGGAGCTGTGATGTTCTATCGTATATAGCATACAAACATGAGCTACCTATGCTAGACAAGATTACAGAGGTCTCAGTGTTTAGGGACTGTCTTGTTCTACCTAATGTAGCATACAAATATGAGCTACTTGTGCTAGACAATATCCCAGAGGTCTCAGTGTTTAGGAGCTGTCATGTTCTACCTCATGTAGCATACAAATATGAGCTAACGATCCTAGACAAGATCCCAGAGGTCTCAGTGTTTAGGAGATGTGATGTTCTATCACATATAGCATACAAATATGAGCTACCTGTGTTAGACAAAATTACAGAGGTCTCAGTGTTTAGGAACTGTCATGTTCTACCTAATGTAGCATACAAATATGAGCTACCTGTGCTAGACAAGATCCCAGAGGTCTCAGTGTTTAGGAACTGTCATGTTCTATCTCATGTAGCATACAAATATGAGGTACTTGTGCTAGACAATATCCCAGAGGTCTCAGTGTTTAGGAGCTGTCATGTTCTATCTCATGTAGCATACAAATATGAGCTAACTGTCCTAGACAAGATCCCAGAGGTCTCAGTGTTTAGGAGCTGTGATGTTCTATCATATATAGCATACAAATATGAGCTACCTGTGCTAGACAAGATTACAGAGGTCTCAGTGTTTAGGAACTGTCATGTTCTATCTCATGTAGCATACAAATATGAGCTACCTGTGCTAGACAAGATTACAGAGGTCTCAGTGTTTAGGAGCTGTGATGTTCTATCTCATGTAGCGTACAAATATGAGCTACCTGTGCTAGACAAGATTACAGAGGTTTCAGTGTTTAGGAACTGTCATGTTCTATCTCATGTAGCATACAAATATGAACTAACTGTCCTAGACAAGATCCCAGAGGTCTCAGTGTTTAGAAGCTGTGATGTTCTATCGTACATAGCATACAAATATGAGCTACCTGTGCTAGACAAGATCCCAGAGGTCTCAGTGTTTAGGAACTGTCATGTTCTATCTCATGTAGCATACAAATATGAGCTACTTGTGCTAGACAATATCCCAGAGGTCTCAGTGTTTAGGAGCTGTCATGTTCTATCTCATACAGCATACCTATATAAGATTCTTGTATATACAAGTATCTCATTTGGGGGGTGGGGGGATACAGACTCTGTAAAACACAATGTTTTATCAAAATTTTGTATGTTATTTTATTCTAAACATTTTCCATTTTTCCTTAAAGGATGTTTAAGATGCTACAGCTAAATTTAAAAAATATTAGTATGTTTTCACGAAGAATAAATTAATACATTTTTGCCAAGGACAGTTTTATATCCATGCATTGTTTAATACTTGATTGAATTTTAACATGTGTTATAAGCTGTATTCTATCTAAATGTAAAATTCTATCTATTCTCACCCATTAATTTTCCATTTCTCTCCTTGTTGCTTTTGTTAGAGGCATATGAAATTATATTATTGGATTGTGCTTTGCAATCTTGGATAAAATCGTAAATATTTTATTAAAACTTTGTTTTTGTAACTGCAGTGGTTGACAATAGCAAAGGATATAATGCTGAATGTTTTTACTAGATATTTCTTTAAAGATCCTTATGTTGATTTAAAAAAAAAATGAAAAATAAAATATTTTTAATATAGGTCCATAATGACCTGCCCAACATAAACCAAATATGCATATGTACATTTTTTTTTTTTTAATTTGTTCATCTACCCTATTTTATGGCTTATAAATTACCATGTTCCAGTATTAAGCACAATACACATTTAGTGATATTCTGTGTGTGTTAGTTACTGAGTTAGTACCCAACATTTTACCTATAAGGGAGATTTCAATTACCAAGGAGAATTTCAATTACACTTCAATTATAATTTATTGCAGTTCACTATTGTGTGATACACAATTGAACCATGTAAGTAGTAAAGATGTCATAAAAATAGATAAGAGCAATAAAATGTAAAATAAAATAGATAGATAAAAGATAAAATGTATAAGAACAATATGTATAAAAAAGCTCAATAAAAATTAAAATATAAATGTAATAAATTAACATGAATGCTATAATAGGCCTTTTTTACTAAATAATCCAAAAAAAAATTGAATTCAGTATTGTTTTATAAAGGGCATTGCAAAATTTTATTTCCTTTAAGCGAGGCATCTTTTCACAAAGACAAAGTTTTTGGCTTTGGATGAAAAATAACCATGTTCATTCTTTGTGTTCCAGTTATGCACATTGGAGTTTGTTTGCATGGGAGTGTTATCTATTATTAAATTAGGAATGATAAAGAATAATTTTGCAGATGTATAAACTTGATATTCTTAGAAGCTTTATCTATCTGAGAGTAATCCGACAGAAGTCATTGTCTGCAAGATGGTCGAGATACACTCTTTCAAACCGTACTACCCTGATCATTGAACTACTTATATAAACATTTCCATATATCCATCATCATTCAACCAGGGCACAATACACTCTTTCAAACCCTACTATTATATAAACATTTCCATATACCCATCTTTATTCAACCAGGGCATAATACACTCTTTCAAACCTACTACCCTCATCATTTGACTACTTATGTAAACATTTCTATATACCCATCTTTATTAAACCAGGGCACAATATACTCTTTGAAGCCACACTATCTTTATCTTTGGGCTGCGTTTACAGACTTTTCTCACCAGAGTCATTGCTAATCTTAGTTGTAGGAATAAATGAACATTTATTATTATTGCTATACATTGCAATTACAGTCTTACAATATTTCCTTGCTTGTTAACTCAGATCCTATACAACTAACACACTGGTGGTTGTGTGCATGTGTCCCTCATCACTATAACTACACCTATTATCAACTGATGTTTACAAATACTTCCCTAAAGGTGAATACCTTCCCTCTTTGTTACTTTATTATCTTCTAATTTTGGTTTGACCACTTTCCTCCATTCTCTTGCTTTCCTTACATAATTTTATAACTGATTTAGAAATTCTTTTTTGCTAATCCCAAAAATCTATAATGCCATCATTTCTGCCTGCAAATTATCTCACTTCTTATTCCACTTTGCATCCTTCAGTTTCTTTACATTCTATTATACAGTGCAAGTTCATGTCTACCATGACACACAGTGGGCATAATTCTTTGTCAACTTGTACCCCACTTAACTCATTGTTCATGTCCTACCCATTTTGTCACAAATCTCGAAATACTTTTCCCTGCTTATTTCTTTCTTAAAACTCCTATAATATATCAGTCTTCTTATCTCTTAGGCTACCAGATATTTCCTGTTTCTCTATATCATCAATCCTTGCTTTCATTTTATTCCACGCTCCTGGTCCATTCAGTGACTGTAAACAATATACCTCTCCCAAACAAATTTGTCTTACAATTTCGTTTAGCTATCTACCCATTTACCTTTTTCTTGTACCCCCAAGCTGGTCTTTGAGAATATTTCCTTCCTCCAATGTTTGTATCCTCTGCCAGTATTTAATAATGTGTTTTATTACTAGACCTTTTTGGCCCACACTTCCTTGTTCCATCAGGGCTACTCCATTGGTTGCTGCTCTAGGTAATCCCAATATCAATTTACAGATTGCTTTGTGAATCTGATCTATACATTTCCACCATTTTTCTGGTCTTCATATTTCTACCCCATGCATCATTTTTGATTCAACTGTAGCTGAATACACTCTAACTAACTTACACTCATATTTGGTATTTTCTTCAAGCATGTTCTTGTACTTTTAGGAGCTAATTTTCCCTTGCTTATTGCATTTTTCCTTAGTTCTGTCCATTTTCCATTACTTTATGGCCTAAACCTCAAATCAAATTTCCTTACCACTTCAATTTCACTCACCTCTAGCCACGATTTCTCATCTCTGCTGAGTTTGTTCCCTTTTTTACATACCAAAATTTTTTATTCACTTCTATTGATCTTAAAGCCCATTTTTTAAAATATTTCTCTGTTGCTTCCATTACTTTTTTTAAACCTCTACTTGTAATTGCAGCTGCTACTAAATCATCCGCAAAAAACAAACCTGGAATTTTTTATTATTAATTGATGGACAGTTGCTATTCTCCCTCCCTATTTCTTCAACTATGTGATCTATAAACAGATCCGAACCCAGCCAGGATCGATGGATTTTTTCGGGCGTAAAAATCCTAAGTATGGCTTCCTTCGAAAGGGAAGTAAAGTCGGAGATCCCGTGTCGTACATTTACGGCACGAAAAAGAACCTCAAGCCTGAAAGAGAGGCCTCTGAGCAAAATTTGTCTGCCATTTCACGCCCTGAGTTGAATAGGACACTGATGACCTGAGATGTTAAAGAGCATCCATAAATAAATCAATCAAAAAAATATATATATATATATATATATATATATATATATATATATATATATATATATATATATATATAAACAGATTGAATAGTACCAGACTTAATTTACAACCCTATCTTAAACCAATTATATTTGGTACCCTGACTGTAACTTTGTTTCCTTTCAAGCCTAATGCAAAAACTATTATCTTAATACAGACTCTGGATTAGTTCTATAAAATTTCCATTCACTCCTTTTCTCTCACCTTAATCCAAAGCACGTCTCTTTTGAGTATCAAAGGCCTTTTCAAGACCTGTGGAACAAATACATCTTTCCTATTTTAATACTCAAATATTTATTTCAATGTTCTGAAAACCCTTGTAAACACCTTACGTATCATGATAAGAAGCTAATGCCTCTATAATTGCTTGGATTATTTACCTCTCCCTTCTTCCCTTTAAAAATTGGTACAATCACTCCCATTTTCCAATTCTGTGGGATCTTTATACCTCAAATAGTGCATTGAATAATTTTACCAGCAGTGCTCTCCTTTCATTATCCTCTTACCACACTTCCAGAATTCCCCTGGTGTTCCATTGATCCCATTTCTTTTCTTGATTTTTAATTCTATAATCTGATCCTTTACCTCATTCTGTAATATTTCATGGTCTAGTTCTTCAACATAATTGTGTGTTTTCCCCATTAATTTTGCTTGCCTTACGAAAATGTTACCTCCTATTAGTTCCTGAAAGTACCCCCTCCATTTTTGGGCCAGTTTTATTCTCTATTGATCTTACTCTAAAAACTCTCTTCACCAATTCCCATATGTTTTTACTGTTCTTCCCTTTTGCTGTCTTATTTCCTTATCTGAACTTTTGCATTTTTCTTCTGTTGAACAGCCTGATTCTTGCTCTGTACAACTGCAACACTACACCCACCTTAACCTTTCTTGCAAGCGTTCACTCTCCACGTCCATGCTCTCTGCGCTTACACAAGCAACTCCACCTTGTATTAAAGCACGCTTTATCTGCTTTTCTCATCCCCCTGTATTACTCAGTTTAGCCAAATAAGTGAAATCATTTACTCCCTCAATTTCCTTTCTAGAAAACAATAATTTTTCATCTCTTCTTAATGTATTATCTTTTTTAAACACTATACTCTTTGCAATTGTAAACTTAATAGAAGTTAGAAACAGTTAAATTGATTGATTATACACATAAAGAAATCAGTATTAGGTGGCACTTTATCAGAACAAGTTTCAAAAGCTTTCGCATCATCTTCAGTTGGGGACCGACTAATCCTGGCAGGTGACAATGTGGCCTCTGGTGGTTCCGATATACAGCAAAACAGGAAATTCATTGGTGGAATGTCAAAATTCATAACATGATGCTTATTCTATAAAAATAAAACTTTTTCTTATATTGCTAATTCCTTGAGATTGTTTGTAGCTTTCAACAGTTTGGTTTCTTTTGTGATATGATTGTAAGTCAAAAAAGTGTAGTTATAAACATGTTTATAAATCATAATTTGCAAATCATTTCAGCATTGTGTTATGAATTTTGAAATCCCATCAACCGACTTCCTGTTTCACTATGTATTGGAATCATGAGAGGTCACATTGCCACATGCTAGTGTTAGTCGGTCCCCAGCTGATGAGAGGGAAAGCTCTTGAAATTAATCAATTAGTGAAGTATGGATTATCCAATACCGACTTCTTTATGTGTATACTACATTCTTTGATTTACTTTAAGATCCCATTTTCCACAATACTTTACAATTTCCGCTATGATATTTCTTAATCCTATAACTCAGAAAGATGCATCCATTATATCATCCACATAGAGTAAGCCAAGAATTTCAATATTATCAATAGCAGGCATATGTATGGTAATTGCTTTTAACCCTTTCATAATATCATCAGTGAACAAATAACAGCATTGGACTCAATTTACAACTTGTTCTTGCATTTGATACAGAAGGTAGAACTCTTGCATTCTTAATCCCTTCATCCTTAGAAATAACATATTTAATATTATTAGGTTTATTTAAGGATGCTCTTTGGCATCTCTGGTCATTAGCATCCCATTCAATTCACGACTTGAAATGACCGATTAATTTTGTTCAGAAGCCTTTTTAGGCTTGAGGTTCTTTTCATGTGCCATAAATCTATAACACAGAACTAAAGGCTGTGGAATATGTCTCCAAATGAAGTCATACCTAAGATTTTTACACCCTAAAAATCTATCATTTTGGCCAGATTTGTATCTTTGACATTCGGTTGCTAGACCACCAGAACTGACAAGTTTGATAGATATGTAATAGGTATCCACAGTTGAATGAGTGAAAAGTAACGATAAACTTGTCCCCAATGGGTCATTAACTATGTTTCATTTTTAAAAACCATGCAAATGTGAAAATGTTTTCAATATTAATTCAATTTGGAATCGATTACAGTGAAACACGCACTAATAATCTCTGTGAGTCGGAATAGTTAGAACACTCTTTTCTGGTTTCACTTAAATGAGATTTTACTCGGGACATATGTTTCGTGAACTGAGTCGTGAACAGCTGATGATTTGGAAAAAATGTCCACCAAATTATGTCCTGAGTAAAAGCTCATTTAAGTGAAACCAGAAAGAGTGTTCTAACTATCCTGGCTCACAGAGATTATTGAAAATGTTTTTTTTTTTAATTTTTAATAATCAAAGTAAAAATTCTGAACAAAGAAATCTTTTATTTTGAACAAAAACAAAAGTTGGGTATATTTGAGTTAAGATGAGATAATATAAGTGCATTGCTGGAAATTGAGAGGATTCAGAAATAATTGTGAACAGCCAATCATAAGGAAATTGAAGAAGCAATTAAAATATATATTTGCAATTTTTTGAGTAAATCACTCAAATTCCACCAATTTTGTTCCACTTACTTGAATATGTTTCAACGGCTGTTGCCTTCATCATCACCATAGTTTGACTGTCAGCTTCCCTGCATGGCATTAAGATGTCACTCTGTAGGTTTTTATGAATTTTGTGACGAGGTTGCTTTGTTTGGAAGATCAAAATTAACTCAATTATCTCTAAGTAGTTTTTTGAATCGGGGATTTTCACAGTGAAATATATTATAATATGACAAAGTATTGTTATGAAATCACTCAAATTTCACTAATTTTGTTTCACTTACTTGGACATGTTTCAAAGGCGATTGCCTCCATCTTCAGCTTGGTCCCACTGGCTGCTTCCCAGTGTGGTAGCTGTGACTTTAACGAACTTATTGAAGAAGTAGCTGTTATTTGGGAGATCAAAGTTAACCAAAAATTCTTTGTTTTTGTTTATAAATATATTTTCCCATACTGTTAATTCTATAGGTTTTTGAAGAGCTTTTAATAGTTTTGGTTCCTTTTGGAATTCGTGGTTTTTTGCCAAGACTGTGACATGAAATACATAGGCAAAACAAAAAGAAATATCACCACACATTTTAAGGAACACATGAGAAATGTTAAATATAAACACACAGAAAAATCAGCAGTGGCAGAACATTTTTGGCAAAAAAAAAAAAAAAAAAAAAAAAAAAAAAAAAAAAAAAAAAAAAAAACACGAATTCCAAAAGGAACCAAAACTATTAAAAGCTGTTCAAAAATATATAGAATTAACAGTGTGGGAAAATATATTTATAAACAAAAACAAGAATTTTTGGTTAACTTTGATCTCCCAAACAACAGCTACCTCATCAATAAGTTCGTTAAAGTCACAGAGCGATATCTTAATACCACACTGGAAGCTTTGTTAATTGATTTGTTGGAATGTGCAATGGTAGTAATGACCAGGGTCAAAAGCAGTAGATATCCATAATGTTTATAATTTACTTAGCATGCAATAAAGCATTACATAACTGCATTGAAGCACGCAGTGTTTAGCTGCCAACTCCTGATAGTAGGCTGTATAAAGCAGGCCAGTTTTGGTCATCCTGTATTATTCAAATATTCAATGGGAGGTATTAGTTTACTGCTTATTGTTGCAGATACACTGGACATTATTTTGCAACTACCCTGATCTACAGCATTCTGTTAGGTTTCCTAGGAATGGATCGTTTTTGTCTTGGGCAAACTGGGACAGCTGTTGGAAAGCTTTTAACTTTGGGAGGTGTTGGAATTTGGTGGATTGTGGACATTGTGCTGCTTGTAACAAACAGTTTGCAACCTGAGGATGGCAGCAACTGGAACCCATATGTATAAATGCAAAGTGTGTGAATTTAGTGCTTTATAAAGAAAGTTTCCAATGAGAAATAGTTTATTAAAATATCTGAAGAACTTTAAGCATAAACTAATGCAGAACAACATAAACTTTTACCTGGAATTTGTATTGACATCAATCAGGCACTTGTGCTAATGTGTAAATAATCTTCTTCACAACTTTGCAATTTTTATGAGCAAATCACTAAAATTTCACTAATCTTGTTCCACTTATTTAGATATATTTCAAAGGTTGTTGCCTTCATCATCAGCATAATTCCTTCTACTGTCCCATGCTGATGATTAAGATAACAGCCCTCGAAAAATATCCAATTAAGTGTAACAAAATTAGTGAAATTTGAGTGATTTTCTCATAAAATAATTGCCAAGTTATACCATATTTCACTCTGACAATTCCTGATTTTTAAAACTACACTTTTTCACAATTATTTGCATGTATAAAATTTTATATTTGAAAATAAATTCCACTCCAAAGGATAAACATTTGAGAATGTGATTGTATCTAAATAAATTTAAATGTTAATATGATGATGTAGAATTGTCATAAGCATGTTACACTCAAGTTGGTTCTCGAACTCTTAGCAAGAATACACAGTGAAACTTTGATCCATCATTTTCCGTGGGATAAGCAAGAGAAACCAAAAATCGGGAAAATGGTGAATGTAGGAAGAGTCTAAAACATAGGCATCTCTGGCAAGATAAATTTTGGGAAAGGGCCTGTTGACTAAAATGAAGGAAAGCCTGCAGAATGCAGAAATATGTAATTATATTCATTTTAAAATATTGAGGGGAGCTGAATTCTCCCCAATCAGAGATGCCAATGGTCTAAAATAAAATTAGAATTTTCATCAGGTTTCCTCACATACTTTGTTGGATGCTCATATTGCAAGAGCATCCAGTGAACAATGAAAACAAGTTTTATTGCTATGGCTTTATCTGTTGTGCATCATGCTTTCCCTTCACCACTGCAATTACATCTTTTGTCTTCATGTGCTCCATTCAACAATACGTTATCTCTTCACATACAAGAAAACAATTTGAAAAAATGTATGTTTAAAAAACATTGTGCTGTAATTGTTGCAATTTTTCAATGATTCGTGATTTAAAAAAAATTATCAATTGTGGATACCAGATATATATATATATATATATATAACAAAATATACTCAAATGTAAATTGGAACTTACACAATGAAGCCAATCATATTAATGAATATCATTGTATGATTCAGTTGAACTACACACTCTTAAAGCTTCACTTACTTTTCATAAATGTATGGAACCGGTTTCGAGAACATTTTGTTCCCATCTTCAGCCATGCTAAGGTTCAACTGTCGGATCATTCGTTGAGCTGTGGGAATGTATATTCTGCTCTGGTGGCGGTGTGATAAACTTGTAGTTTATGTTTTCATCCCCGACAATGTCGAAGTTCATCATGCTGTCTTTGTATTTGTAGATGTAGATTTTCTCCCAGGTTGCTAATTCCGTAGGTCCTTGTACTGATTTTAATAATTTTGTTTTATTTATTATGTCGTGATATAATAAAACAAAATTATTAAAATCAGTACAAGGACCTACGGAATTAGCAACCTGGGAGAAAATCTACATCTACAAATACAAAGACAGCATGATGAACTTCGACATTGTCGGGGATGAAAACATAAACTACAAGTTTATCACACCGCCACCAGAGCAGAATATACATTCCCACAGCTCAACGAATGATCCGACAGTTGAACCTTAGCATGGCTGAAGATGGGAACAAAATGTTCTCGAAACCGGTTCCATACATTTATGAAAAGTAAGTGAAGCTTTAAGAGTGTGTAGTTCAACTGAATCATACAATGATATTCATTAAAATATACTCAATTGATGTATGAAAACAATACTTCAAGGAACAATACAAGAACAAGGTAAAACCAAATTAAAATTTCCTCTTATATATATACTTCACTATAAACAGTAAGAGCAGTTTAAAAGTTCTGATACATAGTTCAGGTGGTTGGTGGTTAGATACCACATTGCCTGCAGTATTTTCTTACATAAATCATGGTGCTCAAGCATTTAACCATTTTAAAACTTAGGTATAACATATTAAATAACAGAATTTGATACTCGCCCTCCATACAATAGGTTCTGGAAATATTGCCCATTTTTGTTGACACATAATCCACATTTTGGGATATTATTACTGACATAGATCAGTTTCCCATCATAGATCCATAGTGAGTTTGGCAGAACTAGGAAGAGGAAGGAAAGGTATAATAGTGGACAGAATCTTGAAATATTGGCATGGATGTCTCAAATTAGATAATAACAATGTACTAAAAGAATGTCTTATGTACCAAAATCCTTGTTTCATTATTCAAAGTACTTACAAAATTTACAATTGAGACTTAATGTTGATAAAACTAAATTAATGCTATTTGAGCTTTGTGACAAGGAAGAGAATGGGTTAACAATACATATTAATAATTCAAAAATTGAACAGACCAACTACACCGAATTCCTTGGAATGTATATTGATAAAAATTCAAGTACAACCATCATGTAAAATTGTGTGTCAACTTATATTTATTAAGAAAATTATGCTATCAGCTAGAAGGAGACACACTTAAAATGGTTTACTATGGGTTGGTGTACTCTCATATAACATGTGGTATAGAAATCTGGGTTAGAACAAGCCTTCCTAATTTAAATAGAGTATTTATATTACAAAAAAGAAGTATGAGATGCATATTCAATTTAACTAGTCGCCAATCTGTGAAAGAAACATTTAGAAAACATCACATTCTAACAGTTATATCGTTGTATGTCTACAAAGTTATTTTATTAATAAAATCTAAAATGGAATACATATCATTAAATAGAGACCATTATGAATACAACATAAGGGGAATTAATAATTATCTTAGGGAGTATAAGACAAAAACGTCAAGCAATAAAGATCCATATAGTATAGGTATCATCCTGTATAATAAACTTCCCACTTTTATTAAAATCGAGTAAGGTAATTCTTTTAAGAATGTGTTGAAAAAGTATTTTATTGACAAATGTCTATACAGATTAGATGAGTTATAACTGGGCAATGTTATCACTAACCTCTAATATGATTTGTTCAAATCCTTATTAAATGGCTAAAAGTGTAAGGTTACTTCATTAGGAGTTAGTCCTGATGATCTAATTTAGTCTAGAATGTTGAAGATTATATACAGAATGTGTTAATCCAAAATGTAATGTTACTTGTAAATATGTTAGTTTCCTTTTTGACTAAGATAGTACTTGTAAATGCAGATCTATTGACAGCCAACAAATTATGATTAATTATTAAAATATCCATATGGATTAAGCCCCAAGGTAATTTCATTGTAATCTGAGTGTTGACTTCATGTGTATATAACTGGTATAGAAAACAATATTGAGTTGAAGAATGTGATATAAATTTGTGAAAGTATCACTGGATACCTTGTAAATTGTAGTTTGACGAAGTCAGAAACTTGTGTACACAAGTCTATTGACAATAAATAAACCCAAGAGATGTTTTGGGAAGAGAGAGTTGGTTTGGAGAGGAGGGGAAACTATTGGAAGAAATTGGAATGGGGAATGTGTGGCAACTAGGTGAAAGTAATATCAATGGATTTTGGAAAGAAGTGAGGCAGAGGTTAGAAGAAGCAAGAGCTATAGGCCAACTTTGAAAGTAAAAATTCTATAGACCTGTATAAAATAGTTGAAATAAATTGGGAATAGGAGAAATATATGGATAACTGTGATCACTTCAGAATAGGTCTTGCATAGATTGTATGGAGGTATTATTCCTAAAAGGATTAAGAAAAAAAATTAAAGAAGGATATGTTATGTATGGGAAAGTAGATAGTGCATTCCATTGCCTAATAGAATGTGAAATGGTAAAAAGATGGAGGAATGGTGTTTGCAATGAAAAATGGGATATAACTATAATAAAATATAGTGGCAATTGATGTTGTCAGATATGACAATATAAACAAGATTTGGAGTTCTTAGGAAAAGTAAAGTATAAGGAAGGAGCTTGAGGGCACACACGATTGTGAAAATGGTAATTTATTTCAATGGTTCTTTATCACACATATAACCTGGTGGTTAAGGTATGGGAGAACATAGTTTAGTATTGTTAAATTATAAATATTTTGTTTGTTTATATAAAATTTAATTGTAATGTTTGCTGAAATAAAAATTCATTCATTCAGTTCATCATAGATCTAACTTTGCTTCTAGGTTTCACCAGCTTATGAGGGTTAATTGAATACACCTGTTTTGTGTCTTCCCAAGATAAAAATCACAAACTGAAAGATCACAGTTCTATCATGGACTGATTAGTCACAGAACCTTTTTTAATTAAACTTCTGCATTAACTAGCATGTTTTTCATATTAGAACCCATTTGCCTGGAAATTTACACCTAAATGCATGTCTTGTTTTGTACCTGATTTATGCCTTGAGATGAATATATGACAACGCAGTGATTATCTCACACTACTGTATTATTTACTGAAATCTGATCCTCAACAGCCTGTTGAAGTCCTGCTGAGAGGATGAATTTGTGTGGGAAATCTCAGCAATGGGAGAGATAAATTTGCTGGTTAGCCGATCTAAATTATGGGATTTTTAAACTGCTCTCACTATATTAATAGTAAGATATTAAATTGGGTACTATCAAAATAAGCAACTTAGTTGAGCTTTTGATTGGAAAATAATTATTTCACAAATTTTTTCTGAAACATAACGCAAATTAGTATTAATTTAGGATCCCAATGTATCATAATTGACATCATTTAGTTACATGATTATACAGTGACCAACTCACTCGGTTTTATTATCTGCCTCCAAAATGTAGTCGTCCACTTCCTGCTTAAAAACCCTTCTGATCCATTTGCCCCATCATATTATATTTATTCTCTTTTATCCAGGATTCTTTTTCTTGGCATTTATAATGATCACTTATTCCACTCATTTAACCATATCTTACTTTCTTCAAATTCCAATATTCAATGCAAAGGATTGTTCTTTCTCTATTCAAAGAATACTTTCGCTCTTCTACCTCTGCATTGATCACTAATGTGAATAGAGTTTGGTTTGGTGACAGTTAAATTTATCCTGTTGATATTTAATATTGTAACATGTTCCCATCATCAGCAGAAGATAACTGGTAGAACATATTCTGTAAGCAGTCAAAGAAGTATATTAAATATATCCAATGATGGTGTCTCAAAGTTCATGTTGCTGTTTTTATCTTTGATGATGTGAATTTTTTTACCAAATCGTTAATTTCAAAGGTTTTCAAATGCATTTCAATATTTTTTTTTAAAATCAATTACATGCTTCTCAGACCAAAAGTAAGCTTCAGATTTCTCTATCTGTTTGTAATGGGTATTTCTGAAATGTTCTCTGGCACAAGGTCCCAGATTTCATTTTTCCCATGTATATCTGATCACAGTCTTTGCAATTATTTTGGTAGATACCCAATTTCCTGTCAGAAGGTAAAGAATCTTAACAAGATGATTTTAATAAATTTTAATACTGTGAACGTTATTTTTTTAAATTTATTGAACATGTTATGTGAGTTTTTTTAATTGCACATCTTTTATTTATAATAGCAAACTTGTGTCTTTGACATCTTTTAAAGTTTTATCTACTAATTTTTTTCCAAAACCATTATGTAGTCTTGTGCGTATAATGTATTGGTGCTTTACTACTCAGTAGAACTTCACCAGTCTGTATGAGAAATTGTTTAGGGTGACATGCTGGTGTATTTTGGGATTAAAGCCCACTTTTGGTCAGAAAATCGTGAAATTGATTAAAAAAACAAAATTATTGAAAAACACTTGAAAACCTTTGGGACTCATGGGACATCACCAAAAATAAAAACTGCATTATGAACTTTGAGAAGCTTGGATGTGTTTGATAAATTTCTCTGACAGTCTACAGAGTATGTTTCATCCATTTGGTCTTCTGCTGCTGATTGGAGTGAATGTTCCTGAAACTTGCCAATTAAAAAACGAAGTACGTGAAGTATAGGTGTCATTAAACGAACTCTATTTCATATTATTTTACTGCTTCACTGTTAAGAGCTTCAAGAGTGTTAGTTAATTCTTAAATTTTAAGGGAACTTTCATTGATCTTTCTTGAGTCTTAAGGCCGAAGAACCACTTAAGGTCATCAGAAGGACAGAGCTGATTTAATATAATTTCCACAGAAACATAAACAGCTCTTTGGATCTGGATATTGCCAACCAGTTGATGGTGGTAACAAAACATTTGCCAGGCTTTCTTTAAAATATGTAATTCTTAAGTTTTTCAGTTCTTAAAAATGCTTTTTTTAATTTATAATTTTTTTAAGATCTTAATTTAGTTTTATTGATTTGCACGTTTTCAGTTCATAGACTTTTTTTTAAACAAAATCTAATAGCAGTTATTGAACTGCTGAAGATATTCTAACTGATTTATGAGGTGTAAAAAGGAACAAGGCAGGAGTTTTTCTTGCAATAAAACACATCTTTAGATGCTCAACACTTTACACAAAAATATATTTCACCATGCAGCTTTCTTGTTGCTATTCCCCAAAATATTTATTGTGCAATATAAATTATTAGTTGTTCTTCTGAACATAATAATATAGCAAGAAACATTGCATCAAACCCATGGCCTTTTTAACATTAATAACTTTATAAAATAGTTTCAAATTAATTTTATATTATGCTGGTGTTTTGGAATTAAATTACACTTCAATGCTTAAACAACAAAAAATTGTTCATAAATAATCTCCACCAGGAACTACATTACAACTGTACATTATACATACATACATACAGAAAATATATATGCATTATATATATATTTGTCAAAATATTAAAAAAATTGAATATTTATTTGAAAGACAGTTGACAGCTTTATGGAATGATTGTAAATGAGCTAAATATATTACATGCATATGGGGAAACTGTCATGGAATAACAAGGTGTAACTTTAACTATTACAACAATGAATCTTAATATTCTCTTTTATGAGTAAATTACAATTTACATTGTTCTGGTCTGCAATTAATTAGCACAAGCACCAAATAATATAAAATCTTACAACCAAGCATGTAAGTGTATATATATATATATATTACATAATATAGAGATTCCTTCTATTTCTTGGCCCCTTCGAGATTCAACTTCAGCTTCCAACAACAATTCTAAACCAAGAGCAGCTCTGTTGTATGATCTTTTGTGACCAAGTGCACCAGACTTCCATTTGGTGGCCGTCCTTCACCCCGAGTCCATCGAAGAAACAACCTAAAACACAAGGAAGTTGTAAGATTCTCAAACTGAAAATGTTAACACACAGTTTTCACTTGTTGCACTTACTCAGCAACGAACTCCAAGGGAGTCCATGTTGAAAAGTCAGCATTTGGCATCCACTTGCGGTTCATTGGTGTATCAAGAGTGACTGGTAGTATAGCGACAGCTAGAGTATCAGATGGCAGTCCACTATTCTCAGCAGCAAGTGACTTTGTCAGCTGATGAACTGCAGCCTTTGCCATTCCATATCCAATCATTCCTAGGAATTCATTACATGTAAGTATAACATTTTCTACCTATAGGATAAAGCCCTTGTTCACCACTAGTCTTAAAACCCATTAATCTCCAAATTCCCAATCTAAACCATGCCATTTACTCTTTTTCCTGTTTATTGCATTTACTAATATATTTTTCTCTTTCATCTCCTGATAAAACATTGAGCTCCTCTCCCACATTATAGAATGTAACAGCTCCCATCTATATCTTTGTGGTAACCATACTTGCCTTCTAAACCCAAGATCGTGAGTTCAAACCCGGCCAGGATCGATGGATTTTTTTCAGGCGTAAAAATCCTAAGAATGGCTTCCTTTGGAAGGGAAGTAAAGCTGTGGGTCCAGTGTCGTACATTTACGGCACAAAAAAGAACCTTAAGCCTGAAAGAACAGGCCTCTGAGCAAAATTTGTAGGTCGTTTCATGCCTCAGAGATAGCAGATCCTTGGTTAGCACAGATTTCTTAAATATAACATTTAATTTCATGTCGGAACCAATACAGTGAAGCGACTATTATGTTCTTAATTATCTAGTGAGTCGATTTGATAATCTTATGCTCCACTTAGTGTTGAATTATGCAAAACTAGTTTTGCAGGCTTTTGCCTGCATCCTCAGTTGCGAGTCAACTGTCAGCTTCGTTGTTGGTTGGCTGGAGGACTTGGTGTGGCTCTCGTGGACATTTTATGAACTTCTGGATCAATTTGTCTTCTGTTGTGATCTCAAAGCTCATAACCTTATCCTCATATTTTTTTATATAAATTTTTTCCCATATTCTCAGCTCAACGGGTTGATCTATGAATTTCAATAATTTCACTTCCATTTCTATATCATGTTTATCTTTCCAAAAGTGATAAGCAACAGCTGATTTCTCTATCTGATTATACCTTATATTTCTCCAGTGTTCCTTCAGCCTGATTTCAATGCTTCTTTTTGTTTTTCCAATATATACTTTGTTACATTCTGAACAGTTCATTTTGTATATTCCTGGCTTCTTCTCCTCCGGTATTCTATCATTATCACTAGAATTGAGCAGATTTTTTAGGCTAAATTTGTTTACTGGAGACAAAGTAATCCCAAATTCTCTTGAGTATTTTTGGAGGCTCAAGGATGATAAGTGAATTTCATGTGGATGGTAGATTCTTTTATTGCTGTCAGTTGTAACCTGATTTAACCTCTTCTTTTGTTTGAATTTCTTATCTACAATTTCTTGGTCTTACCCAATGAATTTTGCTGTTTGTATAATATGACAGTATTCTTTGTTGTATTCTAACTCATTCATAGGTATGTTTATGAGTCTTATGTGCTAAGCTATTGAGAACTGCATGTTTGTGTGCTGTGGGATTGAATCCACTTGCCTTATGTAATTCTCAGTCTGCATGTCCTTTCTGTATATTCCAAATTCAGACACACACAGACTGAGGATGCAGACAAAACCCTGCGAAACTAGTTTTCATAATTCAACACTAAGTGCAGCATAAGATTATCAAATCAACTCACTAGACAATTAAGAACATTTCTTGTTTCTTCCATTGACCAGAAACTCTCAAAACCATCCCTAAATAGGAAAATTCCTTCACAATCTGTATCTTCCCCCATATACCACTTCTCATCCTTCCCTTTTATAATTTTAGTCTTTTCTTGATTAACTTTAAAATCCCATTTTTTCCAGTACCTCATAATTTCTAATACATACCTGAAACCTATTTCTGAAATGGATTTAACCATCATAAAGTAAACTCAGGATCTCCGGCTTATTTAATATTGGTTTGTGAATATTAATTTGCTGTAAACAACTATTATGACTTAATTGATATCATTGTATGATTCAGTTGAACTACACACTCTTAAAGCTTCACTTACTTTTCATAAATGTTCTCGAAACCAGTTCCATACATTTATGAAAAGTAAGTGAAGCTTTAAGAGTGTGTAGTTCAACTGAATCATACAATGATATCAATTAATATGATTGGCTTCACTGTGCAAGTTCCAATTTACATTTAAGTAACTATTATGACGTCTATAAAAAATGGAAAAGAATTGGAATCAATTTATACCCTTGTCTAAGTCCCATCTTGAGTAACTTCCTTAGTCACATGCTCTTTCATCACATCTAACATAGAACATATTACTCTTATAAAGCTCTTTCAACAAAACAATCATTTCCTTACTCATCCCTTTATGTCATAATTTATATCATAGTGCCTCTCTATCAATTTGATCATATGCTTTCTCTAGGTCAAGAGCATATAATCTGCCCCATTTGTTAAATAAGTGTTTATCATTGTTTTAATAACAAATACATTATCAGCAATTCTGCTTTTTCTAAAACCTGATTGAAATGAATGATTAAGAGTATTCTTTTCTACCCAATTCTGTCAGTTAAAATTACCATAAAAACCTTGCAAAAATTCAACAGAAGAATATTTCCTCTAAAACTTCCTGGTTCATCAATAGACCCTTAAATATGGGGTGTAGAACATATCCTGTTTGAATGCTCAGAAACTAGGAAATAGAACTGATAAATGCAAAATGATTGAAGTTAATAATTTAATTGCAGCTAAGAAAATGGTTGGTGATCGAAGTCAATTTAGGAATCTGGAACAAAATATTTATAGAGTTAAGAACAAATGGATATGGTTTGAGAGGAGAGAGGATTTTTAATTTGGATTGGGCTTGTTCAAGATAATTTGTATGGTAGAAATAGTTATTATTCACCAGTGTGTTTGTAAAAATTCAATGTTTGCCTGGTGTAGAACTTGGGTTGAATCAGGCCATATTGTTATATTGTATCTGATACAATAAGTATGCAAGTCTAACATAGTGACAAAACACATTTTAGGGTTACAATAACTACCTGGAGTTGGACCCAAAGCAGGCTTTGCCCCAGGAAGAGATATCATCCCTCCCTCTTTTAAATACTGTGCTGCAATAGATGCTGCAATTGTGGAGCTCCAGACACTCTGCCTCCACATCAAGTCTGCATTCTTGATCAGTTCTGAAACAAATGCATTATTTTTTACTGCTATTAGGATGAAAAAGTTGTGTGCTGAGGTACATGATACTTACCTTTAGAGGCTGCATTTCCTCCAGCCCATCCTCCAGCAACACAGATGACAGCATCAATTTTCTCTCCATTCAACAGCACTGCAACCTGTGTCAGGACATTCTGCTCCTGAACACAAAACATGTTACTGAGCAAATACTTCACACTAAGTGCATTTTGTAATATAAAATGTCAGTTTACCTGTTCAGCCCATCCTTCATCATGTTTCACAAGAATGTTGGCATCAGCTTGGTCATTAGCCTTGAGATCTATTGAGCCCACCCACTGAAAAAATGAAGACCAACTGCATAATTACATAAAACTTCATTCAAAATATCAGTCCATGCCCTTTCTTGAGAAATCATTAAATTGAGAGTTTATGAAATTGTGATAAAAGATTTGGTATGTCATCTGAGACCCTGATTTGTAGAAAATATGCAATGTAATATCTCCTTATATCATTATAAACCAAAGGATATGGTGAAATTCAAAAGAATTAATCCCATTTGGAAAACAATGGGGGGAAAAAAAAAAAAACCTCTGTGCATTTCTTGGTGGCACGATTATTGGGTAAACAGTTTTTTTGTTTCGATATATCCACACTATGCTACAGATTCTGTATCACCTTAAAGAGATTCCGAATTACATGTTCTGACTTGCATGTGACATGTGCAGTTCCCTTTTATACTTCTATTATAAGCTCTCGGAAATATTATCCCACTCCCGGTATAATTGTGCTTCAGATATTGGATAATTTTGAAATTGCACTCAACCTTGGAATTGTTTCATTAATAATTTATTCATAACACGCAACTCAATGGTACGATAATTTAAACAACAGATAATACACTTATATTAAAGTGATTGTGTTCCAATAATTTCCAACTTAGGAAAAATTAGGAGGAAAAAAATAAATATATGTGTGCACAGATTTCTAATCTTGACGTCAGCATTGTACTTCCGTTGATTGCACTTTCACTTCAGAAAACTATTGGTTACTGTATTTTAAGGTAAAATGTTATTTACTTTTAAATTTAACCAACATAAACAATGCTTTTTCCGCTTACCCAGCTTTGTGCTTTGAAATGTGCTACACATGCAGCACCGAGAGCTCCTCTTCCTCCATAGATGAACACACGTCCTGCAGCCATGTTTACTTACTCTGCCAAAAGGAATCATGGGACAGAAGATTTTGTGTGACGTCATTATGGCCTAGTTGGGTTAGGTTTAGAGATGGAAGTGTATTGAAAAATTTTCGTCAATGGGAATGTATTGAGCGAAAGAAGTGTATATTATTTACTTATATCAATACTATATAATTTGGAGAACCCATCATAAACAATAGAAAGTTTGGAGGTTTTGTGTATTCTTTGAAATGTCTCGACATGAAGGTGAGTGATGCCCTATCACAGGTCAGAGAAAAGGCTACGTTCTTCCCTGGGATTAGAATAATACTTCCAGCTAGATTTATCTAAGAATATGTGGTTGAATTATTGTTATACAGTAGCGGCCTAACAAAAATAGTATAAGTTAGCATATTTTTCATTATAGAATAACCCTTTGCATCTTTGAAGCTATATTAATTATCCGTACGTTGTTTCGATAAAGCACAGGAGCATCTAGATACTGTATAGCAACTTTTAACGTATTTCGTGCATTTCTTGGACTCGTTTGTTAATAACGCTGAACTGCGGCGGATGTTTAGACACGGAAATCTAAATGAAGTGGAACAATATGTATGATGAATAATTATTGGTTTTATTCGTGAATAAGGAAAGATGGAAACCGAGAATAACGGACCTGTTCAGTCGGAGGGGTGAAAAATGTATGTGGTTATGTGAAGAATTGATAAATGCATATTTAATTAATTAACTAATAAGATACATTTATTGGTAAAAGAAACTGCGCTATAAATAGGGTTTGCAGTGTCATGAAGAAATGGAAGTCGGATCAGAAGAAAAACAGGGCTGCCAACAAGAAAATTGCGTGATATCGGAAATGTCATTTAGTATTACTATCCCAAAGTGCATATGTAATAGCGTGCTTTTGGTTCAGTTAGGTCGATTGTGACTATTTTGAAATATATCCGAAGGATACTGAGCTGCTTATGGCATTGACTTTCCCCATTCAACATTGCTGTGAGTGCATTGATGATAAGATCATTTAAAATGATCGAAATTGATAACCATCAAATCACTTTAATACGAGTAACAAACGTTAAACTGTCCGGAATTTTTCACTGTGATTGGCAACATTATAATGGAAAGATAGATGCTATATCTGAATATTTTTAACTATTTTAAAAACTTTATACGTTTTATAAAGCATTAAATGAATAATTTTATCAAACCATTTAGTGTAAAATGTTAAATGCTCATAATTCAAATAATCAATTGAATTTTACATTATAACTGTGTTATACAATTTGTAATTTCTAACACCTTGTCTTCTTTTGTTTATTAATCTGTTCACAGTTCTGTATACTTAAGAAATACATTTCAGAACTGTTGCCAAGATTAATGCAGATAACTTATTAGAAGCAGCTGAAAGAGTGTTAAAATAAAACCTATAAAATGGTCAAATGTAATCAAAACCAAATAATTGAGGGAAACAAAGTAGTTTAATTCACAGTAGAGGATGTTTGGAATAGTAAAGAACAAGAGATAATAACTATCCTAGAAATTATTGTGTCATCATAGAATGTGCATTAGAAAAAATATCGAGCTCTTGTGCAATTCATGATCTACAGAACGAAATATATACATAAATTATAACTACTACTCTCTTTCCAGTTTGGGCAGCAATGCCTTAAACAAAATATAGGGTATTGCAGTAAAACAAACCATGTTGTACCAACACTTGGTCAGAAACAATCATTGCATCAGTAGTGCTAGATGTCCCCATTCTCACAGAAAATTCACTCTTCAATCTAAGATGGATTACAAATGTTCTGTATTTCAGCATATTAATATTGCTTATTTATCATTACCTTGCAATTATTTTAATCCTCATAGGTGCCTTAAACCTATATTTCAAACAATATGGGTTTGTCTTGCAATATGGGTTAGTCTTGGAAAGTTGTCAAGTGTGGTCAAGAATAATACATTAGTAACAGTTTAAGGTTGAAACATCTGTCATTCATCTCATTGACCAGAAAGGTGAAGACTTCTTTATTTTATATGCATTTTTATTGTAAAAATGTTCACATAGCTAAGACATTAGAATGTTGAATGAAATTTATACTCCTAATTGCGGTAATGACAAAACACATTTGAGACTTTTGCTTCAGTATGCAAGAAAGCAAAAAGGCTGTGTAAAATTAAGAAATCAGGGATGTCTTGACAATCTTGGATGGAGAAGGGGTAAGCTTTTAATAGTCAATTCATTGTTTGGCAATGGCATTTCAAAACATTCACAAGTAATGTTCATCAGTAATATATGGCACATGATAATTTCTTCTTTCTCTCTGGTTAAAAGTGGTATAAATAAACAGATGCTGTATTTCTGTATCAAGCATTCTCATAGTCATTTGTGATCTGCTTGTGCACAATCGGTATTTTCAACATTATTTTATGATTTCAGAATAGGCGGTAAATAAGGCTCGGAATTTCAAAGATAACAGATATGTGTTTCAATAGTTTCTGTAGCTAGGAATTAAAAAAAAAAAAAAAAAATTTGCCATGCAAATTAAGAGGCTATTAAAGCCTTTCCATTGTAGTTGAGGTTCTATAACTATACCTAATTATAGATAAATTTAAAAACAATAACTGATATGTTACAAACAACTCATTGTGCTGATAACACTGTAGTGAATTTTGAAAGAACAAAAGGGTGTTCCGTAGTTTGATCCAACATAAATATTTAGCTGTGTTGGCTGCCCTTACCATTTGATTAATTATTTGGCCAACAGGTCGTAATGTTTTTAAATGTGAAATAGTCTAATAAAATCTCATAAAAGTTCAGTCAATTGAAGAGTTTCATTGACTCGACATAGAATGGGCTTTTTCTCACAAAATTTTAAAAACATTTTCAGAAGATAACTTGCTTAGTGTCACCTAAGTTTTGTATTGCTTCAGTAAGCAAATGCAAAACTTCAGTTCTAAGCAAAGAGCATTCTCCATTATTGGAAAAATTGTCCTCTAAATCATAGATATAAACCGATTGTTAATATGGTTTCAAATTCATTTTGTCTTTGAGAGATGTTTGTATATTATCCACAAAGAATCTTATACAAATTATGTTTGAATTCCAAATTTCTGCATAAAGTTTCATTTTTCTTTTGAATATCTTGCTTTCCAGTCACTTTCCAGTCTGATGGGCAATGCTATTAGTGTTGTCACAAACTGATGACAGTGCTCATAGTGATACTTTGCTTATATATAGCAGGCTACACATGCACTTTGGCTGCTCTGTTTTGTAAGTGAATGCTTTAATAGGCATAGAAATACACTAGATTCCAGAACTAACCAATTGTAGAAGAGAAACTATTTTCTGTGAAGTCATGTTTTTCTCAGTAGTTTCAGTCTCTTTGACTATGAAATAGCATTGTTTAGAAAGGGTTTCATGGAAAAAGAAATGTTCAATGTTTTATTTAGTAATTCTGGCTTAGAAGCAGGATGGCATGAAATTTTTACCTCTGTCACCTCTATGGTTTAGTGGTAGCATTCATACTTTCTATTCAGTAGAACTTGGTTTGATTCGTGATCGGATGTTGTCAAGATAACTACAAATTCTCTGAAATATTTACCTTCTCCTTACACATAAATAAATACAGGATTATACTTTGGGATATTATAATTCATGACAGACGTTAACTGATTTTAAAACATATGCATAGTCACTTATCACAAATATCAGTTTTGTTATCATATGGTATGAATGAATATTTATTATTTCTACACATTACTTTTACAGTTGCAGTTATGCATATTTCCTTGCTCCTTGAGTGCTTATTTATTTAGGATCATATAGAATTAACTCCCTGGTTATTGCATAAATGGATCCTACATCACTGTAACTCTACATATTATCTAGTGAAGTATACAAACCTTTCACTAAAGGTGATCATCTTCCCTCATCATTACCTTATTACCATCTTCATTTACCTTGATCCCTTTTCTCCACCACTTTTCTCTTACTTTCCCTATATAATTTCCAAACAATTCAAAAATTCTCTTCTACTATTCCCAAAAATCTTTAATATCAATTTCTGCTTGCAGATTATCCCATTTCTTATTCCTTGTTTCTTCTCTCCATCCTTTGGTTTATATTCCAGTATACAGTGCAATTTCTTGTCTACCTTACCACACAGGGCACAATTCTTTGTCAACTTTTGGCCCACCTAGCATCATTGTTCCTGTACTTGCCCATGCAATACCCTCCCTGCCCATTTTGTCACAGACCTCAATATATTTTTTCCTGTCCTGTTTTCTTAAAACTTCTATTATATCATTACTCTTATCTCTTAGGCTACCAAATATTTTCTGTTTCTCTATATCATCGATCTGTGCTTTCACTTTTGTCCACATGCCTTGCCCATTTAGTGTTTGTAAAATAACTAGTTTTGTCCAAATCCCTACTTATTTTCCTTTTTTCTTGTGTCCCCAAGCAGTTTTGGGGAATATTTCCTTCCTCCAATGGTTGTATCTTCTGCCAGTATTTCATAGTGTGTTTTATTACTAGACCTTTTCGGGTCACCTTTCCTAGTTCCATCAGGGCTACTGCATTGAGTGCAGCTCTAGGTAATTCCAATATAACTCTGTTATATAAATAATATATATTACTTGATGGAATCACTAGAAGAGCATAAGGACAAGTATACTTGATATGTGTGTGTGTATGTATATATGTGTATATATATATATATAAAGCAATAATTATAAAAGTAAAAAAGGATAATACACCAAGACAAAGTCACACTTGAAATTGCTGTATTGATCATTTGTCTTCTTGCTATAGAACAGCTCTATGAGTTCAAAATATGGTGATTTCAAGTGTGACTTTATCTTGGTGTATTATCCTTTTTTACTTTTATAATTACTGTTAATTTGTTACATTGTTAATAGTGTTACTTTATTTTTATTTTTCTTTTATATATATATATATATCTATATATATATATATATATATAACAGTTATAACTTATCTGGCCAGAGATGTAGATATGTGTTATTAGATGCACATTGTCTGGCTATGACGAGAAGGCAAGTATGAGGAATGTGCTATGTAAACATTTTCTACTTTTCTCACTATGTTCACACACGTTACTTCTGATAAAAAGGAAACATTGTTGTCAGATACTTGCCCGTGACTAGAAACCCAGTGGCAAGCCCTATCTCAGTCTGAGAGGTCCTCATTAATGTGGCAGCATGGGTGTCTCACATACACTTGTTGTGTGCAAATAAACATTTCAAGTCCCATTACTCTTTAGTCTCCTCTTTCCTTCTTCTGGTCGCCAGACTGTACATGTATTTTTTGCTTCAACTATTATGTTATTTATCTATATATTTTATAAATGAATATTAATTATTTAAGGTTGTTTGTAAATTAAAAAACAACATACTTATGACAAAAAGCGAATTTTACTGAAGAATTTGAGCATTATATATATATTTAAAGTATGGTTTAAAGATTAATGTTATAAGTAAAAAAAAGCATAATGAATTTATCCAAGATCATTCAAGACATATACATTTTAAAAGCCCATAAATAGCCCAGTTTAGGATTGAAAAATTATGTACAAAGCAGTAGATGAGCATGCACTTTTGTTCCAAACATGAAGATCTTCAGTTGCAGAATACTGCATTTCAAATCCCATTCTGCGGTCTCCTCAAAAAGAATTTTGAATTATGAACGACTTTGGGAAAGAAAAAAGAAAGAAAGGATGAAAAAAGGATATCAATACTTTGAACAGAGACACTGGCGAAGATGAATTATTATAAAAGACCAATAATAATTTACATTCAGAGAATATAAAGTGTAGCAATAATTGTAAACTCTGCAAAACGTTAAAAAAGATTTCGTCATAATGGCATAGTATTATGGTATACATCACTTAATTGTTTAAAATCCATAATATGTTTCAAGAGCACTCTTATCATCAGCTGGAGACCAGCAGTCATCTTCTGGTGAAGGTAGAATGAATTTGCATAAACAATCCAATGGTGGAATCTTTTGGTTTTTCATAATAACATATTTTTCCAAGTTGACAATTCTGCTGCAAATCTTTATCAACTTAATTGTGAGAATTGCAATAGAATATATTTTGGAAAAACAAAGAGAAACTTTAAATCCTTGCAAAAGAATGTATCAGAATTATTAAATACAAACAAATTAAAAATCAGCAGTTGCAGCACATTTCTGGGGTAAAAAATCATCATAAAAGGAGCCTAAAATATTAAAAACAGCACAAAATGCAGCAGGATTGTCAACTTGGAAAAGATTTTATTATAAAAAACCAAAATTCTGTCATGAACTTCGAGATTCCACCATTGGATTGTTGAAGCAAATTCATTCTAATGTTGCTAGAGAACTACAATTGGTCTCCATTTGACAATGAAATCAAGTGCTCTTGACACAAATTTTGGATTGTAAACAAGTGAGATAAAGTAATAGTGTTACTAATCTGATTGCTAAGATCAAATTATATATTGCTTCACTATTAATAACTTCTGTTTAATTCTTCATTGTTAAGGAGATATTTGTACTATTATAACTTGTTATTGTTTGTAACATCATATAAAACATCTCTATTCTCCTCATAACTTTGAATAAATTATAGGTTCAATCCCAGCCAGAATCAATGGATTTTTTCAGGTGTAAAAATCCTAAGTATGACTTCCTTTGAAGGGAAGTAAAGTCATGAGTTCCATGTCGTAGATTTATGTCACATAAAAGAACCTCAAGCCTTAAAGAAAAGGCCTCTGAGCAATATTTATCAGCTATTTCACGTCCTGAATTGAATGAATGGGATGCTGATTACCTGAGATGTTAAAGAGCATCCATAAATAAACCAAATCAACAGCAAATCTGAATAAAAATTTATCTTCAGCATGTCTAAAATCTGACAACATGCATTGCATTGTAAATAAGTTATCTTTATTCAAAACGAGTCAATTGCTACTGATTGTGTCAACTTTCTGTATTTTAATAATCCTTGGTATTAATACTTTTAAGTATTGCATTTAATTGAAAACATTTTATGATACAGTCGAACTACACACTCTTATGCTTCACTTTTCATTATTGTAGACCGGTTTCCAGAACAGGTAATGTTTTCAATTATATGATTGGCTTCACTGTGAATGTTCCAATTAACATTTTTAGTTATTTCATTTAAGTTGGCAAGAAAGTGTAAATATGTGTACTAAATTAAATCAATTGTTAAAAGTACAGAAACAGGGTTTGAGGCTGCTCTTAGAGCATGTAGTGAGGCCTTGAGATCATACCCCATGAGTTTCTTTCTTATGTAACTTGAGATTTAAAAATCAGACACTTCCTATATCTGAAACATATACAAAATGTGTATTAAAATTATGTCCTTGCTAATTAATTTCCAACTCCTAATAGCCACTCATTTTCTGGCAACTTATCAGCATCCCTTTTATTTTTTATCATCCAGTACCATTTATTTTTACCTTCCTCACTTCTGCCCATTTTTGGACTATGGGTCCTTCCATAATAGTGTTTCCATATAAAAGAAATGTTTTTATGTTTATTTACTCTTAATACTCCAAGTTGTGCAACCTTAGTTCAAATACTAAACAGCTCTTGCTTTTTATTGTCTTCAAATGTAAATTAAGATTTTCTAAATACACCTCCAATCCTAATTTCCTCTAATAATTTTAAATCTCTAAAAGGCAGTTCCAAAATTATCTTATAAAAGCTCTGTTAATAAGATCATTATACTCTCACAGCTAACTTCTGTTCCCTTTAACTATAGCCTTATAAACTCTATCTAATCAATTTATTCCATATCAGTAATAGTTAATGTCCTCCTTTAATCCATTCATTCAATTATTGCTGCATAGCCAAATATCAGACTTCAAATTTAGAGCTATTTTTTTTTTGATTGATCTTAAACAATTTGTTTTCATTTACTTATAGCCCGCCTTTTTTTAAGATGGTCAAATATATATGTTAATGAGCATGTTTTAATGCCAAACTTGGTGAAAACTATTGATCCAAAACATAATATAAACCCAACATTTAACATATTTTTGAAATGCTGACTAGTGACTTGGAGAATGCAACATTGCTGCAGCTCTAAAATCCAAATAGATTCTTGCATTTTAAGTGATAGTTTTATAATCTAAACAAACATCTATTATAAAATTGATATTATTGTATGATTTAGTTGAACTACACACTCTTAATGCTTCGCTTGTCATTATATATAGAACCGGTTTCGAGAAAATTTTGTCATCAACATCATTGTATGATTAAGTTGAACTACACACTCTTAATGCTTCACTTACATGTCATAATGTATGGAACTGCTTTCAACAACATTTAGTTCTCATCGTCAGCCATACATTATGACAAGTAAATGAAGCATTAAGAGTGTGGTGTTCAACTAAATCATACAATGGTATCAATTATATGATTAACTTCACTGTGCAAGTTCCAAAATTACATTTCAATTATCTTTTTTTGTTGAATGTGTTGTGATTTCTTTAATAAGTTTTTGTCTCTTGAATTTCTGTACTTTTTTGTGTACTAGTTCTTTGTTATAACCATTTTAACCGCCATTCTTTCTATTTGTTTGTATTCTTTAAGGTATTCTTCTTTGCTAATTTTAAGGTTAGCTGATGTGTTAAGTTGTTGATAACTGCATGTTTGTATGTTGTGGGGTTAAAACTGTCATTTTGATGTGATTGTCTACATGTGTATTCTTTCTATATATTCCAAATTCCAGGTTTTCTTATGTTTCATTATTTTTATGTCCAATAAAGGTGACATGTTATCTTTTTCAGTTTTGTATGTGAATCAAAAGTTTTATATCTTATAAATTCAGAAGTTTTGTGGTGTCATTAATGAGTATTTGGTTGACTATATATATCATCATACCATATTTTAAATATGTATGGGAAAGCTGAGTTGGTGTGTGTTTCAAATTTCCTCATGAAATTAGTTGGACTGAATCACACTATGATCTTAATAAACATCTATTAGTTACTTTTATAGAATATTTTAATAAAATAGAAATGTGCACAAAGGTATGCGAGTTTTAACCATTATTTTTGCTGTATTCAGTCATATTTGCTTCATTTGCACTTCTAGCTGTGATAATGCATAGGGAGCCATACACATTTGCAAGCACAAAGTCAAAAGACTAGACAAAAAGCACGTGTGAAGTTGTACAAAATAACTACAAAATAGAATTGAATTTGTAATTTGGATTTTAATCTGTTGCACTCTTTGGAGATTAGAAAGGAATGCAATGGATGAATGTCTAAATTGCAAACTCAAGGGCTTATGACTTTTGACTTTGTAAAGAGCGCAATGAATTAATATCCAAATTGGAAATTAAATTCTGTTTCGTAGCATATTTGTTCTTCATTAACTTTGTGGAAATGAGTTGTTGCACATAGCTTGTGGTGAAATCTATTCTTGTAATTAATGTTGCAGCCCTTGGCTTTCTTGCATCTGTGGAGTAAAAGTTAAGCCATATTTTCTCCCCATCCCCCTTTTTTTCCTCCCTATTCATCACCTGCATGCTTTGCTGGGTAGCTGGCAATAGAAACTTCAATCTGAAATTAAAACTTGAGACATGGACCGAAGAAAACTCTGTTGAAATGAACAAGATCAAAATGGTACATATTACCTTCAGAAAAGGTGGAAGAATAACAGAAATCCAGTGCAAAAAAAGTTATGAACAGAATATATAACTCTTACAATTTTTCTGGTAATAAGTGCCACAACAAAAATGCAGTCTCCCTATTCAAAACCAAATCATTACCACAATCACAATTTTTCATACCACTTTGATAACTCCATGATTTATCAGAAATTGCACTGCCTCATTCTGGGACTTGCATGTACACTATAAATGTCAATTTGCTATCTGCCAATGACTGATAGCTTTAAACCCATTGTTTAGCAACCAAGAAAATAATAGAAACTCATTAATCTGTCACCCTCCACCAAACATTTATACTGCACAGCAGCCAAACTCTCCTAAAGGAAACCTGCAAGCCACTCTGAAGATCCACTACTCAGAACTAAAATATACATTTTAATAAATGCATGCCAACTAAAATATGAAATATATTAAACTTCTAACCATAAGTAAAAAAATTTGTAGAGTAAGTGTGAAGCGTAAGTAAATAATCCTTAGTCTAAGTGCTGTATAACAATAGAATATCTCTAGCATTAATAATAGCCCTAGAAGATTGTAATGGTCATGAATGCTATTTCTGTATGTAAAACATTTCTTAGCAGATTGGAGATTTATTTCCTTCTTCTTATGCACAACTGAGGATAAATAAAATTCATGCCTCTCTTGGCTACAACATTCACATCTAAACTGCCTTTAAATCTGTATGTCCAAGAATCCAAACCAGTAGTACTGAGGAGCCACAGGAGATTTCTCTCGGGTCCTGTATCAACCCAGAGGTAACAAGAGAAAAATACTGAAGATAGAAATTTTTTTTTTTTTGATTGATTTATTTTTAAGGACGCTCTTTAACAGCTCAGGTCATCAGCGCCCCATTCAACTGAGGGCATGAAATGGCCGACAAATTTTGCTCAGAGGCCTCTCTTTCAGGCTTGAGGTTCTTTTTTGTGCCGCAAATGTACGACACGGGACCCACGGCTTTACTTCCCTTCCGAAGGAAGCCATAATTAGGATTTTTACGCCCGAAAAAATCCATCAGTCCTGGCCAGGTTTGAACCCGCGTTTTGGGTATAGGAGGCAAGTATGTAGAATATTTTTCTGACATATTAGAGTCAGTACAGCAAATATTTCTGGTTGAAATATAGTGTTCTCCCAGAGGGAATATGAGACTTTCTGCAACAACCTTATACTGGTTGTGAGCAAATCTCGGCCAAAGCCCCACTCCCTCCATACAGAAAATTTGCATCTGTTCTCATGATTAGATATAGAATACAAAGATTGCTATTTAATTTTCAGGAATTGAAGAAAATGTGATAGTAATAAGTTTCTTATAATTCAGATCATTTTATGACGGAGTAAGTGGAGTAATAAAAGTGTGTAGTTCAACTCAATCATACAATTTCAATTATATGATTAGCTTCACTGTACAAGTTCCAATTAACATTTCTAGTTAATAAGTTTCTTGTTGACAGGACTTGAAAGAGCCAGCCACATATTATTAATTAAGATCTTGTGCTTTCTGTCTGATATTTTCAGATAGAGATGTCTCTAGAACATTTTTGTACAAATAATTATAGGTGCGGTCTGAGCCAACAAGAATGTGAACTGTAATCTTGTACTTTCTGTCTGATACTCTCAGATGGAGAGGACTCTATAGCATTTTTGTGCAAATATAATTGCAGTCTGAGTCAACAAGAATGCCTGGAAAACTTTTAAGCCTGCTCCTTCACACACAAAAGTTTAAAGCTGATTTGAAGAGATCAGACAAGGATGAACAGCCTTGAAAGATGAGGAGCACACAAGGCATATAGCAATAGTAATCACGTATGAAAAAATTGCTTGTTTAGAAGCCATAGTGAAGAACAATCCATAAGTCACCTACAAGATATAGAGCAGTCTGTAAATACAAATGTTTTTGTATGGGAAAACTTTGTTATTCAGTATCCTACACATTGTGAAGAACAAAAGGAAGCAAAAGTGGAATGATGCCAAGAAATAGTTCCTGGTTTCAATGTTGGTAGTTCCCAATGTGTCCAAGATGTTGCTCCTGGTTGTCTCTGGTAACCATACTTGAATCATACACCCAAGATTGTGAGTTCAATCCTACCCAAGGTTAATAAATTTTTCCAGGCGTAAAAATCGTAATAATGACTACTTTCAGAAGGTAGTAAGGCCATGGATTCTGTGTCATAGATTTATGGCATGTAAAAGAACCTTAATCCTGAAAGAAGAGGCCTGAGTAAAATTTATTGACTGTTTCATGCCCTGAATTGAAGGGACACTGATGTCCTGAGATTTTAAAGAACTTCTGTAAATGCTGACCGCCAGTGAAGATTAAGCAATGTTGAAGTGCAGGCCTTAAGATGGTTGCCAGTTTCCTCTCAACAAGTGGCTAGGAACAAAACATCACTATCAACTGGTACGTCAATTTGCTTCCCCAGACCTTGAGAACACTGACTAGCAGTGAGAATTGTTGCTTCACCATGACAATTTCTTTGCACACATTGTAAAAACAATGGAATATCTGTAGGACTAGGAAGTAATATTGGTGAACTACCCCACTGTACAGTCCAGATCCCTATTTTCAACAGTCAAGGAAAAACTACCTGGCTGCTTAAAAATAAACCACCATCCTTTCCCAATTTATCATTTCATCTCATGTTGTCCATTGCCTCTGATGCCTCGGCAGTAAAAATGGGTTGGGTGCTAAACAGTATTAAAAGAAATTGGCTTACAAGATTTTGGCCTCTGGCATGTTCTGGGACCTGATGGGTCTCTTATCACCTACAAGTAGTTGCCTATGTATGAGTAAATTAATCTTTGGTTGGTTATACTTCATTGCACCATAAAACCGATAATGTGTTCTGAACTTATCCAAGCTTGAATTAGCATACTTTTCTATAATCTGCAACTCTTGTGTTTCTTTTAAAATTTCAGAGTCATTCTAATCCCTCCTCGATAGCAAATAGAGTCACATAGCCTAAACTATTCTCAGTGTCAAACATTGAATATCACACATAGATGCAGGGTCAGTTTCATCTGTCTTCTTCGTTTCAAGTATTTTTTTTTTTTTACACAAATTATTGTGTGTTTCTTTAAGATAGTTTTGTAAAAATTAAAGATAACATTAAGAGCAGTTAATAATAATAATCTTAAATGTAAGCCAATTGAAGACATGATAAAGCTGACCAGTACATCCAAATACTGAAAATCTGCAGAAGAGGTTTCCAGATGGTGATAGAATCTTCCAGCAAGATTTGGTTCCTTGCCATACTTAAAAGAAAGTGAATTCTTCAGTGAGAACAATATTTGTGTGTATAATAAAATTATAGAGTGGCCAGGGAACTCCCCTGACATTAATACGATAAAAACCTTGTGGGCTATTTGTATGAGAAGACTCACAAAACTTGATTGTTCCAAAAAAAATATGCATGATAAGAGTTTCTAGTTAAGGTATGGTTTCATGATGATGAACTTAAAATAAGTGCTAAAAGGTTATGGAATCTATGCCAAATCATGTAAAGCAACTCATAAAACAAAAAGAATGACAAATTAGTTATTAGCAAAGATTAAGATATGTATTAGGTGAATAATTGTATGCTATTGTTGTGTTCCAATTAATTTGTAGAGACTGTAGCAGTCCCAACCTTGAAGCCATTTCTTTTGTCTTCAGATGCCTGTCACTCAGAAAATTTTTTTGACAAGGGAAATATTTCAGAGTGCCATTACATCCATCAGCCTATTATTTTCACACCACCCTTCATGTAAAATATGAAGGGAAAGTTTTCCCTCCCACACATACACACTATAAATGCATTGTTTAATAGCAACTGGGTGAAAGTTATTTAGTTAAAAATTAAATTGTTGCTCTGTATTCAATTTAGAACATTACACTGTATTATGCAACACTCCAACCAAATGAATGGTGTAACCAGAAGAAAATGCAGTGTTTACACTTATGAAATATGTATCAGATGGCATGAACATAGCAATGAGTCATGGCCATCTATGCCAGGCTGGAAACTTATGGGTTGCACCTTATAATTCCATTAATCAATTATTAAAAGTATTTAAATCTTTGTGCTGTATGATTTTCAGTCACAGAGCAAATAATGTTATTTCATCTGCTTTGTTGCTCCTCCTATAAGTTGAACCTCCTTGACAATATTTAATCATGCAGTTGCCACCATCCAACTGATGCATAAACATTAATTTGCCTGTATACTTTTTACTGGTATCACAGGCACTTATTTGGTGCAAACAAATGTAATATAAAGGGTACAAAAATAGAATGGAACTTGGTATATTAAGAACAACCTGCATCACAAACATCTTCCATTTAGATTACCCCATAAATAATTATCTAAATATCAAGTTCTGATAGCTTTGTTGAATATCCACAATTTTAAACATCATTTTCTAACACTTCAAAGTGAATGATTGAGCATAGGTTGTCAGGAAGATTGACTTGGACATTTTTCAAAGGCTGTTGCCTTCATCGTCAGCATGGTATTAAGATGTCACTATGTAAATTTTTATGAATTTTGTTATGAGATTACTGTTGTTTGGAAGACCAAAATTAACTCATTATCTTTTTTTTTTAGTTATGAATATATTTTCTACCCTTAAATCTTTGGGTTTTGAAGAGCTTTTAAGAGTGGATTTGCATGTGTGGTGTTTCCCCCCTTTTTCCCTATTTACAAAATCAGTTGTAAACATTGCAATATGAAATACATAGGCAAAATGAAAAGAAACATTACCCTATGGTTTAAGGAACCATGAGAAATATAAAATATAAATGCATGTAAAAGTGAGCAATAGCATACAATTTCCAGCAAAAAAAACAGGAATTCCAAAATTAACCAAAACTCTTCAAAAGCTCATAGAGTTAACAGTGTGAGAAAATATATTCATAAACAAAAATAAAGAAATTTTAAAATCTTAGGTAGATTAAAAGTAAAACTAATTAAAATCATGTCAACACATTAAAATTATCTTGACGTTCCACTTTTTATATGGGAAAAAATTTTCATAAAAAAATATGAACATAAACTCATGAATTTCAATATCCCAGAAGTAGATAACCTTTTGTATAAATTCATCATTTTGCCACCAGAGCATTCACAGTCACTTATACCACCAATTTAGATTGATCCATTAGTCCCATGAAACATGTCCCAGTTTTTTTTTTAAAAAAAGTGGAACGTTAAGAGTTTTTTAACATGTTGACACGATTTTAAGTAGTTTTAATTTTAATCCACCTAAGATTTTAAGATTGTTTCACTGTGTTGATTCCTATATTCATCATTAAAGGAAAATTCAATTAATTTTGATTTTCCAAACAACAATAACCTCATCACTAAGTTCATAAAATCCACAGATTGGCATCTAAATACCATGTTAGGAAGCTGACAGTGGAACCATGGTGGTAAAGAACGCAACATAATTATAAACATGCCAAATAAGTGGGAAAAAATTTGAATGATTTCCTCATAAATAATTTGCTATATTAAACTGTACTATTACCTGCAATGTTTATATTTCTTGAATTACTATTTGGGTTAAATATTAACCATCTGTCAACTTTAATGGCATGAAATTAAATATATTGTTTGGTATCAGATTTATTAAAAAGAGCACGTGAAAGTATATTATTTGATAAAATAAGGAGGTTAATTAAGAGAATAAATTGTACTCACAAAGCTGTAGACAATGGTGTGGTAATATATCCTACATTAGTGTATTCAACCTTTTCACGCTAACTCCATTTACTAAGTAAAGAGGTTAACGTTTAAAAGTTCATAAGACTAGTTGTTTATTTTAGTATTCAGTGAATCAATTATAATATCTCACCTTGTTCAACAAATGCAATACTATCAAACTTTATGTGCACTTTGGAGGGGGGGGGGGCAGGAAAGATCTCAAATCTTGAAGCCCAATATATGAGTATTTAATCCACTTTTGGCACTATACCATGTTCACATATGATGAGTTTTTGAACACTTTCCATATTATGATTGCAATATGATATAAACAGTGTTAGAAATAAGTGATACACGCAAAATGTACTGAAAAGATGGAAAACACCCCCAAAACATCATCTTTAGGGTGTTTTACAGTCTGTTGTAAATGTGCTGAAGTTGTCTTATTATTCACATATTGAACTCTTTCTTCCAGTATTCCATTGTCCAATCCTGATAACTACATGCCCAAAAGAAACATTTCCTGAGCATTTCTTCTATTAGAAGGTGTTTCTTTACAGATTTGCATGCTTTCCTTCCAACTTTCGGAAGTCCATGATGAACATTAGAAACCTGCAGATTCATTTCCCTTTTCTCCAGTTTGCAAGCCAAGTTCATAGCTGTGAGCCTGGGGTTTGATTTGCTTATTCTGCATAGAAAATGTGCATTAGTTGGCATCATTTTCCTTTTCCTTTTTTTTTCCTTCTTTTTTTCTTTCTTTCTTTCCTTTTTTCCCTTTCCCTTTCCCTTTCCTTTTCCTTTTCCTTTCCTTTCCTTTTTTTTCCCCAGTGAAATTGAGCCAGTCTGTTTGTGTCGCTGAATTCTATTTATAGTGCCTACACCAACACCAAAATTAATAGCTAGCTCTCTTTTTGTCATGGAAGTATTTTGATATAATGCTGCAATTGCACTATTCTTTCTTGAAGTCTTCTACATTGAAGACATAAGTATTACTAATCACACAAGGAAACTTCTAAATTCCTTAAATGTGACACTCATGGAAATAAATACAGTTTTATCCTAAAACAATTATCACACAATTAATTAACAATGAATAACAGCACAAAGAATGGACAGAGAGTGGGGGGTGTAAGAATAAACTATGTTTAGCACCTGTTGCCAACCATTAGGGAAACTATGAAAAAATTACCTTGTTCTAATTAGTTTGCACAGGAATGTGAAAAAACTGTTCTTCACATCCTTCATCAACATTTGCAAATGCATAAGGTCAGTATAATGTGGGTATCTCAAATTTTTTTCAGCAGTTCAAATGCAAAGCATGTGGAATGTTGTCAAAAGTTTTTGTACCTTTGTTTTAGTAATGAGAGTACTGTATTGGTATCCATTGCTATAGGGAGACAGAACTATGATCCTCTTTCTAAAAGGAAATCAATGTAGTGGTGGAAAAAGGGTTAAGCAAAATCACGCAATGATGATTATGATGACAATTTTTTTGGACTGCAGAGAAATTCTGTGATGACTTCAAATAAAGGAACACAATGGTGACTATCAATTACATAATGACATCAAGGAAAAGTGGCATGGAATTCATCTGCTGTACAACCCAGACCTTGCCTTCAGCAACTGTTAACTGTTTTTTAAAACTTTGAGGTTAGCCATCCACAAATGCTGAGTTAAAGATTGCTGTTTCCAGGCAAAACTTTTTTTGAGGGAGATTACATGGAAAAATGATACATCTATTTTTATTCTATTGCCTACCTAACATGCTCAAGTTGAAAGTTTATGAACTGCACCTTGTACATGAATTTCATTTGTTAATGCTGAAATTTTCAACAGCTAGAAGAAGGAAGGGCACAGTGGATCAGTAATGGACTCCCCATTAAAATAAATAATGTTCATGTGTTATTTAATAAAATTGTAAAATCAAAGGAAACTATGTTTAACAGTTAACAAATGACATTTGAGCACATGCTATAATTTCTGTAGTAAGCAAGTAGAAATGACTGATTTTGTCAGGTACGTGAGTGAGAAGTGTTTATTGTGATATTTGAGATAACAGAACTTTCCCATGATGCCTTAAAGAATATTTAAAAATAAGAAGGAGATTTAATTATCATTGATAATTGTCAAAATAAAAAGAGATACAACATTAAAAGCTTTGCTGCTTGTTCTGGGTTTAACCTCATTAATATTGCTTGTATTTATTTTTGAACAGCAAACAACCAAAAAGTATTGTACATAATGATGCAGTACCATGCTTTGTTTGCTGTGTAAACAAGAGCCATTTTTATATAAGTCTTAGAGCTTGTTGAGTGTGTAGCAGTTTAACAGACAAACATCTTACTAACCTAAGCAAATTACAAATCATGGCTTGGTTTCACTCAAACTCTGTCCCAAGGAAACAGTTACATATTATTTTAATTAAAGAGAATGTTCACTTATTGTATATTGTTTTTATCCTTGTGCAACAATGACATATATAACACTAAATAAACATAATATATGAATTGAGTCTTTCAGGCTATAAGGCCGTGGTACAGTGGAATTGTTTGCCTTCAACTTCCCAGATGTTTCATTCACAATGTCAGAATGTCCACTGCAGTCATAGATGAAACATCATTGACAAAATATATGGGAAGATGGAGAAGAATCCCATTGGGTCACTCGCTTACACCTGGAAAACTCAGTTTATATAATTGACACGGTCATGAAAGCCTACATTCTACAACTACATAATAAAATAAATATTAAATTTTCATCCCAAATTAGCTTCTAACATGAAATAAACTAAATTACATCCTTCTGATGTTAATGCCTTAATTTGCTGTTAGTAACTGGCCATTACCCTCCCTCTTTTTTTATTTAAGTTTTTTAATTTTTATCTTAAATAAAATTTCTCTTTATTTCTAAGTTTGTTTCTGATGCCCAAACCTTTCCTAAAAGCTGACACATATCTAATTACCCGCTGCTTGTTATTTTTTTCTCCAGATTTCTCCTTTACATTTAAATAAGATAAACTTTGCATTTTCTTTCCCTGCTATACTACTCTCAGGCAATTTAATTTCCAGGCTTCTCTCCTAAACCAAGCAATTCCTCCCATTTCCTTGTTTTTGATTTATTTATATACTTTTTCCTTCCACAATCATTCCTTTATCTCTATAAAATGTAAACAAATTTCTCTCCTTAAGGACTACATCTTTTGCCCTTCTGTGTGTTCTATTCTAGCTATTACTTTTTCTTAGGACCATTTTACTGTAGATGGTTTTTCTAACTTAAATATTTTCCAAACCATTCTTAGCTAATTGTTTTCAAACTGTATTGAATAATTTTTGATTCCTATATTTAACTTTAGCAGTAATAAACGTTCCAGTAAGTGATCTTCTGGTAATTGATGTGCCATAAACCAGTATTGCATAATCATACTTGTGATGGAAACTCTTTCTAAATCCAGCATAACTCCCACTTTCTTTGTGTTTTGTAGTACTCCTAATATAATTCTAAAAATGTTATGTATTCTATCCATTTTGTGCCCGCCTCTTCAGCCCCTAAATATCTGTCCAATAGCTCTATCTTTACTTAATTAAAGCTTTGTATGAGAGGATGTTCAGAAAGTGTTTATAATAGCAGTGTTTTATGAATGTTGTGCAACCTATGGGCACTTCCATTTGTAGAGTGATACTGATAATAGTGTGCCATGCACATGCTAGATGGTGTGTGTGTGTGTAGCAAAAGGGCAGTGTTCATTTGTGGTCAAGTAGAGAAAAATGTGGGCAAGATAGAAGGTGGCTATCATGGATACAGATTTTGTATTAGGTAGGCATCAAAACCTTAAAAATCCATAGATATTTAACTGCAATATGTGGTCAAGAAGCTCCTGCATCGAAGACCATTTACAACTGGGTCAATGAATTTGCCAGTAGCAGGGAATCTCACACAAGAATATCATTCATCAACATTGAGGTTCTGTCTAAATTGATTATGGCTGATAGGCGCATAACCTTTAATGAACTGGAATGTCAGATAGGCCTGCATACTATTCATGAAAATTTGAATATGAAAAAGGTGTGCACACTTTTGTTCCCACAGAACTTGCCACGGGCAGAGAAGGGATTTACTGTTGTTATTATTATATATGATAACATTAAACAAAAGTATTATTATTATTATTATTATTATTATTATTATTATTTGCAATAAGGTTAAGCAAATGGTTTGAGTTTACATTTCTGATATGCAAGAGCTGTCTACTCTTTTTTAATTTTATTATGCATATACAGCAACGATCCATGTGTATGAAATTGATTTGAAACAGACACAGAAAGAAGAATAAAGTTTTGGCTTATTCATTTAGTTGTTTCTTTTTAAGTCATATGCACTAGTTCATTCATTTATAGCTTTCTGTGTGAGAGCAGGTTCTTTACTACATACTTAGCAACTAGGTCGTGCCACCTATGCACTTATAATTACTATAGGTTTATAATGTGATCTATTGTATTGTCAGGCCTATCAGTCATACTAGAATGGTCTTTAGTGTGTTTGTGTACTCCGGTTTGGCAGAATTCATGCTATTTTGATTGAATGTAAATGTAAGATTTCATGGAATAACAGATCAAGTTAAAAATGAGAGTATTTCTCAAAAGTGATAAATGTTTTATTAAAAATAGCTGCAGTTCCCTGAATAATGAAATGCCAGTTGTCCGACCACAATTTCAGATTTATTGCATGTTTAAACCTTTGGAAATTTTGGTATACCAAAGTTATGTGGGAATGCAAATGAAAGTTCACTGTCACCTCTGTGTCACAAATGCATGATATTTATAGGACCCAAACAAGATTTGAACCAGTTCTTTCAGTTCCAAATGTATTTTGTTTGAAGTTGGGTTCATTTGTTACAGGTGTAAGCTGTGATTCATGTTTGAAAGGGAATTTCCGAGGGCGGCGCTACAAATGCCTCATTTGCTATGATTATGATTTATGTGCAACATGCTATGAGGCAGGGGCAACCACTACTCGACATACAACAGAACATCCAATGCAGTGCATCCTCACTAGATCAGATTTCGGTAGGTGATAGTGAAGGTTCAGGGTGAAAAGTCTGTTTCAGGTGTCTCACAGAACATCAAGCCATTATGGAGACATGTGTTTCATATGCAGTTCTCAGAGCACATTACAAGTAAAATAACGTTAATTTGTTAGTTTATATAAATACATTATTAGTAGTCAAGTAACAAACCTAGTCAGCTAGCATTATTTAGTATATGCCAGAAACTGTCCATTTATAAGCAAGTTATAAGTGCCACCAAACCAACTCTTTATCAGCAGTATGGTATAACTTTTTTATTCAATAAACAAAGATGAATGTAATACAAAAATTAAAATAAAAGGAACCTTACATACCAGAGATTTGTTTAGGGAAGTATTTTGGCAGCATTGTTACAATATCACAGTTAGCGGAGTTGGAACAAGAAGAAGGAAGAACCCTGAGGCACAATAATGTCATCTTGGCAGAGTTAATAGACTGCAACTTAATTTTTCCATGTGTGACAGTTCAGTGCCCAATTTCCAAATTATTCTATTCAATTAGATTCAAATGTTGACATTCATTAGGGTAAACAAAGGAAGTTTTATGAATGCTAGCCTTCAAAACATTCACCGATGTACTGCTTACCTCATGTAAGGAAAGGCTGTAATCATCATAGTACATGTAGTTGACTGCAGTCACCCAACTTCCAAAGTATATTAACATGAACACTTTAAAACATATTTATTACACCTGTTAAATATTTTATCAGTTGTATTGTTAATCACCTAACTCCTTGGCTTCACCCCTCAGGAGCCCCCAATTATTGGGTACGAGGCATAGCGACCCCGAGGCACCCAAGCTACTACCACAGGTCCACGCAAAGTGTGTTCGACTCCTTTTATTTTCGCCGCTATTTTAATTTTTATTCGTTTTACTTCCCATTTCTTTGTCTGAAGGATGCACCATGTTTCACGCGGTAAAAGGTGACTGGGTAATAGCGTAACTCCCAGCACTGGGTTCTCGTATAGGACAGGAGCATATACCCTGGTAAAGGCCAGGCCTGGGGAAGGGCCATTGCATGAGCTGTTCACTTCCTGCAGGCGATTGGGTCCCTTTGTCAACCCACAGGAAGGTGTGACCCTGAGGTTATTTTGTTCAGGCTAGAGCAAGTAACCTAAGCCAGGGTGTCGCCCAGGAAGCATCCTGTCATCGGAGACAGCTGCCATGGTGGATGATAATATCGCTATGGTAAACGAAAATAATTTCACAAAAATTAACCGAGAAGCCTTTTCCTCGTTACTTAGTCATTAGTCGAACAGAAGACGGCCAGTCGTTTACCCGAGTAAACCTGTTCATAATTCAGAAGGGCATTGACACTATAGCTGGACCCGTGAAATCCTGCACCCGATTCGGTAATGGATCACTTTTGGTGGAGACAGTTGGAATGTCACTGCTCAAGCCGACGATTCTCCACGGTTATCCCATCCGTGTTCAGCAACATCGCACACTTAATTCGTCGCGAGGAGTTATTTCCACTAATGTACTGGAAGGAATGTCTGACCCGGATATCCAGAGTTGTTTGGAAGACCAAGGGCACACTTCAGTGTATCGAGTGCAGGCGAGGAAAGAGAGTGAATTGCAGCCTACCCGAACTCTTTTCCACATTCAGGGTTGAATTGCCGCAGAGGATAAAAACGGGCTACGAAGTCATTGAGGTGCGCCCGTTGCGTTGTGTTAAGTGCCAGCACTTTGGCCACACGCGCTTTTCATGTAAGAGTGCCACTTGCATCTGTGCAACCTGCGGTCAAGATAGTCACGAAGGAGCATGTTCATCCGCTCCAGTATGCGTCAACTGCCGCGGAGATCACCCAGCCGCATCCCGCAAATGTCCTCGTTTTAGAGAGGAGCGCTGTATTCAGGAGATCCGGGTAAAGGAAAAGTTCTCCTTTACTGGGCCCCGGAAGCGATTTCAATCTCGCCAACCCGTTGTGCATAAGACTGGCACATACAGCGCAGCTGCTTTTTCATCGGTCAAGAAGTGCGATAGCACTATGCAGACCTGCGACCTTGTTTTTACACGGGTCCCTAATGCGCCCAGTCCTCCGAAGCGCTCCACAGAGAAGCCCAAACCAATAGTTTTTAATGCTTCGGAAATTAATTTTAAGACCAGTTACACAAGAACTGACTTCTTGAAAACGTCCACTTGTGCTGAAAAGCAGAAGAGCCCTTCTCCTCAGAGGTCCCGCTCCCATAATGGGAGCAAACCCGCTAGGCGGCTGCCATCACCGCCTATCTCTACATCCAACCGATTCCAGGTGTTGCAATCGGTGGATGCTTCTCAGCGGGAGAGCCCTCCCTCAGAGGAGGTGATGGAGCAGGAATGCTGTTCCTGGAAAACCACCTAGTCCCACGCGACTGAAGAAAGGACGTTTGATTCGTCCTGTACCGACCAAAAAGTAAGGTGGTAAATTTTTAACTTATTTAATCTAATTTTAGCAATGGCCAACCTTACGTGGAATGTGCGTGGACTCCGCAGTCGATGACCTGACTCTCCTCTTGTATGTCTCCTAGAGACTAAACTTCGACCACAAGATCCATCCATCGATGCCGTGATCGAGCACCTCGAAACGGTCAACCTTAATGCCGCAGATCAGGCTATTCCCCGGTCGTCTTACCGGCCCAGGCGCTTTCCGGTTCCTTGGTGGACCGATGAATGCCGGGATGCGTTGCATGCCCGCTGAGGCGCTCTGCGAGTTTTTCGTCGCCACCCCACTTCAGCCAACATGATACGCTATAAACAACTGCGCGCCAAATGCCATCGAGTTATTAAGGATAGCAAAAAGGCATCATACTTTGCATTTGCTTCATCCTTTAATCGCCCAACGCCTTCCTTTATTGTTTGGAATAGGCTTCGCCAAATTGCAGGCAAACCTGGTTATACGTCCATACCCGGTCTCAAGGTATCAAATCAAGTACTTACTACTCCGATAGAAATTGCCAATATTTTAGGGCGCACTTTCGCTGACGTTTCGAGCTCCGCCAACTACCCTCCTGCCTTTCGCACAATTAAACAGCAGGTCGAGTCAAAGGATTTCGTTTTTGCCTCCGACAACCAGAAATGCTATAATGTCCCTTATACAGCCAGGGATTTGGAGCATGCTCTGTCTACCTCTCGCCATTGCGCACGGGGGCCAGATGGTATTCATGTTGCAGCATTTGTCAGCGGGAGGCAAGGCTTTTGCTCCAGATTTTTAATTCTATATTGTGCAATGGATATTTCCTAGCACTTGGCGAATGGCCACCGTCATACCCGTACCGAAACCTAGAAAGGACCCACACCTTCCTTCCAACTACCGTCCGATTTCCCTCACCAGTTGCGTCTGCAAGGTGATAGAACGCATTGTTAACGGGCGGCTTATGTGGTGGTTAGAGTCGAGGCATTTATTGACGAACGCTCAGTGTGGTTTTCGACGTCAACGTTCCTTATTCGACCATCTTGTGTCTAACCACCCACATAATGGACGGTTTTGTACGGAAGTGCCAAACGATCGCTGTATTCTTTGATCTGGAGAAAGCCTATGATACTTGTTGGATAAGCGGTATCCTTCGAACGCTTCATGATTTGCATATACTGGTCGTATGTCTGTTTTTATTCAGGAGTTTATGAAAGACCGGGTTTTTAATGTTTGCGTGGGTTCAATTTTATACTCAGGGCTCGGTACTTAGTTGCACATTGTTTGCAATTGCTATCAATTCCATCACTGAGTGTTTACCACCAAGAATCCAATCGTCGTTGTTTGTTGACGATTTTTCCATCTTTCTTTCCTTACGGAGAACTGGTCTTTTTAGAACGCCGCCTCCAATGCTGTTTCGACCGCCTTTACATTTGGAGTGTAAACCACGGGTTCCGTTTCTCCGCAGAGAAGACCACCTGCATGAATTTCTGGCACCGTAAGGAGTATCCTTCACCATCTCTCCATCTTGGCCCAGCCGCTCTTACTTTCGCAGACGAAGTTCGATTCCTTGGCTTGGTGTTTAACAGGAAATTATGCTGGTCATCGCATATAGCACAACTCAGAGGCAAGTGTGAACGTTCTCTTTGTATTTTACGTGTTTTAAGTGGCACATATTGAGGAACTGACCGTACTGTTCTTTTACGTTTTTACCGCTCTCTCATCCGGTTCAAACTGATTTATGGCTGTGTAGTTTATGGCTCTGCGCGACCTTCCTTTCTTCGTCGCTTGAACCCCATTCATCACCGTGGTATCCGTGTCGCCACTGGAGCATTCCCAACAAGTTCTGTGTGAAGTTCATTTGCGGAGTCTGAAGAACCTCCTTTGTTTTATTATAGAAATCCTTTACTTGCAGCTTATGGTTGTCGATTAGCTGCGCAACTGCGTCATCCCACGAATGAGCCGTTTTTAATGAGTGTCTCGCTCCATTTTATGCTGCTCTGTCTTTTACTCCTAAGCTCCTGGGTTTCTTTTTCGGGAGTTGTTGAGGACATTGGACATGGAGTTAGCTGCTTTTTTCTTAACCAGGGAAATATCTTCTCTCCCTTGACTTTTAGCAGAGGCCCGTTCATCTGGGGCTTACGTCCTGTTCGAAGTCTTCGACCGCAGCTCCTATTATTCGTCGTCATTTTAGCGAGATTGTCTCTTCTTTTAATTGCTGGAATTTTATATATACCTACGGCTCGAAATATGAAACGGGAGAAGGATGTGCCTTTGTTTTTAATGGAGCCAGTTTTACGTTTGGTCTTAACGTTGCGACTTCTATTTTATGGCGGAGCTTTATGCTATTTATCCGGCGATTTTATTTATTTCTGACCTGGGGTGGGGAACAGTGTTATTTGTTCGGACTCTTTGAGTGGCATTTTAACTTTTAGAAATCTGTACAACCACCACCTCTTGTACAGAAGATCCAGGATGTAGTGTTAACGCTTTTTGATGCTGGCGTCAGGGTGACATTGCTAGGGGTACCTGGACATGTGGGACTCCCAGGTAACGAGGCCGCAGATGTCGCAGCTAAATCCGCCCTTTTAGACCCTGCTGAGTGCGAGCAGAGCTTTTATTTCGGGGATTTTAAACATTCTTTACATCGAGGCATTCTCACGCGCTGGCGCGATGAGTGGAATTTAATACCCACCAATAAGCTTCGAGAATGTAAATCCGCCCCTTTTAACTGGTCGGCTTCTTCTCACGCAATTCGTCGTGAAGGGGTAATTTTAGCTCGTTTGAGAGTTGGGCACTGCCGTTTTAGTCACCGTCACCTTTTTAATGGTCAACCAGCTCCAGCTTGCCCTCTCTGTGACCACCCCTTTTACAGTGCATCACATTTTACTTGAATGTCACTATCTAGCAGCTTTTAGACTCTCTCTAGGTTTGCCCTCTTCTGTTGCAGATGATGCGGTTGCTGTTGAGCAAGTGCTCCGTTTTATCTGTCTGTGGTTTTTGGAGTAAGGTGTGGGGTTATATTATTTTATTCATGACGGCATTTTTAGACTATTTTAAAACTTGCGTTTTCAGCTCTTGCTGATGCGTTTTAATACCAGTCTTTATTTTTTGTAGTGCATATTGCCCTTGTTATTTGTTTTGGGGTTTTATTGTTACAATTTTAGATCATTATAAGACTTGCGTTTTCAGCTCTTGCTGATGCGTTTTAATACCAGTCTTTATTTTTTGTAGTGCATATTGCCCTTGTTGTTTGTTTTGGGCTTTGTTACAATTTTAGACCATTATAAAACTGTTATGTTTTGCGCTCTTGTGCCTGTGTTTTAGTACCAGTCTTTTGTTTGTTGATCATTTTATCCTTATTTGTTTTGGGGTTTTTATTGTTCCTATTTAAGACCATTATAAGACTGTAGTGTTTTCAGCTCTAGCAGTTGTTTTAGTACCGGTCTTGTTTGTTTTTGGTCATTTTACCCTTGTTATTTGTTTTGGAGTTTGTATTGCTATTGCCCAGTGTGCTTAATGCCCTTTCCTACATTGGATATGGGTAAGATATTTTATTCTTGGATCAGTTTTTAGTGTGTTTGGGCGTTAATGACCTAAGTAGTTTTGCGCCCTTTAAACAATAATCATCATCCTTGGCTTCAGCATGTGGTATTATAAGATTTGTTGTTTATTTATTTTATAAACTTTGTATAGTTTTTTCTGTTATAAATGTAAAAATAGATTATTATGATGGGACATGGGTTATAACCAATACATTATTTGCATATACTTAGCACAAAATGAGATATAAAATATTGTTGCTATTAATCATTTAAATACAAGAAAAAACAAATGTTTCATCCGCTCTATCCTAAAGTTTTGCTAACAGAGGTTGTACAGTCAGGTTACATAGAAAAGTTTTTATAATTGATATTCGTTGGTTCTTATATACATATAATAAAATAACAAAGCATATGTGGCAGTTTTGGGTAAAAGTTTATCTGTAGTAGTACCAGAGTTACATGCTCTCTGGACCCAACACTTGTGAATTCAAGCGTGGCTGGGATCAATAGATTTTTTAGGTTGTAAAAATCTCAAGCACAAATCCTCCAGGAGGTACTTTAAGCTGGATGCTGGATCCCATGTTGTTGATTTACAGCATGTTAAAGAACTCCATTCCTGAAAAAGGAAGTCCCTGAACAAAATTATCTGCCGAATTTCACCCAAGAAATGCCTTAATTTATGGAAAGTGATGGGCTTGCCACTTGCCTGTCTGCCCTCTGTCAGGACATAAGTGCATTTGAAATTCTCCATGGTGATTGAAACCTCCCTCACAGAAGGTACCCAAGTTCCAGGACAAATGACAGGTACTAACAAGCAATCAAAGGTTGAGTATAAGTTTTTGCAATTTTTTTCCCCCTCCCCTTCTCCTCAGAATGCAGGAATGGCACAAAGATTTGAAAATAAAAATGGAAAGGGGCAGAGTATAGTTCTGTTCAAAGTATGAACAATGCAGCTCTTGTGCATCAAGGTTAGATAGATAAGTGCAAAAAAAAAAGTAAATAAATAAATAAAAAAGATAAACAACAGCATCATTATACATTTAAAGAGATTGGTTAAAGTAACACTGACATTAATACTGACTTCTTTATGTGTATCAACGAACTTCACTGTTTGTAACTTTATTAAGTTTAAAACAGCATCACGCTACATGCATTAATTCTGTCTTTTACAATACCATATTATTCCAAAATTTCCAATGCAAACCTAAAGCTTCCGATAAGAACTTTCATTAACCTTATTACTACTTATGTGCCTGGAATTGAGAGTATGAAACCTATTTTGAAAGAATATCACAATACTTTCATCTTTAAGTGATTTTTCTAAATTTGTATCCTGCCTTATTCTTAGAACACTCCCTAACCTTAAAAGTATATTTTGCAGCAAACCTATCTACTCCCAAATTACCTCATCCAGTCGCAGGCTCATATCCTTGCCAATGTTCTAAATGTAAAACCTGTGTGCTAATTATGCCATGTCATTCATTCCCCAGCCCCAGTTTATCCAGAGAATTTAAAATTACTGCTTTGCAATCTATTCTTTTAAGAATGTTAAAAATCTACGTTTTTATGTAAGCTTTGAAAAGCATTTCATATTGCATTAACTTTTACTGTTGTTTCCTGGTATTCCAGTAGTAGACTACTGATGAGCCAAAGACAAGTTATTTGTTTAAAATACAGGTTTGATGAAATTGCAAAATACAACACCCAGAATCAGTTGCCATTTTATAACGTTTCAACAAAACAGCATTTTTCATTTTTTTTATGAGGGAATCACTCAAATTTCATTGCACTTTGACACATTTTGAAGGCTGTTGCCTTCATCATCAGTATAGTTTGATTGTCATCCTACTAGCTTGGGTAAAGAAGTAACTGTGTAGATTTTACTAATTTAGTGATAAGATTATTGTTGTTTGGAAGATTAAAACTAATATTAATTTTCTTTTAATTAAGATCATTGTATGATTGAGTCAAACTACACACTCCTATTGCTCACTTGTTTATAATATGTAGTACTGGTTTCACGAACCATTGTTTGCATCCTCAGCTAACTGTCGACTGCTGGATAATTCGTTATGCTGTAGAAATGTGTATTCTGCTCTGGTAGAGGTATGATGAACTTAAAGTTTACATTTTCATCCTTGGAAGTGTCAAAGTTCATTAAACTGTTTGTGTATTTATTATTTTTTCATACATTGGAAAAATAAAGAGAAACCAGAAACATAGGCACATGGTTAAAAGAACACTTCAGGAACATAAAATACAAGAAAATGGAGAAATCAGCACTAGCATCTCATTTGTGGATTGAAAATCAGACTAGTGAGTAAAGGAAAACTATTAAAACCAGTACAAGGACCTACAGAATTAGCAGCATAGGAGAAAATCTACATTTACAAATACAGAGACAGTTTAATGAACTTCGACACTTCCGAGGATGAAAACATTAACTTTTAATTTCATCACACTTCCACCAGAGCAGAATACACATTCCCACAGCATAAATTATCTAGCAGTCGACAGCTGAGGATGCAAACAATGGTTCTTGAAACTAGTACTGCATATTGTAAACAAGTGGAGCAATAATATTAGTTTCACTCAATCATACAATGATCTTAAATATACAATTAACTTCACTGTACAAGTTCCAATTAACATTTTTAGTTCAATTTTCTTTGTTTTTCTTTGTGAATTCTCCCAAATTGTTAATTCTATGGGTTTTTGAAGAGTTTTAAAGTTTTGGTATATTTTCGAATTAATGTGCATGTGGTTCCCCCCCTCCCAGAAATGATATGCCATTGCTTATTTCTCTGTGTGTTTATATTTTACTTTTCTCATATATTACTTAAACTGTAAGGTAATATTTCTTCTTGTTTTGTGTATACATTTCATATTGCAGTCGTGCAACTGATTTTGTAATTGTGTGATTGTTATCCTGGCAGAATTTTGTCTTTTGTTTTGGTTTTTGGGAATTTTTTTAAGCTGCATTTGTTTACTGGAAGAAAAAAATTCCAAACCTCTTAATGCTTTTCAAAAATCCATATAATTAACGGTATGGGAAAATATATTCATAAAAACAAAGAAATTTTCGTTAATTTTGATCTTCCAACAAACAGTAACCTCATCACTAAATTTATAAAATCTAGGGAATGACTTCTTAATACCACACTGGGAAACTGACAGTGGAATCATGATGACAAAGGCACTGCCTTTAAAATATGTACAAGTGGAACAAAATTATGCAAGTTTTATTGATTTCCTCATTAAAAAGTATTATACTGTATTTCACCATGAAAATTCTCATTATTTAAAACTACAAATACAAAATTATTTATTTTTAAGAAAAAAAATAGTTGCCACTTTTGCCTTCACTGTAATATTTTTATTTGAGTACCTTATTGTCTGAATGTGTATAATACATAATTTCAGAGTTTTGTAGAAGGGTTGTATGTAAACAATGAAGCATTTCTTGCAGATCTCTACTATGGAGGCGAAGCCTTAACAGTGGAGCAACCCCAAGCCTTCACATGTCCATATTGTGGAAAAATGGGGTTCACTGAGACAACCCTGCAGGAACATGTCACATCAGAACATTCAGAGACATCGTTTGAAGTAGTAAGTGAATATTTCGCTCAATCTGTTTTATTAACTTAACAAGGGCAGCAAATCTGTAAAGAGCTTGTCATCTGCTTTTTTGCAGGTATGTCCAGTTTGTGCATCCTTACCTGGAGGAGACCCAAATCTAGTTACAGATGATTTTGCAGGCCACCTGACGCTAGAACATCGCAGTGGGCCGCGGGACCTGATATCCTTCCTCATATCCTCTACGATACAACTTGCCCAACACAAACTATCTTTATATACATCAACATGTATTGGCACTTTGCTATGAGAGAATAGAGTAGAACCCTTCTTTTACATTACTGAGCTGCAAGATTAGTAACTTTTAGTTTTATATTATAATGTGGTTTTGTCACCTATTAGATTCCACATTTAATAACTGTTTACTTCCCCTGCTCTGATTTAACAGGATTTCTGTTGTGTCCAAATTGGGTATTAAATTTGCCAGGGTAAATGATTTTTCTTGCCTTAAAACTATAAACATTAAAAACCTAGACATTTTAATTGTGCTAAAACAGAGAATTATCCTATGCTCCAATGGACAGGTAGATTATGAACCTTTGAAGTGAAAATGTAAAAGCAGGGTTCTTGTACAAACAGTGTTATCACAGTAAAAGGTAGGATTTGGTTAATTGTTGGCTTTGCTATTGCTTTTTTATAATCTTTTTTCCATTTAGGTTGTTGTCTATCTTCTCATATATTTGTTTATCAAAAAGTTTTGCTTCTTAATTTTAAAGTGAATGTAGCTTGTGTTGGGTATATGTGTTTGCATGTGTTTGGAATGAAGAGTGGATTTTGTTGCTTGCCCATGTGTGCTTTTTAGTTTGATTAGAGGCATGTAGTTTTGCTGAAATGTATTAGTTTGAACAGTTTCACAGTAAGGTGCTTTAAATTAAGCTTGATTTCAATTAAAAGGTGAGGGTCACTATACTGGCTTTGAGATAAGCAATAGGAAAACTGCCATGAAGTTCGCTCCAGCATTGTTACATCTCAATGTAAAAGAAAACATTAATTTAACAGTAAATAAATAACGTTCTACAATATATAGAAAGAGCAAAGGGGGACGCACACAAAAGCCCTTTACAAAACATACGTAAAAACTTGTCATAAGTATGGAAGTGAAGAATTAATTGTTGCTCCAAAATATCTTATCAGAAGATTAGAGAGTACTAAATAATACACTAAAAATTGTAATTGAACAGTAAAAACAAACAGCAGAAACTGCATTATAATTACATATAACAAATAAACCTATAATACAGAAAGAATACATAATGCATAAAAAATACTCTTAAAACTAAGCAATGTAAATGATAAACCATACAACAAAAAAAAAAAGAGAGAGAGAGAGAGAGAGAGAGAGAGAGAGAGAGAGAAATACCAGACTGAAAACACACATGTGCAATATAGGAAATTGAACAATATTTAAATTAGATACACTTCACACTAGAAACAGAAGCTGCAATTAAACTCCAATTTTTAGAATCATGCCTTCATCTTCTAGAAAATTTAAGAAACAAAGACATCTCTCCAGAAATACTTAAAACATTAAGCATAGAGGCAATACACACCAAATTTTCAGATCCTGATTACATGGTTCTAAAATGAACCAAGCAAGAGCAGGAGCTGGAATATGCTGTAAACTTTTTTCCTCACCATTTACCATTTGACCAAAATATTACCAATTTTAATGTCAAAATAGAAGCTATAGAGTTTGCAATGAAAAATGAAATTTTCATAACATATAAGTTTCAAAATGCAGTTCTATTGATATATTCAAAATTTGTTACTGTGGCAATAAGATAAAATAAAATGCCAAAGCCTGACAAAATATTTTAAAATATTCGAATGAATTAGACAGCTCATAAAAACAGCTAAGACGAGCTATTCAATGGATAACATCTCATGTGAACCTTCTTGGAAATGAGAAAGTGGAGGAATTTATAAAGTTGGGAACAACCCTCAACAAAGTACACTTCCGTAGCCTCAGATTCCTCTTTCGAAACAATCACAAACACAGAATGTTCACAACCCTCAGAAAGTACACTTCCATAGCCACAGATTCCTCTTTTGAAAAAATCACAAATGTAGTATATTCACAACCCTCAGCAAAGTACACTTCCATAGCCTCAGAGCTCTCTTTCAAAACAATCACAACATAGTATGTTCACAAACAACCTCAGCAAATTATAATATTCCTCTATTTTAATCTGTTTGATCTGTCTGTAACAATTAAATTGTATTTGCTAAAAGATTGTTTTGCATCAACAATATTTGTGCATGCCCAAATGGACTGAATGGCTACTTCAGCAAAGTGTGGAAATTTCATTTTCAGTGCTAGTAATATTTGAAGGCATTTTTCTTTTGATTTAGCTTTATCTTTAATAGATACTTTAAGGGTTTTGTGAAAATATTCATAAGCATATAACATATATCTTCATCTAGCTTATGAAAATAAGAAATCTTTGCTTTTAAATTAGCACTTTCTGAGGAATTACATCACAACTCTGGCCAACTGCACATAGATTGAAGACCTCATTGAGAGCTTAGAGAAGCATATTATTTGTTTCATTTTCTACCAAATGTTTAGATAGTTTTACTTAGTGCTTTTTCATACATACAATAAAATTTTCTGTAATTATTTTCTTGACCTTTTCATTGGAAACATGCTTTAAGATGAAATATTGTACCTGCAAAGCTGTTGACAATGGAGTGGCAATATAACCTCAACTTAGGTATTCATTTTTTACACTATCTCCATTCACTTACACAAAAGTAAGACGCGTTTCAGGAGAATCTCTCCCATCTTCAGTTGCCAACTGAACTGCAGTTCCTCGAAACTATGGCTGGACAAACGAATGTTCCTGTGGTGGCCTCTGTTGGTTGAAGTATGAAGTTGCTGAGCTCATCCATAGGAGGAAACTTAACAATTCATTAGGTTTTCTGTATTTTTTAATATGAAATATTTTTCCCAAGTGGATAACTCCAATGGGCTGTGAAGATGTTTCAGCAGTTTTATTCCCGGTTTTATTTCATGGTTTTTGGCCCAAAGGTGAGCTGCTACTGCTGATTTATCCACCTGTTTAAACCAAATATTCCTAAATGTTCTTTCCTCCAAATTTTCAAATTTCTTTTTATTTTGCCTATGTAGCTCTGTTCACAATCTGCACATTTTATTTCGTAAATTCCTAATTTCTGTTCTGGTGGTATGGAGTCTTTTACTGTGCATTCTAATAAATTCTTGATGTTGTATCTGTTCTTTGGGGCTAACATTATTTCATGTTCTTTGAAGATTTTCATGAACCTGTTGTAGTAAATTGGATGGTAGGTGAATACAAATTTAAAAGTTTCACCTACCATCCAATTTACCACGAGTTCAAGAAAATCTTCAAAAATTTACATTGAATTTATACTATGATCTCTTCTTTCAAAATATCTAAAATGCAGGAGGAATTACTTTTTAACATGTTTTCCTCAAGTGATGGGAAGAAGTCTTTCAAAGCCAAGAAGTATTTGTCTAAATGTACTATGCTCTAAAACCATGAATTCCAGCATGTTATAACTGCACTAGGAAACAGAACAGGAGATAGATCTGACCACTTTTCCTGAAGATAATTTAAATATATACTTTTCATTTTTCTAGAGTGTAAAAAGGTATTCAATTATGACATCTCTTATCAATATATTCTTAATTATCTAGTGAGTCGATTTGATAATCTTATGCTCCACTTACTATTGAATTATGCCAAACTAGTTTTGAAGGCTTTTGCCTGCATCCTCAGTTGTGAGTCGACTGTTGGATTCTGTGTTGGTTGGCTGGACTTGGTGTAGCTTTCCTGGACATTTTATGAACTTCTGGATTAATTTGTCTTGGATTCTCAGAGTTCATAACCTTATCCTCATATTTTTTTATATAAATTTTTTCCCATATTCCCAGATCCATGGGTCAATCTACGAATTTCAATAGTTTCACTCCCATTTCTATATCATGTTTACCCCTCCAAAAGTGATGTGCAATGGCTGATTTCTGTATCTGATTGTACCTGATGTTTTTCCAGTGTTCCTTCAGCCTGATTCCAATGCTGCTTTTTGTTTTTCCAATATATACTTTGTTACATTCTGAACAGTTGATTTTGTATATTCCTGTCTTCTTCTCCTCAGGTATTCTGTCATTATCATCAGAATTGAGCAGTTTTTAGGCTAAACTTGTTCAATGGGGACAAAGTAATCCAAAACTCTCTGAAGTATTTTTGTTGGCCCAAGGATGATAAGTGAATTTGATGTGGATGATAAATTCTTTTATTGCTGTCAATGTTGTAACGTGCTCTTTTTTTGTTTGAATTTCTTCATTTTCTTGTCTATAATTTCTTGTTCATACCCATTTAATTTTACTGTTTCTGTAATATGATAGTACTCTTTGCTGTATTCAATCATTCATAGGTATGTTAATGAGTCTATGTGCTAAGCTATTGAGAACTGCATGTTTGTGTGTTATGGGATTGAATCCACTTGCCTTTATGTAATTCTCAGTCTGCGTATCCTTTCTGTATATTCCAAATTATTGCCTGTTCTTATAATCTTTAAGTCAAGAAAAGGAATCATGTTGCCTTGTTCTGTTTCAGAAATGAATTTCATTTCTTTATCTTGTAGGCTTAGCAATTTCAAAGCATCAAAGAGTTTCTTGTTGACCACTGCAAAGATATCATCCACATATCTGTGTCGTACTTTGAAAATGTATGGAAATATTTTGATGATGTGCATTTCTAAACTGCTCATATACAAATTAGCCAGAAAAGGCAATAATGGATTCCCTATAGCTAAATCTGCTTCTTGTTTGTAAAATTCAGCATTGAACCTGAAGAAATTCTGACTGATATGTACTTCGGTTAGTTGGATGTATTCCTCAATCTCCTTGTTGCTTAGTTTCACAGACTTTAACCTTTTCCAAAGGGATGTTGGAAGTTTGCATTTTGGTACGTTGGGAAAAAGTGACTTTACATCAAAAGACACTGAAAGATCTTCCTTTTGGAGAAACAAACCTTTAATTTTCTCCACCAGTTCTTCAGAATTCTTTACACTTAAGCGATCAAATTTTATAAATTTTTGAAATCTCCAGAGGAACCATTTTGCTAGTTGGTAGAAAGGTGTGTTTCTACAATTGATTATTGGTTCATGGGATTTTCTGGTTTATGTATTTTTGGTAGGCTGTGTATCCTTGCTAATGAGGTGTTGTCTGCTTTTAATTTTGGTTTCTCCTTGGATGGTGTGATTGTGCATTTATTGATCAATTTGTATATGCAAATTTTAAGGAAAAAGTAACTTAAAATTATAATTTTGCTATTCTTTGCAGACACTCCAATATTTCACATTTTATCGCGGATCGAGATTATGCAAATCTGCCATCTCTATTTATGGCAAATGCTGGAAATGGCATCCTCCCTCAGCCAAACAAGCATTATACTGAGTAAACACATTCCCGGCCTGTGGTTCCTCAGTAGTAAAAACTGGCATTAAACAGCATACAAAAAAAATTCCAATTCCAATTCCAAGTTAGTACAATTGCTTTAATGTTTCTGATTTAATTGTTGAGTTCCACCAATGTGAGAGGATTTGTTTTGTATACTTTTTTCTTCAGGCTTTCCCACAAATAAAAGTTAGATCTGGAAAGTGAAAGGGTCATACACTAGCACTAATCGCTCTATCTTCAAATATTTATATAGTTTTACCCATGGATTCCTCTGCTGTAAGAGAGTGGCAGAATCTTGTTGAAGCCACCCATATGTTTTCTATTTGTCAGCTAATTAAATGGCTCAAAATGTTATTTTGGCACTATTTACTGTCTGCTAGTAAAATCCGACCAGTTATGCATCTTGCTCTAATTGCACACTTAAAATCAATTTTCCTATCATAAAGAGTATTTTCTTATTTACAATTAGGATTTTCAGAACACCAATAATGAATGTTGTGAGTGTTTATGCAACCATTTTGTTGGAACCATGGCTCATCTGAAAAGAAAACTGTGAATCGATTAACCCTTCAGGTACTGATGAAAGAAACCACTAGCAATGAGGCACACATGCTATGGGATCAGGTTTTCATGGCCACATATACACTTGTAAGAATTTTTTTAACAATTTGTTGTCGTGTGGAAGACACCAAAACCCCAACTTGTACTAAACTAATATTGGGCAAATGTGTAGGATTGCTCAGTTTCATCAAATTTGTATTCTGTTAAAGTTTTAGGTGTTTGGGTGAGTTTCTTCTTTTCCACTGAACTAGTAGTATGAGATTTATTCACAGAATTGTGAGTGGCATTTGTGGAAGAAGGCAACTGCTCAGGGAAATTTGGAATATATTTCTCATGAATGCAGCAAGCTGATTCTTATTTATAACATTTACACAAAATACATTGCTTTAAAATCAGCTTGGTGAACAAAGTTAGACTGGTAACTGCTCAGAAGTTCAAGGGCAGACAGGCAGCCATGAGTGGGAAGGGGAGCCATCTTTGACCAGTGCGAGCAGTGGGGAAGCTTGGTAGTTGCAAAAATCTTAGAAACATGGGCTGGATACAATCTTTCTGCTTCCCTGTAGTTTCAGTAGTCTGCAGTTCTACAACTGTACTCTTCATTTCACTCAGATTGGTCCAGTGCACTGTTAAATGTGTAATACAGTATGTGCAACAGTAAATAATATACAAATGGTAACTTAAACTGTAGTTTCCCTTTAGGTAATTATACATGACAAGGAGGAGGAAGAAAAATATAAGAAAACTAAACAATAAAGTATTGTTTAGTTTTAGTACTACTACTGTACTAGTACTAGTACTGTTGTTTCTGCACCCCCTGCAACCTACAAATATGCTTTTGGCATACAACTTCTGATAAAGCATTTCTGGACCAGGGTTCCTTATGTAAATTGATATTTTTGTCCTTTATTGCCCTGAAATCTTGTAACATCCAAAAAACAACCTATACTGTTGCAGCTCATGTTTGCTTAGTTATTATTGAATGTAAATCATTATACTGAATTATTGCTGGCATTTTAAATCTTTCCAGTCAACCAACCAAGAATTGACACATAATTTACATAGGTCTCTCTGGATCATGAGCCTTCCAGTCAATGTTATTTAATTTTTTTTCTCCATAATTCCTATAATGACGTTTGACTACACACGTCATATCTCAGTAACCCTTGTTTTTGCATGTATAGAACAGTGAAAGTAATAACATTTCATTAATATGTAATCCAACTGTGGCAAAAGCTTTGATTAATAAGTAACATTCTATGTTAAAACCCAGAAAATAAGAATAATTATGGGCTATGTATTGTTAAAATGCCTGTCAAAAATTTATAGTTTATGTAAGAATTGCATGTAATTTGTGTTTGAAGCATGAGGGTAATACCAAAAAGTAATGATTGCTACTGTAATTGTTTTTTATTAATATCTTCAATGAATAAATGAATTTTTGCTGCTAGTGGGCACATTCACTTGGTAGCAGAAAATAGTTCAGTTCAAAAATGTAACAGAAAGCACAAAGGGCTAATATAAAAATATTACATCTCCTTAAAAACTAAGTCACTAATTTGTTTACATTGTTTTTTAATAACTTCATGGCTAGAGAATATTATTGAAAAGACAAATTACTCTACTTCTTTATGGTTTTGTAAACGAAAGAACATTTTCCAACATCAGTTTTTTGCATTTTCTACCCCTAATTTTAAAGCCTCTTATTAATGACTGTCCATGCTTCAAAACCTGCGTTATGCTCTAAATAGTGCTCATAGCCTTTTTCTTTTCAATGGATTGCAAAAATTACACAATGGCAGATATGTTACTGCCCTTCCCAGCAGCAGTTGTGGAAACCTTTGAGTCATGTTTTAGCTGGTTTGCTTGACATTTTGTAGTGTCACAGAAAGTGTTCAAAAGTATACATTCTTTCTTACCAGACGTGATTAACTATTAACCAAATTCAGAATTAGGTGTAACTATACTTCATTAACAGATTAATTCGTCAGAACATGTTTCAAGAGCTTTCGCTCTCACCTTCAGTGGGGACCAACTAACATAGGCAGGTGCCGAGTGACATTTGGTAATTCGAACATAAAGTGAAACAGGAAGTACATTGCAAGATGTCAGAGTGCATAACACTATGCTTATTTTTTAAATGAAAATCTTTTTCAACATTGCTAATTCGTAGGGATTGTTGGTAGGTTTCAACAACTTGTAGTGATATATAAATTTTATGTCCAAAAATGATGTGCATCTGCTGATTTATCCACTTATATCTTACATTTTCAAAGTGTTCCTTTGCCTTTGTCTCTAAATTTATTATTTTTCTGACTATGTAAATATGGTCACAGTCCAAACAATTTATCTGGTACACTCCTGCCTTTTTGCAGGAGGTTACAAAATTTTCTGATTAATTAATCATTTGTTGGGGGTTTCAAAATTAAATAGATGTTTTCCCCATCTGCTAAAGTTCTGGTGGTTAGCATGATTTTAACAACTTGGATTTCTTTCATTTTCCTAATTCATTTTTCAAAAATGATTGGCCACAGTTGATTTCTCTGTTATTTATATCTGATATTCTTGAAATGTTATTTAAGTTTTGCTTTGACATATTTTTTTCTTTTTATAATGTATATTTTATAACTGAACAATTAATCTTTTAGAAGCCTAGTTTCTTTTCTTGGGGAATTTGGTCTGTATCATTTTATGTGAAATTTTTTATGATGGCTCTGCAAAGCTAAGGTGATGTTAATGCTTTGAAACTTTTTTTGAAATTCTCAAGGGGAACTTGAATTTCAATTTCTCTAGTTAAATATGCTGAACTTTTGTGCAGTGATGTTTAATAATAAGAATTTAAAATGAATGAGTTGAATTTGTAACACTTACATCACTAATATTTTAAAAAAGGAAAATTAAGTTTCTGGAACTGATGATGAAAGCGATTAGCTCCAGAAACTTAGTTTTCCTTTTTTAAAATATTCGTGATGTAAGTGTTACAAATTCGACGCAATTATTTTAAATTCAATTTCTCTAATTATAATTTAGTAGCTTCCATTATCCATTCTTGCTTTTTTGAACATCTGACTCTTTTTATCTAGCAGTTGTTTAATGAGGGCATTGTATTCTGCAATTTCAATTACAGTAATATTTCTCGTATTCAGCAACTATGGGGCAAAGTCATTGCTGGATAACCAATTTTGCTTGATAGCTGGAAAATACTTTTACAGGTTATGTAAAGATATTCTGTACAAACATTTTTTCATGCAAAAATTGAGCATTTTCATGTGGATTGTTAAAAACAAAATTTTAAAATACAAACTTTTATTTATAGTACTTAACACTGCACATTTATCTGTTAGTTCATAATATAAAAACATAGTAAAATTGCTGTATTTGATAACAAATTAATTGGGGGCAATATGACTTGCAGTAAAATTTAACTAAATTACCATATGTTTCAAACTGATTTTTTTAAAAAAAATTCTGTGAATTTTACTGTATATCTCTTTTTTTTTCCCATTCTTTTCTTAATTATTTATTTCAGTTAACTGGGAACTATGATTTTGATTTGTTTAAGGAAGCATTTTTCAGTCTTTATAAGATATTGATTATTGCATACTGGTGAGATCTAGGATTGAAACTATTGATTTTAATGCAGTTGTTAGTTTTTATTATTATTATTATTATTATTATTATTATTATTATTATTATTATTATTATTATATCAAATCAAAATACAATACGATAAAAAATGTCCACAAATCCCATGGGTAAAGGGAGTTCATCAAGATTTAAAACAGTATGGAGTCAAGGATGAAAATACAAGAAATACAGAAGTGTTCAAAAAGAAAGTTGCAAAGGTGAAGGATCTGTACAAAGAAAAAATCAAAGAGAACAATAATGAATCAGGAATGAAAGAATGCTGACATCAGAGGAAACAGCTTGCAAAAGAGAAAGAAGCTGTGTATTTGTAGTCCACAGTTAACTGAAATAAATAATTAAAAAAAGAAAGAAAGTATAACTAGACTTTGTTATTAACAGTCTATTGGTGCACTGCACTGTTTTTTTTAAGGATAATCTCAATACTGTTGAGAAACTGGAAGAGTACAGTGAAAATCAAATTTCATAAAAAGATATCAAGTGACTGAACAACTAAACACTGGTTAAATTAATATTGTGTATGCTATTATTAATCAAACTTGCCCATTGATGGAGCTGTAATCCCATAGAGTAGTTCCACTCAGCAAGGAATGCTAGTACATCATTATTTAATGCCCTAGAACCGTTCTTTAGTAGAAAAGGTCAGGCATTTCAAAAGACTTGGAGATATTAAAGACACCACCACTCTCTCCAAGATGAAGAAGAAATAAGTTTTAAAAATTCACGTTTCACATAAAAATTTTGGCATTTTTTTGAATGCAGAAAATAAATTTAACATTTGGAACATTTTGAAAAGAACTATAAAGGATTTTATTCTGTCAGGCAGGCAGGCAGGCAGGCAGGCAGGCAGGCTGAGTTCTCTAGTGACTAGTAGTTTCCCAGCCACACCTCAAACTCTCATGATGACACGATGCTGTATTACTGTGCTGAAAACCGCTCCTTGCATCTTTTGCATAGCTGAAGGGTCAGTGGATCAAAATATTAAAAACAGATCACAATGAAAGTATTAGAAAAAGCATGCATTTTTTTGATATTTTGCCCTGCTGCAGAATTTGTGTTTACTAGTACGGTAAAAATAACAGTCATTCACTCACACATTGAGAAAGTTATCATTGTTACTCTCTATATATTCACAGGCTAGGTCATCATTTTCATCACTGTCATTTCCTACTGATATTACCATTTTATCTTTGGCATGCTCCATTTGCCCCTCCTTTTCCCAATATGCATCTCAGTGGATATTGCATGCCTAGAGTAGCCATGCCAGTCCTCTGGTGTCACTGAAGAAGTTGCTTCTTGTGCTAGGCTTATTAGCTTCCAATTGACAGATCTCCTGTAATGTTGTTCACACAGATAAAATGCGAGAACAAATTGATCTTTGCCCAACCGAGCTCACAGTTGTAAGATTGCTGGCAAATAACAATATAATCATTCACTTAAACATTTCATCTATGCAGTACATTTTTATTTGAGGCTTGTGCTTCATCACCAGAGCATGAAGTCTTATTTCCTCATAGAATCACATTTCTTTGCTGCAGCCATGGCTTGCAAAGGCAAACCACAATTTCAGTGAGCTACCAAACTTTAAATTTAAACCATATAAGATCACTATAGTCTGCATAATAACAAGTATTTCTGTAACTGGATTTTGGGAAATGGCAATGATGGAATAATTGAACCAAATTTAATAATCTTTTCTGATGAAACATGAGAAAATTCTGGTGTGGTGAGTGGTTAATGCGTACAGGATAATAGAGCCAATACTTATTTAAAGATATTATTAGAATGTTACAGAAATGACACATTGATCCCATTCTTTGGACAAATGCCCGATATAGAATGTTGGTCTAAATATTTTGAGCAAAATTTTGCCACTGCACACACAGCTGCAGAGACATTAAATTTCATTGAGAAAAATTTTGAAGATGGGTAATAGGGGGTTATGGTCCACACAGTCCCAGGATTTCACATCAAGTGATTTTTATTTATAGGGGAAAAGTTGAAAAATAAAGTGTAAAGATCAAATTCAACACATTGGAAGAACTGAAAAGCAATTCCAGAAGAGAAATGAACTCTTATTTTGAAAGCTAACAGATGCGTGTAAACGAGGTGTCAGAGTTATGTGGATGTAGGAGGAGGATATTTCCTGTGATGAGCTTATTTTCATTGTAATTGTGAGAACATAATTTATTACAAAGTGGTTTCAGTTGCATAGATAATTTATTTAATTGCTGGAAAGTAAGAGTTCTGGCTGCTGCAGTCAGAACCCAGATGCAACTGGCCAACTCATGCATGAGAGACCCTATACTTTCAGGTAAAATGTAACATTCTGAATAAAATTGTTTCCACTATAGTATTGTCAAAATATTTAATGGATTTGGGGGGGGGGGGCAAACACAGTGGTAGCAGCTCTTATGGTGACAAAGAAGAAAGTTATAGTGATGTTTTGATTGTTTTAACAACAAATATGTTTGGATTACTTTTGCAACTTAGTATTTAATAACAAACATGGACATTTTACAACATTTAAAAGCAGTAAATAGCTTGTGAATATAGAAGAATTTTCTCAAAATTGCCTGTGGCAAAATGTACAAAATATGGGCTTGGCACTAAGTATGTTTAAAATCAGTTAGTTTGATTTGAATTAACTAAAGCAACAAAAAATACTGGTAGAATTAGAAACTTTTGTCATGATGTATCTTTGTCACAACCTGGAATCATTAGCATCACATTGTGTTGTCATAGTATGTGCAAAACACATCTGTTGTGCTGTTATGTAGAAAGTCAGTTGGTAAGCTACCAACTGCAAGAGCTCACACTGCTGACTTTTGCATGTTTTTAGAACATCTGGAACAAATTGGTGCTACATAATATTTGTAAGCATATTCCTTAACTAGCTCACGATGAACCAGCAGGGTCTAGACATGGAGTCCGCAGAATACCACATCCTTCACGAGGAGTGGGAGGTCCTCGGGCAAGGAGATCTAATATGCATTTCAGGTAAGCACATAGCTGCATCATTTGAACAGTGAAGGAAGCCCATTCTTAAGGATTACACTGCCAGTATTGTTGTTATTGAAATTGATCATTACCAGAATGAAAATTCTTAATGCCTATTAAAATAACCTAAATTGGAATATTGAGTAAATGAAAATCTGGCTTCAAATTTTTCAAATAAAAGGCTTAAAATTTTTAATTAAACAGGAATTTTTAATATATAATTGAAATCATTTTTTGATTGGGTCAAACTACACACTCTTGGCTCCACTTGTTTATATGTTGGATCCCTTATTCACATCTGCAGCTATCCGTTGAATGCTGGATAATTTGTTATGCTATGGGGATGTGTATTCTGTTCTGGTAGAGGTACGATGAAGTTAAAATTTATGTTTTCATCCCTGGTATTGTCGAAGTTCATTTTTCTTTCTATGTATTTGTAAATATAGATTTTCTCCCATGTTGCTAATTCTGTAAGTCTTTGTATTGAATTTAATAATTTGGCTTTATTCACTATGTCATGCTTTTCTGTCCAGAAATGGGATGCTACTGCTAATTGCTCCATTTGTTTGTATTTTATGTTCTTGAAATATTCTTTTAACCATGTGCCTATCTTTCTCTTTGTTTTTCTAATGTAAACTTTTTCACATTCTGCATAAATACCTGCTTTTTTCTCCAGTGGTATCCTGTCATAAACATTGTCTATCAGGAGATTTTTAACATTAAATTTGTTTATAGATTACAATCTAATATTGAAATCTTTTAGAACAATTTGAAAATTTTGCCTAGCAATGGATGATATGCAAGTTTTTTAAAAATCATCTATCTTTTCCTTCTGAAAGTTTTGTGGTTTCTTTAATAATACTCTGTCTCTTGAATTTATGCAATTTTTGTGAATTAATTCATTTTAAAAACCATTTTTAATTGCTGTTCTTTCTATTTGCTTGTATTCTTTAAAGTATTCTTCTTCCTTGCTAATTTGTAGTTAACTAGCGTGTGTGTTAAGCTATTGATCACTGCATGCTAATGTGTTTAAACTATATGTAAAGCACTTACAGATTTCGGAGAGGTTAGGAAACATAGTATGGAATAACTTAATCAGCATAGCTTTAGAACATATACAGTATCGTACATACAAAAAAGTTGGCGATCAGAAAAGAAAGTTTAGAAATCTGTATCAGACATGTAAGAAATCTAAATATCCAGCACCTAAACCAAATTTTGTGTAAAATCTATCCAAAGAAAAATTAGCATTTTTATATAAAGATGTGAAAACTTTTAACAAAGAAGATTACTTGTAGATTTAGAAGTGGCTATTTAAGGGTTAAACCATAAAGAAAAAGAAATGGATTCAAATCAGAAAAGGTTTTTAAAGAGATAAATAAAAAGAAAATACCAGTAACAAGACACACAGTCACACAATAATGTCATTAAATGATAAAGATGTAGTTTATACAAAAGCTGACAAAGGGAACAGAATAGTAATATTAGATAATGAAGATTATAATACAAGGATGCCAGAATTGCTAAATAAGAAAGAATATGTACAGATCCATTGAAAGGATGTATTAATTCAGTCAATGAGGCTCTGAAAGCATGCACAGTTATCCCAAAAGAAACAAAATACTAAATAAAATGGAGCAACCCAACAATATCAAAAATTTACAATTTGCCAAATATTCACAAGACTAATATGTGACCCATCATTAACAATGTCAATACACCTTTGTACTGTTTAGCAAAATGTTGATTCAGGACACTAACATAATTTCAAAGTAGGAGCATAAACAATTCATTTCAGCTAATAGAAAAAATTCAGGACATAAAATTACAGTGTTCTGATACATTAATATCTTTCGGCGTAGAATCGCTGTTTCCAAGCATACCTAAAGATAAAGGAATACATAAAACTCATTGAAATTTATATAAACTAATCTTACTTTTCATTCAAGGGCAAATTCTATAAACACAAATCAGGACTTAACTATGGGCAGCACCTTATCTCCCATTTCTAGTTAACCTCCTCATGAGCAGATTTGAAACACACATCAACTCAGCATTTCCATACATATTTAAAATATGATTATATATTTGCCATAGTTAACAACAAACTCTTTGATAATGCCAGAAAATTTCTGAATATACAAGATAAAAACATGTCATTCACATACGAAACAGATAACATGTTTCCATTCTTGGACATTAAAATAATGAAATGTCAAGGAAACTTGGAATTTGGAATATACAGAAAGAATATGCATGCAGACAATCACATAAAAGTAGACAGTTTTAACCCCAAAGCTCATAAACATGCAGGGACCAATAGCGTGACACACAAGCTAGTTTACCTACAAATTAGCAATGAAGAATACTTTAAAGAATACAAACAAATACATAGAACAGCAACAATTAAAACCGGTTTTAAAAAAGAACTAGTTCACAAAAAAGTACAGAAATTCAAAAGGCAGAAACTTATTAAATAAACCACAAAACTTTCAGCAGGAAAAGATAGCATAATTTTTAAAAAATTCACAAATTATCCGTGGGCTATGCAAAAATTTCAAAGTATTCTAAAAGATTTTAATATCAGGTTGTCACCTATAAACAGATTTAAAGTTAAAAATCTCCTGAAAGACAATGTTAATGGCAGTAATCCACCGGAGAAACAAGTAGGTATTTACCAAATAAGTTGTGCAGAATGTGAAAGAGTATATATTGGAAAAACAAAGAGAAACATAGGCACATGGTTAAAAGAATATTTTGAGAACATAAAATACAAATAAATGGAGCAATTAGCAATGGCATTTCATTTCTGAACTGAAAACCATGACACAGTGAATAAAGCCAAATTATTAAAATCAGTACAAGGAGCTACAGAATTAGCAATGGGAGAAAATCTACATTTACAAACACAGAGACAGATTAATGAAATTTGGACACTTCCAAGGATGAAAACATAAACTTTATCACACCTCTACCAGAGTAGAATATATCCCCATTGCATAACAAATTATCCAGTTGACAGGTAGCTGAGGATGCGAACAAGGGTTTGTGAAGCATGTACTACATATAAGTGAAGCCAATGAGAGTGTGTAGTTTGTCTCAAATATACACTGATCTTAATTATGTGATTAGCTTCACTCTACAAATTTCAATTAACATTTCTAGTTCTATTTTTAACATTGTTTTTAATAGTAATTTCAAGCAGAATAAGCTTTTTTAATTATCCATATTTCAATTAAAAATTCCCTCTTAACTTCATTTTACTCTGATGTTGTAGAATGTAAGGAGGGAGCTTTTAATTAATGTCATTTTAGGTATACCAGCTAAGTATGCAGAATAAGAGAGTGCAAAACTCGGCCCGAAAGATGGAGAAACATGAGCTCGTGTAACGAACATGCGCCCTATTTTGCCAGAATTTCCAAGTGACATCTTTGTTTTTTAATGAATATATTGATCCCTGGTATCTTTACATAAACAAGATCATTGTGTGATCGAGTTGAACTAACACTCTTTTGCTTCATTTACTTGTTTAAATATGTAGGACCAGTTTCACGAACCCTTTGTTCGCATTGTCAGCCCCTAGTTGACTGCACATTTAGAATTTCTTAGCTTTATGTAGCTAATCACTGAACCCATGTCTTTTGACTCATCAGCAGTTTTGTACTCTAACATCATGAAGATTTGAGTTCAGCTATATTTAAATAATAAATAAATGTATTACTTCTTCCAATAATAACTATCATATAATTGACACTTATTTTAAATGCAATTAAAAATGTTGGAACATAAATTATTATTTATGCACCAAATGTTTAACAATTCCTTTTTTAATCTTCAGTCAAACTTAAGGATTATGTTCCATTACACCTTAACAACCAGGTTGTGTGTTAGGGCCTAATTTTAAACCTTTTCTTGGTTTACTTTAAAACACAATCTACTGATGTTCCTCTAATTCTGTTCTTATTTTTCTTAACCATATTTCCCTGACTTTTCCAAAAAATTGACCTAGTTTCTTAATATCTCACCCCTTCTTTATAATTCTTAATATATTTAACTTTATAATTATGCCAGTTTTCTAGCCATATTGTATTTCTACATCTTTTCATTACACTCTTCTCCGCACAGTGGGTAAATCTCCTGATTACTATATTTCCTAAAGTCCTAAGTTTCAAAACTCCTGTTCTAATTCATATGTAACAATCGCATCCTAATTTATCTCAGACTTCTACAACATATTTTTCTCTACGCGAATCTTTTTTTAAATACTATTTCAAGAAGGTTTTATCTTTTAAGTTACTAAATATTTTCTGTCGTTCAATATTTCTTACCTCATTAATACCTCTTATGTTTTTCCAAAAACCCTTATCATCATGCTACCTTAAACTCTTATATCTCCCATTCCATTACTTATTGTGATTTACTTTGCCAACTCCCTTTTATATTTGCTTTCTCTTTTGTAATTAGGCATTCTTCCTAATATCTGCCATCATTTAACTTCTACACCGAAATTTTAGTACCCTCTCAATCTCCTTAAACTTATTTCTTAACTTCCCCAATTCAGCTAGTGCTACCCAATTTCATTTAATTTATTATTCATCCCTTTATATTACTGGGTGCATTACAATGCAAATATATAGAATACATCAATAACAATTATATACACAACCAGTAACAAAGTGCTTACAAACAACAATAATGATAAAAAAATATAACATTTAAAAAAATCTTTGAATAAAGAAATAAGTGCACATTATTAAAAAAATTTATACAAACAAAAAAACAATGAGAATAATAATAAAATTGAAACTATTTGTATACTATTTCTCCCTTCCCATTTTCTGAAATATGGGCGAAAAACCCTTCATGCAATCGGTTTTGCAGCATGCAGCTAGCCAACGAAGTTCACATGATACACTTTCACTCAGTGCACTGTATTGCATCACCTAACAAACATGTGCTATTTGCGCAAGATTTCAACTCACACTGAAGACTCGTGGAGTGGAAATATACATTGACATAGCGCTGCTAGCTGGTCCCAAGATTGCGTCAAGCATTGCTCATCCGGTATATACAATTGATAATAAGACATGCAGTAATATAATAAATATCTCTCCTTTCACATCATCTAAACTTGTCTTCTTGCCTTAGAAGAATATGAGCTGTTAGAAATATTGTGATACTAAATCTCTGACTTTCTAAGTGTTTTATCCTTTTTCTACCTATAGATATATATTTATATACACATACACAGTTGTTGATAGATGCACTGTAAACTAATAATATAATTATTACAAGTAATGACTAGAACATTAAAGGCAAATCTAAATATTCCAAATATTCTTCAACTGAATAAACACAGTGGTCAAGTAAACATGTGATTATTGTGCAGATTTATTTGTCAATATATTTAATTTAGGAGGTAGCTGATTGTATAGTTTTACTCCCATATGAATGACACTACTCTGATGTAGTTTTGCATTTGCTCTGTATACATGATTATTCCATTTTGGTATTATAATTATATATGTTTTCATTTGTCAACAAAAGTGTATTTGCAATTAAGTGTATTTTGATAAACAAGAGAGATTTATAAATGTATATCAGGATGAATAATTTTTTCATGGAGAGGAGTTTCCCCAAAGTAGTATACCATATCTTAGAGTGATTGAACATAAAATAAACATTACAATCTTTTTCTAAACGTATATTATTAAGATTCGGAAGGTAAAGCAGATAGTTTGAAATTTATTTACTAACTTCTCAATATGCATGTCCCATTTTAAGTTGGTTTGTAAACCAAGAAGTTTTGTACTACTAACATTTTTGATAATTTTATTTTCAAATTTTACTTTTATCTCTTCAAAGTTTGTTTTGGGAAGTATGGAAATGCATTGCAAGTGTTTTTCTTTATTCACAATTAAATTATTTTTTCTAAACCAATGTTTGTTTTGAATTGTCCTCAATAAATATACTAGTTTTATCAGCAAATTGATAACTGACTTTGATGAAGTGTTTATTTTTAAATCTCTCACAAATAATAAAAATAACAAATACCCCAGAATCGATATTTACGGTCCTGAGATGTTTATGTCTTTTGTTTCTAATAGGTGTTATTTTACCATTGCTTTTGTTTGTTACCCCAACTAATTGTTTCATATTATTTAGATAAGAATTTAATCCAGGAAAGAGCATGCATTACCTGTAATTCCTAGATGCTGCAATTTCTGTAAGAGTATTTCATGATTAAGTGTGTCAGTAGATAAATTCCAGATATATATCTTTTATTATCCAATGTTTTAATTATATAATTTGCAAAATGAAAGAAGGCAATTCCTATTGACCTATTATTAAGAAAACCATGTTGAGTGATATTAATTTGTTCTTTTCTATAAAATTAAACAGTATTTTATATATAGGTTTTTCAAGCACTTTGGGGAGTGCAATTGAGTAGTTTGTTATATAGCTATTTAGATTATTGGCATACTTTGGCTACTTTCATACTATCTGGAAAAATAACTTTGCTTATTGAACTGTTACATATGTCTACAACAGGTTAAATTATTAAGTAGACATTGCTTCATTAATAAAATCAGTTTACAGAAGTATCTGTGTATATCCATACTATAGCATCTGTCATCAAGATCTCATATTTCTGCCCCTTGAAACACTACATTATGATGTTTGTATTGTTACTTCAGTTCCTCAGGAGGGTTATCGTCTTTGTCTCCATCAAGCCGTGAGAGTGTGGATCCCATAGCAGAGCTACTGTCCCAGCTGTCAGGTGTGCGAAGGTCCGCCACAGGCCAGGGCTCCACTCCATCTCAGCTTCAGCAACTCCAAATGCAGCTTCAACTTGAGAGACAGCAGGTGAGGGTACGGACATCTTTCTCCCATCTAAAATATTGTGAAGGGAAAGTTAATAATTTCATTCTTATAAAAATGAAACAAAAATAAAATGTAATTTGATAATGAAAGCAATGGCACATAAATGGTAATAATATTATGTGAAATATTATTTGTTGTAGAGTTTTGTCTTATGTTAGTAATTAATTCTCCAAACTGAATATACAAGGGCTGTTCAATGAAAAATGATCACATTTTTTTTTCAGGCATAATTTCTTGCAATAAAATTTAACTTTACAATATTTTGTTAGCGTAATGCTTAATATACATGGGGTATTAGTTGCAATGTCACTTCTGGTTCTTACATACAGCACATGAAATCTTGTAAATGTAATAAGATCTACGTAGGAAAAACTAAGAGGAATGTGGGGACATGTCTAAAAGAACAAAGAGAAATTTAAAATACAAACAAATATAAAGATCAGCAGTAGCATATCATTTTTGGAATGAAAATCGCGATATAAAAAAAGAACTTGAATTATTGAGAGCTGTACAGGCACCAGTAGAACTGGATATTTGGGAAAAGATATACATCTATAAACATAAGGATCATTTGATGAATTTTGACATTCCGAAAGAAGAAAATATAAATTTTAAGTTCATAAAAGTTTCACCAGAGCAGAACATTGCTTCTGAAACTACATAACTACAACCTTTCACACCAGTTGTCCGCGGCAAAAGATGGAGATAACATATCTTTGAAACCGGTTCCAGATATTTTTAAGGTTAGTGAAGCATGAAAAGTGTTAGACGATAGATTTAATTCATGTGAGCTTCACTGTGTTAATTCCATATGAATTTTTTTAAGTTTTTACAATTTTTTTAAAAAAAAATCGTTTCAATTCCTTGCACGGCTTGGCATGAGGGAACCAATCAGTGAATTTTCCAAAATCTGAAGTTTTCAGTTAAGCAATCTAAATTTTACCACAAATTAAAACTATGGGAAGAAGTGTGTTTGTAAAAATTGATGCCTATAAACATTAAATAGTTATGAATTGTGTTTTTTTTAAAAAACATTTTGACTATTTTAGGAAAATTGCACCTTAGATGAAATTTTCACAATTGTTCAATAATGAGCCAGAAAACAAGTTTGGATAGAAATAAGTTCTAGAAAATAATTAATTTTTTAAATGTCAATTTTAATGTTTGCAAAAATGTATGGTTATCAAGCATTTGTGAGCTTGGTAGCAGATTTGGAAACTGCTCCCAAAATTTCACTGTGATTATTTCTTAAAGAGGAATTTAAGTACTGGAAAATATCTAGTCAGAATTTTAAATATGTTTTTCTCAATTTTAATTTTCTAGAAATTTTCCAGCACTTAAACTGCTCCCCCCCCCCCCAAAAGTTATTATAGTGAAATTTTTGGAATAGTTTCCTAAATATATGCTAACTGGAAGTTGATTATGCAGTCATTACTGTAAGACACACATATTCTGCCACCAAGCTGAAATGCTTGATGATAAGAGAATTTTTTTTGCAAAAATTCAAATTGGCAGTTTAAAAATTAATTATTTACTAAAATTTATTTCTAACCAAACTTGTTTGCTTGCTCAATGTGGAATCCAAATCTTTGATTTAATTCAACAATTATGAAAATATCATCATAAGGAGCAGTTTTCATAAAATAGTTAAAAATATTTATTAAAACATCATATTTCAAAGGCACTTAATATATAGGCACCAAAATGACGCTTCTTCACATAGACTTAATTTGTGGTTAAGAAAAACATCACATGGCTAATTGAAAACTTCAGATTGTGGAAAATTTGTCAATTGATCCCCTTGTATTAAAAACAATTGCAGGTAACAAAATTTCTGGGTGTTAATTAGCATTCTACAACTTTTTCACATATTCAGCTAATGTCCAATTCTGAAGGAATTAAAATAAAGATCGTGTAATAGAATAGGTATAAATATGTTTACGGAATGTTTACTTATCAAAAATTCACATATCACCTATGTTAACCACAAATTCCAAAAAATTTTCAAAAAGTATAACATTACTCTGGCACCAATAAACAGATATAGTGTTGGTAAACTATTAAATCTAAATAAAATTAAACAAAAAAAGAAGAAAGAAGAAAATTCAGGTATATATAAAATTAATTGCAAGGATTGTGACAAAATATACATAGGAAAAACAAAGAGAAATCTGGGGATAAGATTAAAGGAACACAGGAGAAATATTAGACACAAACAAGTAGAAAAATCAGCAGTGGCTGCACATTTTTGGAATGAGAATCATGAAATAGAGAAGGACATAACATTACTAAAAACAATTCAACATCCGAAAGAACTTAATATATGGGAAAAAATTTACATAAAAAAATATGAATCCAAACTTATGAATTTTGATATACTGGAAGGAGACAACATATTGTTTAAGTTCATTAACAGACCTCCAGAGCAAGCATAGTAACATACATACTTTGCTGAAATTGACTCCTCAGTCGTCGTTTTTGGTTGACAATGTGAGGAATGTACCTCACGAAACATGTTCCAAAATTACTTTTAAAGTGTGTTGTGAAATTTAAAGAGAGTTTTATTGTGACGACATGATTTTTAGTGTTTTACTTTAAATCAAAATAAAGTATAAATATGTTTTACAACAGAATTAATTAAATATTTCGATCAAAATGAATGATAATGAAACTGCTTTTCTGTGCATTCTTATGTTATTATTAGATACCCTCTTCGTTTTCATGAAAAAAATGTGTGAACATTGAATGAAAAGTAGTCCTCCCTTCTGATTGGATGAGTTTATTTTAAAAAATGAAAGGCAGGATTAATCATTAGAATATTCCCTCTAGTTACATGCACAGATAAATGTTTTCTTCTTGGCACCAAGTCAATATCTTGAAGTTCATTATTTTTGATGATCAATATTTTCTCACATTTCAATTTCAACGAGTTGCTGATGTATTTTAATTATTTATTTTTGGTATAAAATTCCCCCTCCCCTCCCCCCCCCTCCTCCTCCTCCTCCTCCTCCTCCTCCTCCTCCTCCTTCTTCTTCTTCTTCTTCTTCTTCTTCTTCTTCTTCTTCTTCTTCTTCTTCTTCTTCCTCCTCCACAAATGGGTTGACACTTCCAACTTCTGTATCTGATTGCAACAGATATTTCTGAATTGTTCTTTGGTAATAGCAAATTGTAATAGCCTACTTCTTTAATTCTTTCACTTTTTTAATTATTTTATCCACCAATTTTTTTTGTAGAAACCTTATGCAGTGCTGTTTTGATATATTGATATTCATCTTTGTATTCTTCTATGTGCTTCATCGGTCTTTATGTGAGGCTGTTGATGTGTTTTGGGATTAACACTGTTGTTTTAAATGTTTGGGGACTGTTCATTATACAATGATCTTAATTTTTTTTAAAGCTTACCTTTACTCATCCTTATAATTTTGATTATCTTTCTCAAAGTTATCCCCATTGAATACATTGCACCTGTCCTAGTGTTTCTTCCAAAGATCTGATGGAAACTATTTTAGAATCTCCTCCATAGCCTTCTCCACAGCTTCTGATGATAGAAAAGGCCTCCCTTAAAGGTACTTCTTAGTGACACGGGGCTAAATATGGACTAAAGAAACAGTGAGGGGATACACTTCACATTGATTTTTGTAAGATATTCAAGAACATTTGCGATGTTGTGTGGCCATGCATTATCATAGTGCAGCATACAGTTTTTGCATGTGATATGGCCTTGCAAAGTTGTCAGAACATTTATGTAGTATTTTCCATTTACAGTTGTGAGTGCAGGTACACATACTGTTAACCATTAGTTTAATATTTTTTGAATTTGAATTTATTTCTCTTTACATCAACATATAATTTTAAATATTATAATGAGTTCTATGTCTTCGTCAATTCCATAATACTAACAAATGATATAAAGTTAGCACATATCATTATGACTCTATTACAGTATTTTAATTCTAAGCACTTCAACTATTATTCTATACTTCCTCAGGACTAACACCCAGGTTGTTGTGTATAATAATCAGTTTCTAATGCTAATTTACTGCCATTCCCTCCCCAATTCAATTTATCATTCATTGACTATCTGACTATTTTTTATCATTTCTCCCTCGCGTTCCCTAAATACACTGTAATTATACTCCTAAGGTTACATTTCTTTCTACATTTCCTTACATCATCCTCTTTCTCATTCTTATCCATTTCTCTCTAATTTTACCTAAATAATTCCCTATCATTTTTATATCCTTCTCTTCTTTTACAGTTAAAATCTTCCTAATTAAAATTTTCCCATTTTTTATTCCAAACTTTTTCTCTCCATAACTTTGTTTGATTACAATATAACAAACGCTGAAAATCTCCATTGTTTTTCCCACATATTAAACAATTTCTTATTCCTTTATCATATCCTAAGCCTTTTAAATTCATAACTCTGGTTTTAGCCCAAGCAAACCCTTCTCTGCTGCCTTATCACATTGTTCTATATATTTTCCCCTATCTCACACTATTTTTATTCCCCTATAAAATCTGATCAACTCTTTTCACCTAAACTACTAAATACTTCTTGTCACTCAATATCTTCCAATCTTAGATTTATTTTCTTTCCAAAATCCTCTATTTTGGTATTCCCTATTTATCCATACTTTTCCTAAACCTATCAGTTGTAAAATTTCCTGCACTTTGAAACACCATGATTCTTACCACTTTCATTTCTCCTGTATACTAAAAGATTCTTTAATAATATCACTCTCTTCTAATGTAGTTATTCCGAATAAATATTTCATAATTCTTGTGATTATTTTTTTCTTAGTGGATACCTACGTAATTCTAGCAGTGCTATACCATTTAGGGATGCTGTTGGTAAACCTAAAATCAATTTAAAAAATTGATGTAATATTTTATATTTAATATAAAAAAATGTAAATATAATAGCTGATCCTACCCAAAAATATGTCAGTTCAGTAAGCAAAGTACTAAAAACCATAACCATACTAAACAAGGAACAAAAAAAGAAGATTTTACCAAACAACCCTATCATACCCAGAATCTATGAGTTACCGAAAATACATACACCAGTAATAAAGTGAGACCTATAGTAAATACAATAAATTCGCCCACATGCAATTTAGCCAATTCAAATGGTTACTGAAATACAAAAGCCAAAGCATAAAAAACCCAACAAATTAATAGAGAGAATTAAACTTATGAAACTGGAAAACAGGGATTTACTAGTTTCTTTCAATGTTCCCTAACAACCTAAAAGAGAAATTAATAAATGTCTTAAAAAATGGCTAACCTCAATCAAGCTACCTGGAGAAATAATAGAACAATATCTAAACTTCACCAAAATTTGCATCAATCTAACCTACTTCACATTCAAAGGCAAGATATATACCCAAAAGAAGAGTTTAGCAATGAGTAATCCACTTTCACCATTCTTAGCAGACGTGTAGGTGAGTTTCTTGGAAACAAAATTAGTAGAGACTTTTCCACATAAACACAAATGTTGGTACCATTATGTTGATGATGTCTTTGCAATAGTAGATGAAAAATGGAAAGATGATGCAATAAAACTGCTAAACCTACAAGACAGCAACATAAAATTCACAATGGAAATGGAGAACAACATCTTCCTTTCCTGGATATAAAAATTATAAAAAATGGTAACATACTGGAATTTGGCATATTCAGGAAGGACACCCACATGGATAATTATATAAAAAGCAACAGCCACATCCAAAACAACATAAACTCGCAATAATCAATAGCCTCGCATTCAGATTAACAAACCTACCAATAATTGAGACAGAATATGAATTGAAGTACCAAAAAATCATTGATATAGCACAGAAAAATGACTCATAACAGATCTGATCAAGAAAAAGATAGAAAAATTCCAAAAACACAAAAACAAATAAAAGAAATCACCACACTGAAAGGTTACAAAGGAAAGCAGATATATAAAAAATTTATATTCCATCCATGGGACACCAAATATTTCAAAAGATTTTTAAGAATGCCAGCATTATTTTGGCTCCAGTGAATAAATGCAGTTTGAAAAACCTCCTAAAAACCAACACAGAAGACAAAATTCTGCTAGGAAAACAATCAGGCATTTACAAAAATCAGTTGCAAAGACTGCAATAATAAATATATAGGTAAAATAAAAAGGAACATTACTATAACACATGAGAAATGTAAAATGTAAACATATGCAAAAACCAGCAGTAGCATACCATTTCTGGCCAAAAAAAAAAACAAACAAACAAACAAAACAAAAACAAAAACAAACATGAGTTTCAAAATGAACTAAAACTCTTAAAAGCTCTTCAAAAACCCATAGAATTATCAGTGTGGGAAAATATATTCTTAAACGAAAACAAAGAAAATTGAATAATCTCTGTGAGTCGGAATATTAGAACACTCTTTATGGTTTCACTTTCCATTTAAGTGAAACCAGAAAGAGTGTTCTAATATTCTGACTCTCAGAGATTATTAGTGCGTGTTTCACTATGTTCGATTCCAAATTGAATAAATATTGAAAAAAAAAATTAATTTTGAAAATCTTCCAAAAAACAGCAACCTCATCAAAAAGTTTATAAAATCCAAAGAGCGACATCATAATACCAAGCTTGTAAGCTGACAGTGGAAGCGTGCTGATAATGAGGAAAATTTGCCTTTGAAACATGTCCAAGTGAAACAAAACTAGTGAAATTTGAGTGATTTACTCATAAATAATTATTTAATGATACTATATTTCACTGTGAAAATCCGAATTATTCAAATCTACAATTTAAAAAACTTCTATTCATTTAATCATCATCCTTCCATGCACCCTCAACACCCGAAATGTCTGACCCATGTTAGCTTCTACTAGGTTGTGTACATTCTTTCTAGCCAATTCACTCTTATATCAGAATTTTCCTAAAACATGCTCTTATAACACTCATAGCTGCTTTTACTATTTTTTTCTCTCATTCCTACTTCCAGTAGAGCTTAAATTTTTCCATAGATAATTAATTTTCCATACCATCTCTATTTCTCTCCTGTTTTTCATCATTTTTCAACTTATAACCTGTTTAAAAACCAAGATCTTTGATTTCTTTTCATTAATTTTCACTACCCGTTGTTTACAAAAAGCATTTACTACTTCAATTGCTCTTCTCAATCCTCCACTAGATATAGATATGATTACTAAATAATTTTCAAAAAGCAACCCTGGTATTCCCTTATTATTTATTACTGGTAGTTGTAACTTATCTCTTTTAGTTTCTTCCAAAATGTTATCAATATAGACATTGAACTGTTTTGGACTTAATTTACAGCCTTGTCTTTCTCCTGTTTTACTCTGCAAATAATCTGTTACTTCATTACCTGAAAATTTGACACTAAACAGGTTCTCACTATATATCTTTTGTAATAGTTTTATAAACTATTTACTCCTTTCCTTTTTAGTTTTAATCACATTGCTTCTCTATTTATAATATCACATGCCTTCTCAAAGTCTATAAATATCATATCCTTTTCTTACTTAAACATTTATCTACATTTGTCTTTATTACGAAAACATTATCTACAGTTCTTTGCCGTGCTCTGAAACCTATTTGAAACTCTGATAATTTCTTCTCTTTCTCAACCCCTTTCCATAATCTGTTGACTAGAATTCCTGTAAAAATCTTACCTAAAATGGAAAAAAGACTTATACCCCTATAATTAGCTGGATTATTTACATTACCCTTCCCCTTACTGTCATGCTCGTTCTCCACATCAAGGGTATTTCCCTTGTTTCCTTTAATTTAACCACTATTTCCTCCTATTATCTTAACTCAAATCCACTTGAATTCCCCTGGAATACCATCAGTACCACTTGCTTTCTTCAACTTTAATTTCTTAATTTTGATATAAAATTCTTCCTCTGAAATCTCCCTAACTAAATCATCAGTAGGTTCCTGATTTCCTAAGAAATCCATTTCTGATCTAAGTATACCTCAACTTAGGTATTCATTTTTTACACTGATTCATTTGTCCAGCCATAGTTTCGATTAACGGCAGTTCACTGAGCAACTGAAGATGGGAGAGATTCCCCCAAAACGCATTTTACTTTTGTGTAAGTGAATGGAGTTTTGTGTATAAAAATGAATACCTAAGTTGAGGCTATATTGCCACTCCATTGTCAACAGCTTCGTAAGTACAATATTTATAAACTTTTATCTACTGAACATATCCTCCTTGTATCATATTTCTGCATCCATCAACATTTTACATTTTCTTTTACCCCATTTCTTCCTTTTGTGCTCTATGAGGCACCTATATCCCCATCTAGTATTAAGAAATTTTCTCTTTGCTCTTTTTCCCCTGATTGTCTCCAATTTTTTAGCTCTTGAATTACTCTTCTCTTTGCCATTTTACAATCTTTATCAAGCCATTTCCTTTTGTTATCATAAACCACTGCTTTCATAACATTTCCTGCTCATTTCTTACTATACTCTAATTTCTCTACTTCCTGTCCCACTTATTTGCATTATTAGACTCTCTAGTTCGTTTTGTAAAATTTTACCTCTTTCTGAATTTAACTCTTTACAAAATGAGTCATATTTCTCTTCCTTCCACTTGCAAACCTCAATATGCCTACAATTCCTTCTACATGCTTCCTTCTTATCTCCGCTTATTTCCTCCAATCTTAATCTCAGTGGGAAATGACGACACGTTACTACCATATTCATAACTTCAAAATTTCTAATAAAATTATCAATAGAAAGTGAACACAACATATAATCTTGCACACTTTGTCCATTCTCATTTACAAATTTAAATTCTGCATCTAAGTCAGACCCTCTAAATCCGTACATTGTGTTAAGATTATTTTCTTCACATATATCTAGAGCTTTTTCCCTTCTTTATTTAAAAACTTGTCCTAGCTATATCTTCTCTCTAGTTTAAAATCCATATCACCTTCATCAATTAGGTAATTTAAATGTATCTAATCTTCCCCTAGCCTTGCATTAAAGTCACCTAACACTATTATTTCCACTTGCTTATGTTTATTTCAAAGTTCCTCAATATCATAGCTTATTTTTCCAAATACATTTGTGTCATGGTACTCAGAAGTACTAGGTGGGTTATAAACAATACAAACATATAAATAGCCACTTTTACATAAATATTACAAAAAGACAACCATAACACTGAATTACTCCCTAACTTTTTCTTCCATTACTATAAAACCTTTTTCTTTCCTTACAAAGCAACCTAATCCACCAGATACCCTTTCTTTACTTTTAATTTTTACACCCTTTACACTATAAAAGTCAAACCCTGGTATTTCAATATTGACTTTCTTTGCTACCCATGTTTTAACTAGCACCATTACATCTCCTACTTTCAGTACTCTTAGGAATTCACCTCAGCACACTTTATCCAATAAACCCTCAAAATTCCAACTCACTACTGATAATTCGAATTCCTATGTGAGAATCTTTACTTTTGAATCTATATTTATCGAATTTCATTTGAATTCTCGTATATATTTCTCCTTCTCTCTTTGTGTTTTTTGCATCTTCAACCTTCAAGCTGTTTCCTACTTTGTAGAAACCACACTTAAACCATCAAGTCTCCCTATGTCCGTATCCTGTGTATCTCTCTCCATGGTCAAACAGTCTTCTGTCAACAGTGTTGCTCATTGGACTTGCTTCATTGGTGACATCAATGGCAATGAATAAACTTCTCTCCTTTTTGCGCCATAACCCAGTCTCTCTACACTCCCTCCTCGTGCTGGTTGAACTTGTTTCATTGGTGACGTCACTGGTGATGAATATGCTTCTTCTCTCCTTTTCGCACCAAACCCAGCCTCTCTCCACTCCTTCCTCTTGCTGGTTGAACTTGCTTCATTAGTGACGTCACTGGTGATGAATAAGCTTCTCTCCTTTTTGCACCATAATCCTGCATCTCTCCATTCACTCCTCCCTCCTCACTTATAAGTTGTTTCCCCTTTCTTGTTACATTGTGCTGGCAAATTTCTTGTTTCCATCAGTTCACAATTCACTTACTTTAACAAATGCTTTTTTTCCTTCTTCCCTTGCTTTCTTCATTTCCCTTAGTGCTATAGATTTTATCTTTCTTTCCTCTTTTCCCAAATCGTGCTCATTAAACATTTTTGTGTCTTTTAACCCCTTGCTGTTACTTAATACTTCTCATTTAAACCTGATTGAAGCTGTTTTAACAATTATTGGTCTCGTTCTTTGTCCTTTCTTTCCAGTTCTATGGCAATCAACAATCTTCCACCCTACAATTTTCAGATTCAGTTTCTCTCGTACTATATCTTCAACTTCCTGCCATGTCTGTCTATCTCTCCTTTGTTCTGCCCCAAAGTTAAATTCATCCTCCTATTTCGCTCTTGAATATCTTCCAAGTGTGATAGTCCTTTCTTGCATTCCATTAACTCCTTAACTTCTGCTCTAGAATGCCCTATTATTGATTTCAGTTCTTCTTTTCTGCTTTCTATACTTATGTCAATTCTATACACCATACTCATTATTTCCTTAATTTTTTCTGTCATGGTTTCCAGCATCTTTCCCATTTGTTCCATAGTTGGTCCCATTTTTCTTTGTTGCGAGCATGCATATAAAACATCTATCCTCCTCGTCTAACATGTAACTCTCCTTGAATATAGAAAAATGAGATTATTCTAATTTTCTAACAGAAAGAATCACTTATGTGTGTGTGTGTGTGTGCCTGCATGGAAATTTCCACACAGCATTCCTATTTGCTCTCAGCAGAATGGTGTAGCTAAATTTCATCAGCAGCAATTATTTTTGAAAGAAACTTCACATCTTTAGCATCATCTTCAATTGCATGCAAACATCAGCAGTCTTGGAAACAACCATGTCATGCAAGCTTTCAGTTATCAACATTTGAGTTACACTCAATAAAATTTACAGTATTACTGAAAGTGTTCTTAATATTATTCCATGATCCTCTCTCACAATGACAGCAATGGCATTGTTTTCTTCTCTTAGAGCACAAACTGGAGTACTTGGTTCAACTTCCTTTGAAATTGATTGCCTATAGCGAAGAACAAACTTTCCATAGGCCTAAGCTGTAGATTTGTTGGGACCAAAGCAGAATTTCAGAGTAGCATAATGTTTGACTTATGCTATCTCTATTTTGCCGTAGGCAAAACTGAATATCTAACTCACCAACTCTCATAGGCAGCAACTAAAATTAACAACAATGAAACTAGTACCATGTTTACATTACGCATTAAGCTAACAAAATGTTGAAGATAAACTTTATTGCACAAAATTATGCCTGTAAAAGAATTATGGTAGTTTACTATTGAACAGCTCTGTAATTGTCACCGTGGGTAAATTTCCTTGTATTCCAAAGATTTTGTAATATTGAAATATAATAGAGGGGATGAACTGCCTACAGAGTATGCTTCTTCTGATAATGGGAATGAATGTTCTCAAAATAATCCATTTAAAAACAGTTAGTGATGTATGTCACCAAACTAACTCTTTATCAACATTTTTAATAGCCTCAAGAGTTTAAGTTTTCTGACTGATTTGTTCATCTGACTAAACAATAATCTTGTCATGAATTGTTGGAAATTGTTCTTAAATATCATGAACATTCCTACAATGAAAAAAATATTTAAAAATATGGTGTAGTGTGACTTGTCGATGTTTCAAACTTATGAGTTGTCTTTAGCAGTTGTAGGTAGTTAATAAGTGTCAAGTGTTTTGTGCAGCTGAACTTGTGCATGTGTTTGTGTCACTACAGGCAGCACGACAACAATTAGAGCGCTTGCCACGACGCCAAACTCAGACTGCTTCTTCGGCCAACTCTTCAGCTGCAGGAACTTCATCTTCCACTGTCGCAGCAGCAACAGGTGCCCATACAACAGTTACTCTAGATGCCAGTTCAAGCCAAACAGCACAGAACAATTCCCAGTTCCTTCTATCAAGGTAAGTAATTTGCTGCTAAAGTTTTAAGTACAAATTTGCACTTTTCTCTGTAATCTATAGGAACTAATCAGCAGAATCTGTGGTGAACTTGTTTTCTTTTGCCAATTAATTTAGAGGATATTATATATCAGTATTAACAGAATGCTGACTGGTACAGAATACATATTTAATTAATGGGGCTATTGCAAAGCATAGTATTGGATGTGTCCTCTTAGTACATTTCACCAACATGTGCAAGCTGCTTCAGGATCTGTGGTACAGAAGAGTAGCTCTAGATACCTTATGGTGAAACCTTGAGGAATAAGCAAAAGACAACAGTGAATGGATAAAGGTGTCTAAAACATGGACATTTTAAAATAGGAGGGTCTCTTTACTAAAATGAAAGAAATCCTGCAGAAAATGTACAAATAGGTTTGTTTCTTGGTGAATTTGTTGAATGCTGATATTTATAATTTTTTCTCTAGATCCTCTATTATTTTCGGTATGTTTGTTGCTATCAATTTGACTGCATTTCAATAAATGTTTTTTGTTTAGGGTAGTAAACATATAACCTAAACTTAGGTATTCATTTTTTACACTAAACTCCATTTACTTACATAAAATAAGATGCGTTTCCGGAGAATCTATTCCATCTGCAGTTGCTCACTGAACTACTTGAAATGATAGCTAGACACCCAGATGTTCCTGTGATGGCCTCTGTTGGCTGAAGTAGGAAATGGCTGAGTTCATCCATAGGATTTTTTTTTTTTTTTATATGAAAATTTGTTCCCAAATGGATAACTCCAATGGGTTGTGAAGATGTTTCAGCAGTTTAATTTCCAGTTTTATTTCATGGTTTTTGGTTCAAAAGTGGGCTGCTACTGGTGATTTATCCACCTGCTTAAGCCAAATATTCCTAAAGTGTTCTTTCTTCCAACTTTCCAAATTTCTCTTGGTTTGCCTATGTAGCTCTGCTCACAATCTGCGCATTTTATTACATAAATTCCTGATTTCTGTTCTGTTGGTATGGAGCCTTTTACTATGCAATCTAATAAATTCTTGATGTTGTGTCTGTTCTTTGGGACTATCATTATCCCATGTTCTTTGAAGATTTTCTTGAACTTGTTGTGGTAAATTGGATGGTATTTTGAATTTGTAATCTTCTTTTGTGCTTTTCTGTGTGGAAACTTCCCTTATCTCTTTTTGTCTTTTAGATTTATTGATAATTTTTATCACTGTCTCTTCTTTGTTGAAACCATTGGTTATAGCTGTCTTTATTATTTGTTGGTGTTCTATTTTGTACTCTGCTTCTGTGAGTGAAATATTCAATCAGTGTGCCAAACTGTGAAACATTGCGTATTTATGTGGAATGGGGTTATAACTCTCATTTTTTATGTAATTTCCTGTGTATGTTTCTTTTCTGTAAATTCCAAAATTCAAACAATCTCCATTTCTTATAATTTTTAAATCTAGAAATGATAGACACCCATTTCTCTCTTCTTCTGTGGTAAACTGTATAGATTTATGTTGCAAATTAAGAAGTTTTCAGGGCATCTATTGAGTGTTTCTTTGGTATTATTGCAAAAATGTCATCCACTACCTATACCATGACTTTAAAATTAAAGAGAAGGATTTTGTTATGTAAGTAAATGGAGTTTAGTGTAAAAAATGAATACGTAAGTTTAGGATATATTACCACTCCATTGCCAACAGCTTCGTTAGTACAATATTTAGTAAACATATGCCCTATCTATTCAAATTTCGAAGCTATGGCTATAAGTTTCTAAAGCGCCAGTATGCCACTGACTAATGAAGATGCCTTTTGAAAGCATAATGTAAGATAATGAAAGGGGGTTTCTTAACGTATCGCTCAGCGCCATGGTTATCACTCTGTTGTTATGACATTAACTTTCAAGTTAGAGGTAGTCATTTGTTTTTGAATTTGACTCTGGTTCATCACCTTTTTTTTCCCCCCCTGACTAAGGCCTAATAATACAGCATTTAGCTTACGTTTTAAGATGTTTCAATTTTATGCACTTAAATCTTAATACATTAATACATATAATTACAACCCTTGGTTACAAAAGGTAGGATTATGGATAATCTTAATGAGCTGGATGTCGTGTATTCAAAAGTAACCGAATTTAATTCACAATTCTGTAATATGCATATCATAGTGCTTCATATTAATTAAAAAAAAAATAATGGCATGGCTAGAAGTGAATCTGCGGAATGTGGAACATCAGCTTAATGCAAGAATGCAATTAAGTATGTGTAAGATAAATTAAGTTTTAGGCATTATGTTAATAGCAAGCTTATTAGCCATTATATGTCGAATACATTCATTGTTGAGAAAGAGAATAAAGCTTGAAAGGATTAAGTAAATTTCATTCATAATTCTTTATATGCATATCGCAGCACTTCATATTAAAAATTAATAAAAGAAAATTGACAACATGATAAGAATTAACTGCCAAATATCAGCTTTTGCACTATGCCACACAAACAGTAAAAGAGCTCCCTCTAGGGTACGCTATATAATATAAGAAGGCAGTTAATAGATGTTCAGTGTTGCACTCACATATATTAGTTCAAGATTTGAGGGATTTTTATGACACTAAATCTTAAAAATGCTAATAACAAGCTGCAGAAAATCAATATAACTATGCTTGCAAGGCAGTTTTAAAGAAATTCTAAACCAATTTTTTACCCAGTTTGGCTTTAACACATGCTTATCAGTTCTTACTTTGAGACAAATTACCGCCGTCACCCTCAAAGTAGTTCCCTTTCACACCTATACACCAGTCCCAGCGATTCTGCCATTTTCCAAGTGCATCTTGGAAATCATGTTCTTTGAGGGTATTTAGCACAGACAGCGTTTCTTCTTGAATCCTCTCAATTGTGTCGAACCGACATCCTTTCAAGTTGATTTTCAGTTTGGGGAATACAGCGAAGTCCCAGGGTGCCAAATCAAGCGAGTACGGTGGGTGAGAACCATCATGCTGTTTTTTGCCAAAAAGCTTCTGGTGAACAAGGAATTGTGACAGGGTGCATTATCGTGATGCAACAGCCAGTTCCCTTGTCGCCAAAGTTCGGGCCGTCGTCTCAGCACATTTTGACAGAGCCTTTGCAAAATGTCACAGTAGTACATGGAATTCACTGTTTGCTTTGGTGGTATGAATTCTTTGTGCACAAACTCCTTGGTATCAAAGAAAATGAGAATGCTCTTGACTTTGCTCTTCACTTGTCTCACCTCTTTTTTTTTTTCCTTTCTTTCTTTCTTTCTTTCTTTCTTTTTCTTTTTTTTTTTTTTTCTTTTTTTTTTTTCTTTTTTTTTTTTTTTTCCTCCAGCTCTTCCTGGGAGTATTGTTATTTTATCTCAGGGTCACAAGTGTACATCCAGCTCTCATTGCCGGTGATGACCCTGGGCAAGAAGTTGTGTCATCAGATATGGCCAGACGAAGCTTCATGCAATCTTCAACATGCTACGCCTTCTGATCAGCAGTCAGGATCCTTGTCACAAATTTGCAGCGACATGATGCATGCCCAATTCATCAGTTAAAATTCATTGTCATGTTCCATAACCAATTCTGACTTCATGAGCAAGGTCTTCAATGGTTTGAGTCGGTCCTCACGAACGAGGTATTGAACTTTGGCAACAATGTCGGTGTTGTACAGTTGACGGGTCTACCAATGTGAATATCATCTTCATTAGCGTAAGGCCGGCCCTGAACCGAGCATGCCACTCAAACATACGTGTACGGTTCATACTTGGTCCCCCAAATACTTGTTGAATCATTGCGAGGGTCTCTGTAGCATTTTCCCCAAAATTTGCACAGAATTTGAAGCATACTCTCTGTTCAAATCTTGGATCCATTGTAAAATCGCTACACACTACACACAGAGTATCATGAAAAGTACTACAGGATCTCAACACATCTACCCAGCTGTGTGAAACTTAATACTCACTCATCAGATGTGCTAGTGTTGCTACCTAGGAGTGCAAAATTCTACTGCAACTACTGTCCAGATGGCAGCATCAGTCCAGAATATTGTGGATACCACCTCGTATGCCATCTCTACACTCTCTAAAATTATTTTGTGTAGTTCATTAACACCCAGTATGTATGTGTGAGTGTATATATATGCATATGCTTACATATACACTCACATACACACACACACACACACACACAAACACATATGGCAAGAAGTCATAGAAGAACTCGAGTAGTTCGAAATGTAGCGATTACAGCTCTGTGATTTTTTTATTAGTGTTTTATTCTTTACTGTTTTTCTAATTATTGTTGACTTTTAAAACAAAAATATACATACATATTAAAGTAATTTATCCCCTATTATATTCAGTCATTTTACCTTGCTCTTCCTGGAAGTTTTAACGCCCAATTTTTCAATTCTAAAAAAATAAAAAATACCTTTGGACAGAAACTTCAAATTTAGTTACATTATTATTAGTGTTACATTATTTTTCTTTTATATTATATATATATATATATATATATATATATATATGTAATATGAATTGAAATCTGCTAAAATAATACCGTTTTTGTAGATATGCCATAAAATACAATAATTATAGAAAAACATGGAGTTGCTTGGTTATTCAGTTAGCCCGTACATAATACTTATAGTACTCAAATTTCTAGTACATTAATAAAATATAAGCTCATCATTTTACTCGTCAGGAAACCTGGTCTTTTGAACCCATTGACAGATGAATACAAGAATGTTAATACGTTTTTGAAATATGGAGGAGTAATATAAGGAAGCAGATCTATCATGTCCTTTTTCTTGGCTGCTGTCACAAAACATATGGTCTTGTATAGGGCCTCCTATTTCACTGATGTAAAATTTTGTAGAGGTCTATCTGTTTGACATTTACCAAAATCATTTAATGGAATTCATCATTTGGGCTGAAATTCTCTTTAAACTACATGGTAAATGGTTTTGTTTTCTGAAACTGCATCCATCTCACTTGAAGCCTGTGCAGCTATTGTTCATCAATAGCATTTTTCTAACTACTACATGATTTAGTGGCCCCTTTGTAAACAAAAATCTTCTCGGTTCATTACATTCACAACAATAAGATTTTTCTTTATATGTGTTCTTACAATATCTACCCAAATATCAGCAGAGAATGTGTACTGTTTCTTACAACTAGTAAATTCTGCATTTTTAGGTAGGAAGCTGTGGCTTGGAACCCATGAACTTGTGTTTTTTTTTTTTTTTTTACTTCCACTTTCACATCTTGGACATGCAGTAATTATTTTACATTTTTGAGCATTTTCTTCTAAGTATTCACAATATACAATGCAGCCTTCTGGAAACCTTGGTCTCCTATTTTATTTGACATGTACATATGTATATTATCACCATTTATATCATTGAAAGAATGAGTTGCTTAGTTACTGCTCTGAACAAAAGAAAAAAGTATTCAAAGCATAAACAAAGTGCTGCCATCTGTGTGAAAATTTGTAATGCAGAAGCTACATACGTACAGCCCTGAAACTATAATTCACTGTACTTTGAAATAATAGTAATAACTCCATTTTAAGAAATAGTGAAGTTATGCTATTTGTGCTTTGAACCCCTCATTTATTCATTATTCAGAACATCAAAATATCCAGCTGAATTGACTTTTATATATAATGTTAAAACTTTTTCGTTTATATGAAAAAATTAGTGTATTAATTGCTTTTCTAAATTAAAACATTTCTTTTCATGCCAAACAAAAATTCTTGGAATATATTTTGCCTTAGCATTGTAGAGTATGTACTTAAGTACATATGAAATAAGAAGTCACATAAGTTCCTCCAATCCACAATCAGCTATAATATGCTGTTTGCCAGAGTGCATCACAATGCAAAAGAAAGAGAGAGGAGATATGCAGGTGTGCAATACCCATAGATAGCAACAAGAACAGTGAAAGATACAAGATGCACAAATTAAACTTGTTGTAACAACATTCCTCAATTTAAAATGAGACAAAAGTCTCTCTAATACAATTTTGATTTACTTTAAATATAAATTCATCATCTGAGCAAGCAATTTTAATTTGCAGTCTAATATTTCATAAAAATTTACGTCTTAAAAATGTCATACCTAAAATTCTATATTTTAAAGAATATGTGTACCTGAAATCACGATAAGTTGCAAGGACTTTCCCCTCCTCTCTTTCCATAATCACTTCTTCTACACGTCTCTAAGGTTTATAGCTAAGATCTAAATAATGCTGTCTCTTGCTACTTTGTGGAAATCTTCCTCTTGAAGATTTTCAGCATGACCAACATGCCTCTCCCCATCCTCTACCGTAACTTTATCAAGAGCCTCATGCATAAGTTTCTGGACATCCACCAGCCAAAATGTTGAATTTTGGGCAGCAACTTAACATTTTACTTTTGCTCAAACGAATCAGATTCTACTGAAATTTATAGAGGGCTAATCAAATAAGTGGATGATCTCTTTCCAAAGCAATTTCATCAATTTGTACTGTTCTTCTCGTGGGTTGTTCTGCTTAACTTTAAGTAATTCCACTTCTGTAGTTGATAAAACATTTAAAATGTTAAAAACATTCTTGTGGGTTCACTCCCAAGGAATAAAGTACAATGAGTTAAAATATTAAAACACTCTTGACATTTCACTCTTAAAATTTTTTTAAAATTCAGGACATGTTTTGTGAGTCTCTTGCTCACATCATCAACTGTAATTGACTGATGGATCATACTAGGTTGGAAAAGTAGGTAACCGTGAGGGCTCTGGGTTCTATTGATGAATCTGTACAAAATATTAACTTTCGGAATAATGAAATTCATTAGTTTATGTTCACATTTCGTTATGAAAATCATTTCTCACATGCTGAGTTCTTTGGGATGTTGATTATTGATACATTTTTAAAAGCAGTTCAACATCCCAGTATATGGTAATAGATATATATAGAAGCAATATCAGTTTAATAAAAGGAACAGGCAAACCAAATTGTTTTGTTCAGATTACATATCACATGTAACAAACAGGAAGAGTTCTAATTTTGTGTTTATTACTGCACAACAGTAACAAATCATCAAAATTGTAAATTGTAAGACTTATAAAACCATATTATTTATTAAAATTAAGATTATGGAAACTTACAAATTTCAAGCAAGTATAACGAGATGGTTAATACAGTAGAAATAGCTTGCATTAGCACCTTTTATGTTGCTCCTAAATTCACTCCAGGTGAATAGTCTGCTTTTGCTTTAATCGCCACAGCTAACATATTGTTTATTAAATGTATAACTTACAGACTCATTAATTGCAATGTTACTGTGATAAGAATTCATTTTTTCTTTTCAAAATGGACTTGTAATTCCAATATAACCTTTTATTTCAGAAATCACTGAAATAAAAGGTGATTATGATTATATAGAATACCAAATTAGGAAATGTGAATAAATTGTTGGTTTATATATGTATATAAATGATTATCTCTGAAAACTGTATATTGTGTTTTATCATACGATACCTATTACCAGATAATCGATAGATAGACAGGGGGATAGACAGAACATCAGAGAGAGATGGGTGGTATTCTGCAAAATTACTAAACCATTATCCAGGAGCAAATACCACCTGAAGTTGTTAATTTTACAATATTAATTATCTTGGCAGTATTGTTACCACAAGAGAAGCGCCCAACCTGATACTATAACAAAGAAAGTATCACCAGATTTTGTTGATGCAGTTTAGTTTCAGTAATTGTTCATTGGAGCTCTTTCCAGTGTTTAAAGATTTTTAGTAGTGAAAAAGCACAAACTTGGAACTTCTAGATTAATTATTTAGGGGAATTCGATTCAACATTAAATTTTGTATTATAGCTGTACCTATGCAACTAGAAAAATTAAAATTATCAGCAGACTTTAATTCACAGAAGCTGGTATTGCCAACATATTTGCCAACTGGTAACTTTTAGCATGAAAAGAACATTTATTAAAAAGTAGTAATAAATGTTCTAAATATTAAATTATGCCATCCCTTTTTCTATACAGAGCCATCTGAAGGAGAACACAGGTAGTACACATGATTTCATGACATGTTCACTTAGAATTCGATCTCTCAAAGTACCCATGCTGTCCTTACTGTATATGCTGTGATAATAGCATCAAAGTAATATTTTTAATAATAAATTATTGCAACCAATGGACCCTTACAACTGCTTCTAACATTGACATGATTCTGTACAATCAGTTTAATACAATAGTGCAGGTTATTTGCACAGTAATCAAGTTATAATTATGTGTGTATGTGTGGCACGCATTATTATTATTATTATTATCATCATCATCATCATCATCATCATCATCATCATCATCATCATCATCATTAGCAATACTCATATCCATTATATATTTTATTCACCTTTTAGATGACATAGGGCATGTGCAAAAAGCTATAATTTCTTAATATAATAATAGTTTGGAATTAAGCATAAACAGATATTTAATATAAGTTACAGTTCATATTTACAGATATTAACAAACAAATTTTAAATTTGCAAGATATTTGCAAATATCTTGTAATATTGCCTGATATTTCTATAAATCTAGTTTAAACTATAAAAATGTATACTCAATTTCTATAATATACTGGCAGTGGCATTATAAGAGTATAGTAATAACTGATAATCTATGAAGAATTAATAACAACAGAGAATCTAAGGTTTTCAAAACACTTTTAGGTTTAATTATAATTTTTTTTAAATATTAGTGATATAAGGTTACAAATTCAACTCAATCATATGAGCTTTCCTAGTGAGATCAGATGGCTATTACTCATTCTAATCTTAATAGAATATTAATGTTACTACATTACATTAGCTGGATTACAATCAATGTTGGACACATCTTAATAAAATACTGAATTATATGTAGGAATATCAAAAGTAAAAAATACTGAAACAATTAGGTGTATACAATAATATCACGATAAGTTCATTGTCATTTTCACACTACTAATATGTAGCTCAATTATGAAATAGTTATTTATCATCATTTATAAGGAAATCTTGAATGGAATAAGAAGCAGTGTTTAATTAGATGTCCTTTAGGGATAGTTTGAAAATTTTATCTTGTATTTCCTTTAAGTAGTTCAGAAGGTTTATTGTATACCTTTAAGCCAGAATGCAAATTGATTCTATGGTATAAGGAGGTGTTATGCTTACATGCATGGAGTTTAAGTTTTGCCTTGTATTGTATTGTATGGTTCAGTAATATTATGCAAGCATTTCTCTGTTAGGAATAGTTTTAGAACAGTTTTAAATTTCAAGTCTGTCGTATTTTTAATTACCAATTGTAATTCATTATATAATACAACTCCTATTTTATATGGGTCCTTATTGGTTTCAATTTTATTTGTGCTCATCCAATGGTAATCATTTGCTCTTATTATTGTATGGCAGTCTTTATTGAACATGTTAAATTCTTAAATATAACATTTAATTTCGTGTCGGAACCAATGGTTGCAACCAGCAACTGAAAATGCAGGCAAAAGTCTGCGAAACTAGTTTTGCATAATTCAACAGTAAGTGGAGCATAAGATTATCAAATTGACTCACTAGATAATTAAGAACATGTTAAATTCTTTTTATGCTTGACTAGCATAACAATTTGGAATACATATAGTGAAACTATGGTTAAGATATCATTGTATGATTCAGTTGAACTACACACTCTTAATGCTTCACTTGTCATAATGTATGGAACTGGTTGAACTGTCAGTTGAACTTTAGCCTGGCTTAAGATGAGAACTAAATGTTCTCGAAACCGGTTCCATACATTATGACAAGTAAGTGAGGCATTAAGAGTGTGTAGTTTAACTAAATCATACAATGATATCAATTAATATGATTAGCTTCACTGTGCAAGTTCCAATTTACATTTTAAATATGGTTAGGATGTTTACGTATATTTTTTATATAAATATTCTGTCCATATTGGTTTTACTGTTATTTGGGTAGTTTGAAAATGTTTACTTCTAACTTGTGACTCATAAGAAAACCACAATATCCAGTTTACAGTGTTGAGATGCGATTTTAAAAATAGTGGGAAAGAGTAGTATAATGCTGGGAAGTAGAAAATAACACCTTCAGTTTCCAGATAATAAGAGTGTAGCGTACACACTCATATACAGAATAAGTAAGATCTTGTATTTCAGTTACATTATCTGTCTTTTATAATTCTAGTAATGTAAGTTGAAACTTAGAAACAGAGCTCTAGTAACATGTTCCAGAACTGTGGGAAAGTTTATTACTGCAGTAATTTGCACTGTTTAGCTGCAGTGTCTGTTATTGTTTAATTTGCTGTGTATATTGTTACAGATGCTTGGATAGCGCTCTATCAGACTTGGAGTTACAGTCAATAGAACAGGAACGTGCCGACCGTAGTCTGTTTGTGCAGGAGCTAGTATTGGCCACATTAACTGAAGGAGCAGCCTCTCTGGTACTGGAGAGTCTGCCCCAGCAGGACAGTACATCTTCCATGGGGGGTAGGAAAGAGCGTGAAGAAACGGGTCCCAGCAGAGCCAGTTCAGCAGGTGTTGAAGGTACTGGCACATCTCCCCGTGCCCCAACTGCCCCACAGAAGACAGCATCTCTGACAGTTCCAAAACGTTCATCATCGCGAAATTCCATGGGCTCTGGCAGCAATGCTGCTGGACCAGCAACGTCCGTATCCCGGCAACAGCCTGGGGCTTCCTCCTCTTCTCCTTCCTCCTCCCTCTCCAATCAACAACAAGCACCACAACAACAGCAGCAACAACAACAGCAGCAACAACATCATGACCTGCGTGGGGCAATGCGGGGCAACATGGGGGTCGGGGGCAGTGGGATATTGGCACCACAGCAGCAGCAACCAATGAGAGTTCTTACAGGTACAGGCACCATCCGGGAAGTGGTTCCGTCTCAGGCGGTTGTGGGAGGGGGCTATGTAGGCCGGGGAGGCTCTGTCAGAGGTGGTGCAGGAGCTGGTTCACCAGGACCGACCCGCAGGAAGCCAGTGCGCCCTGTAGAAGGCAGGAACCAATCAACAGAACCACCACCTCCTCACTAACGCCACGCCCAAAATTACTTTCTAGTCCCATCATATAGCAGTTAACCCTCTCCAATAATATCCTCCTCACATGTTCTTTTTATGATTTGCAATCCAAAAGTTGGTGAGACTGTCGTCCTTGAGGGCGTGGAAGAATGAGGCTTGCGAGATCGAAATAGTTGAAACTGCTTCATTAAAATTCTGAATGTGGATTTATACAGGGGAACTGTAATGTCATGTAACCTTTATGTGTATTAACCATATATTTAATTAGTATAATGCCTCATTTCACTGTTTAATGGTGTGGTCTGACCAACTTTTGTGGCCTCTTGTAAAATAGCTTGTTATTTGTGTGCTGTGTGTACTTGAAGTTGGTGAGAGATTTTTCAGGGTAAGAACTGATACCAGACTGAGGTTCGTATTGCAAGATGTTGAGCCATGTTAATTAAGTTTTTTTTCCTTTATTTCTCAATAGCTTTTGATTGTATTATATGATACAAGCATAAAAATGAACATTTAAGTGATGTTGGGGTTTTTGCAGGGTGCTCCACAAAACCTGAAAGATTTTACTTAGGTCATTAGCCTTCTTTCTACATGGGGGGAAAATGTTAACAGTAATTCTTGCAAATAAGTAACACACATCCCTGTTTTTATAAGGGATGAACTTTATTTTTTCTTCCTCTTTTTCTCTAAATAGAATCTGATTAGTTGTGCACCTTGTGTCCAAAATTATCATTTTGAAGTAAGGTTGGCATTAATTGTTTATTATAAGAATGTAATTATACTGCACTCCACCTGCTCCTTATTATAGTTATATATTTGATGCCCCTTACAAATGTGCTTTAATTTTGTTGGCATACTGTGTCTTGATGCAGTGGGCATTCAAGGTAAATTAACACTGTCCTGGTTTTGTTTCATCAAAACATCAAGTAATAAAGCAGTAATATCTATGGGAATGTTTTACTTTTAATTATATCAATGTATTTTTAATCTGTAATGGTATAAATGAATGTGCGCAGTGGTTCCCGTTATAACTGTTTGTATAGATCTTTAATTAACCTACCCCTTCCTGACAAAGTGCATCCTATGGGATATGCAACATTGGACATTGATAAAATCACCGTTCTTTTGCATGTATTTTTTCAAACACCTCTCCACCTCATTCTACAGGATGTATATGAATTAGTGTAGAATATTTTAGGGACATGTTCCTAACAACAAAACATTTTAAAAAAATCTGTATAAACAAGGGCATGAAAATCCTTTGTTTCACAGTTAATAAGGATTTTACTGCACAATTTACCCCTCAAACTTTCATTACAATCACTTTTATTTTTTAAAATACGTTATTTGTTTGCTGTAAATTAAAATGGCATGTATACACTACATCTTGCAGATGGGAATGCATTAGGAGCATGTGAACTTTGTGTAGAAAGGTACCCCAAAGGCAGATACCTTGTGCAAGTCCACGAATGTTTGTGATTTGAGAGTAGGGATTCAGATTCTGCAAGACAAGAGAGGTATGAACTGTGAGTTTGAGAAACGAGCTTCTTAATATAAATGAAAACCCATCAAATAGTACACTTATTGAAATAATGAATGGCCACTTGTTAAAGACCTCTTCATACTTCCAGACATAACCAAAGGTGCAGGCAGGCTCCTCAAGCGATTTCATAATGTGATTGCAAGTACTATTAACATGGATCAACCTTTAATGATGCATTTGTTTCTACATGTAAACCATAGAAGTTTACAACTTTCTTCATTAAAACCAAAATGTAAAGCAGTGCTGGATTTTCATTGATTAAATGGAATAGTCGGTAGCTGTTTTCTAATTTGAAAGTTTATAAAAAAAAAAAAATAGGTTTGACATTCCAACCTCAAAGTGTCTAAGCAGTTTAAGGCATTACTTAATAGATTATATCTATTAGGGGAACTGCACAATATCTGCACATTTATTTTTAAGTTTTTCATTGTCTGCATGACCAGAAATTCAGGAGGTAATTTTTAAATATAAGGGGAAGGTTTTATTCTTGTGGCTTTAAAATATTGCTGCCATAACTTCTTGGTACTGTGGCCTTAAAATATTATATTTTGAGACATGGTTTGGTTTCTATTAATATTAAAATAAATAATACAAAACAAAAATAAAAAAAAACATTATCCAGTTCAGTACCCTTCATGCTTGAAAAGCTTGCTAATTCTTCTTGGCATGGTGTCTACTAGCCAGCAAAAATAATTTGGCCTTTCTGTGGGGGAATCCCACTCATCTTCAATCCTTAGCCATAGCTCAACAAGTCCCGGGAGGTGGGAGACTGTAATTTTGAAAAGCCTCCTTTATTTCTGCTCAAATGTTCTCAATATCAGTTAGATTAGGTGATTTGGGAGAGTGAGGTATCAGTGAGAAAATCCTCTTGCCTATCAAATCAAAACTGATCTATCCTGCAGTAACAGGATTGTTACTGGCAGGTGGGCTAAAATGAATTTCAAAAAGTCACATTAGGTGAAAATGTTTAACCTTCCATGTATTCATTCAAGGTGTCCGGAGCTTTCAAACAAAATCCAGCTGCAACATGAGACACTTGTGTGAGCACAAGTAGCCACTTAACGTCTATCATATCACAGACTACATGGTCATTATATGAATACTAGCCCATTATATAATGAAACCCTAATACTTAATCCGTGAAGATTACTCTCCTCCTTTAGATATTCCTAGCATCATACGAACATGTGCAGCTAAGTAATTCTGTAAACCAAACTCTCTGTAGTCTGTAAGGAACTGATAAAGTGACAAGCCGCCTGCAATTGGGCAGCAGAAAAGGGTCTTCCTTCTACCTCTGCCCAAAGATGTTAATCATCTTCCCAAGTAGAACAAATGTTATGACCTGTGCTATGTCACTTTTCTACCTGTTGGTCTTCCCTATATTGTTGAGTCCAATGCCTCCCACTTCGTTCTGGTATCCATGTGTATGAGTAGCCTCAGACTGCAAAAACCCAAGTTAATACAGTGGTACATTTGTCCACCAAGGCAGCCATATCTTAATTGATAGAAAATAGGTCAACAGCAAGCTGTACTGAGATTTTGGCTCAGACAATTGCTTAGAGGGATAGAGATGTCCCATAGCATAGGGTTCAGTGGCTCGCTCTAGAAGGGAATAAAAGAAATAATATGAGCACTCGTAGCACTGAACCAAACGTAATATTCTGATCACTTAAGTACTGTAATAGAAAATAATATAAGTTTATAATATGATTACATGGAACTAATCAGTGGTAGGATGTTAGCATCAAAGAAAGATGATTTTTATAATTTGTTTTAAAAGTAAACTTCTTGTATAATTTTGGATAAATTCTTTTGTTCATAAAAACCAAAAGAATGGAAAAAAGCATTAAAAAATACAAGGTTCAAGTATAAAAAGAAGACGAGATTGGAATTTGCATAGTTTCCAACAAAACATTCCATTTGAGTCATCTGAGTCACTGGACCGCAGCTGCTATCTACTTATAAGAAGTATTAGTGTTTTAAAACATATACTTTCCCTCTGAAATCTTTAGGGGCCTTAGGGGACTTGTCATATTTTGCCATTCTTTGAGTATATTTACAAGAAGACCTGTATTAAGGGAAGAAGCCTGTGATGTGACTATCTGCAATATTCTATATGAAAATCTTCTGTACCCATAATATCTCCAACAGGTGTCTGTCTGCAATATTTCCGCAACAAAAAATTCTACCACCTTATTCTACTGCAGTGTTCTGGATCATGAATTTCTTAGCATTAACTTGTTAACTGATGAGGTTGACTTTATATGTGATGGTATCTTGAACTATGAGAGTGAATGAAATATAAATTAGATTTCTTGTTTGTTTGTAACTGGAATATGTCTAATTTTTCCACATCCTTTCCAGGTTTACAAACGTATTTTTCCTGGATGGGAAGCTTCTTAATCCCATTATCAAATAAAGGGAGTGATTGGGCATCCAACCTGTTGCTCATATGCTTCCACACCATTGCTGTTGAATTCTGACCTCCCAATGCTTCTTTGAAGTAGAAACATGTGGTAATCACAAGGTGATCAAGTCTGAACTATAGAGTGTGTCAATACTGTTCAGTGAATTTCCTTGAGTTTTTTTCCTTTGTCAAAGCAGTTAAATGCAGACAGGCTTCACATGCCCCACTTGTGCAGCCTTTGAATCCACAGTAAGATCCCCCAATGCCAGCACTTCCATAACTTATCTCAATCTTTAAAATTGTCAAATGTTGGTAATAGGATGCAAATGGCCCAAATGTTTGTTTCCTTTATGTTCGTCTTGAAATCAATGTGGTTGACTTTCATTTTCTAGTTTCTCATTCTTCTGTGAAACTTTTGTGCCAATCTTACAGTTGGGTCTTATCTCAAAAAACCTTGCTTAATCTTTGCAAACTTAACAATCAAGTATACCTCTTCCTGAGACATGATGCTGCTAACAAATGAAATGGCTGTACAATGCAAACTGGTTTTACCCACTCATATCCCCAGGCATTACTTCTCAAAGGCATATATGCTGTGTTTTACTGACAAGTGGTAAATCAAAATTCAAATTTATACTTGATTCATCCTCATATCGTAACATCTGGGTCTATAAAAATTCTAATGAAGTATGACAGGACAAGCATCAACTGAAATTCAGTCTCTGGAATTGTCTATAATCACCTTTTTGGTCAATATTTCCTTCCTTTATGTCCACACTAGACATTTACCTGCAGTTTCTCAGAAATGATTTGCACCATACACCTCTGGACTTTATACAGTGAATATGCACAATGGTGCTCCAGATCTCTTCATTACAGCAAAACAGCAGGAAGACTCTCCAAGGAACCATGTAATAAGGGCATATTAAACAGAACTGGGTTGTATTGGAAATGGTTTATTTTAGGATTCTACATACATCAACACTAAAAGTTAATGCAGCATACACATTTACCTAAGCAACTTGAAATATGCTTTTATACATGTTGCTATTTTCGTTGCGTTTAACAATGATTTTAAATATCTCCAATATCAACAAAGCTTTACATTTCACTCTATTATTCTGTGTACACTAACAAGACATTTAACAATCAAATGCAATGTTACGTCTTTACTGACCAGTCATTGACAATGAAATAACTGGTGGCATTCAGGCAACCAGACTTCCAGGTTTTCTTGATGTTTCATTATTTTTATGTCTAAGAAAGGTAACATGTTTTCTTTTGCAGTGTCATATGTGAATGTAATGTTTTTATCTTGTAAATTCAGAAGATTTATGATATTATTAATGCATTTTTTGTTGGCTATGGCAAATATATTATCAACATATCTGTATTATATTTTTAATATGTATGGAAAAATCTGAAATATTGCATTTATTCCAAAAGGTACAAAATATAAAATCAGAGCAACCCTACAATAGCGAAAATATATGGTTTGCCAAAAATTCATAAGATGCGACCCAACATTAACAATATCAATACACCTTCATATTATTTAGCAAAATGGATAGCTGATAGATTTAAGACACTACCTAAAATTTCAAAGCAGGAGTATAAATAATTCATGTCAGTTAATAGAAAAAATTAAGAACATAAAATTGCAACCTTCTGACACAATAATATCTTTTGACGTAGTATCGCTGTTTCCAAGCATACTGAAAGATAAACTCCTAATATATCTGCAAGATTGGCTAAGAACAAGTGGAATTCACATAAAAGAATACATTAATCTCACAGAAATTTGCATAAATCAATCCCATTTTCTTTCAAAGGCAAATTTTATGAATAACAATAATGACTTACTATGGGCAGTCCCTTGTCTCCATTTTTAGCTAACTTCTTCTTCATGAGCAAATTTGAAACACACATCAACTCAGCTTTCCCTTACATATTTAAGGTATGGTATTGATATGTCAATATATTTGCCATAGTCAGCAAAAACACATTAATGATGCCATAAAACTTATGAATTTACAAGATAAAAACATATTCACATATGAAACTGAAAAAGATAGCATGTTACCTTTCTTGGACATAAAAATAATGAAATATCAAAAAAAACCTGTAATTTGGAATATACAGAAAGAATACCCATGCAGATAATCGCATAAAGCTGACAGTTTTAACCCCACAATCAAACATGCAATTATCAACAACTTAACATGTCAGCTAGTTAACCTTAATATTAGCAAAGAATGCAAACAATTAGAAAAAACTGGTTAAAAATGGTTATAACAAAGAATTAGTTTACAAAAAGCACAGAAATTCAAGAGGAAAAACACTTTCAACAAAAAAAAAAAGCTCTTTTTTAAAAAAATTCACATATCATCCATGGGCTACAAAAACGTTTCTGAATATTCTTAAAGATTTTAATATCAAGTTAGCACCTGTAAACAGATTTAAATGTCAAGTTAGCACCTGTAAACAGATTTAATGTTAAACATCTCCTGAAAGACAATGTTAATGACAGTATTCCACAAGAGAAAAAAAGCAGGTATTTATAAAATAAGTTGTGCAGAGTTTGAAAAAATATACATTAAATCAGTGCAAGTATCTACAGAATTAGCAACATGGAAGAAAATCTACAAGTACAAAGACAGATTAATGAACTTCGATGCTTCTGGTGATTAAAATATAAACTTCAAGTTCATCACACCTCCACCAGAGCAGATTACACATGCCCACAGCAATAATGCTTTATCCTCCATTTGACAATGGGGCTGATGATGGGAATGAAGTGTTCATGAAATCAGTCCTACATATTTAAACAAGTAAGTAGAGCAAAAGAGTGTTAGTTAGACTCAATCACACAATGATCTTGATATTAAAAGACTTTTTCAATACTCTTTAAAATATATTTTTAGAATTTTATGATGATGAAAGACATTAAACAGAATGATGAAATGAATTTCAATTCATTTATATAAGGATTTCAAAGGACCAGGAGAAAAGATATAATGTTGGATAGAGTAACAAACAGACACATCTTATCAAGCTTTTATTGTATTTGAATGCCAAATTTAAATCCAGTGAATTTTTGTCTTTTTGGGCATATAAAGTCCTTATTTTATGCAAATCCGAAACACTCCAAGAGTTTTCAAGAGAGTATCAAAAGCATTGAAGGCAGGCTCAGTGAATGCCTTAAGCAGTTTTTTTAATGCAAACTATTTAATTTATTACTAGTACCGTTTGAGTTGCCACGGTTTCCTTGTTAACACCAGAAAGCTTTCAAGTGTTATCAAATGCTTACTTTCCTAGAGATAGAGTTTATCCTTTTTTTTTTTAATAGATTTAACTACCAAGACACCACAGGTGATGGACACTGATGATACATTAGATGAATTGACAAATTAGGAAGGAAACATTCCAGGGTTAAGTTTAAGGTACTGAGTAAACCATGGAATAAACCTCAGTCAGGAAGAACAGTCTTGACAGAAACCAAACCCCAGATCACCCACTCATGAGCATGTCTTAACAACCATGGTCACCCATTCTAGTGATAGAATGTATCCGTCTCACCAAACCAATAATATTTTAGCTTCAGCCAATAGTGGTTTAGAATGCAATGGTAGATGGACTCCACTAGTAAAGCTTTCATACAGCTGTAAATGAGCTAAAACACTTAAATAAATAGGTGCATTGTCTTGATGAAATAATGTTTTCTTCTGCAAACTGGGTCTTTTCTCACAATTTTTTAAAAAGATTGGAAAGTACTCTCTGGTTATTGTTTTATCCTTTGAAAGATAATGAATTGGTAAGTGTCTTGAACTTCTGTAGAAAGCTGCTACTTCATGTGGTTGGTCACTAATGCCTAGCTCCACATATTATGAGTTTCTTTTGGTTGCTGTCCCAAAACATGTTGGACCAAACATTGATGATTGACCGCATAAGATCTTCTCCAACTTACAACACAGGTCATGAAAGCCTCTATACCCACTGAATTGGTAAAATTCCTTTAGCATCCCAAAAAGTTAATGCCATAACCTTGCCTGCACATGGTGCAGGCTCTTTCTTTTTGGCACTGAACTACTGAATTCTTGTCTACTGTTTTGATTCTGAGTGTAATGCTGGATAAAAGTATGTTCTGTTGATGTTAAAGTGACAAACTGTTGTACTATTTTCATGTGAATGGGATTTTGATCTGCTGTAAGCAGGTACAAAGGTTTTCCATATGCATTTCTCAATATAAAATATAACCTGAAAAAGTTTCATGTATTTTTCATAAATACCATATTGTGTCTTGTATTTGTTCATTTGAATTCTGCTGTTCGAAAGGAAGAATCATATTTGAAAAATTTGGGTCTCAGCAGAAATTCCAATCATGAATCTTCGGCCTTCTGTGCAGACACTCTAACTCAACTTTGTGTCTTCCAAGCATAGAACCAAGAACCTTTCATCTGATTCTATATACCATGGAGACATCCCTAAGTTTTCTCGCTGAGACATTTATTTCTTAAAAGGTGACTGCTAATGCTACAATTCATTGCAACCCAAACCTCTAGTATAACCACAATTATATTGAGGTTAATTTTTATATATAGTAGCGCTTTCAAACTAGCCATGTGTAGGACATTATTTGGAAAGGAAGAATAATTGAAAAATTCCAACATTTTACACGAGGCTATTGTGAAAGAAAGGAGTATTATGGCATAGGTGCTCCTACAGAATATGTTGAGGTATGATAAAGTAACAGGTCATGCGGTACCATTGCCTTCTGTATTACATTTTTGAGTTTTGAGGAAGGTTTCATGTTAAGAAAGCTTTGTGTTCCCAAAAATATAATTTGACTGGTTTAAACAGAGAACAGTTTATAGAATAAATAAACTTATAAATACAGGAACAAAATTAAAATATCACTGTAAAGTCAATCACTGCACATTTTACATGATTTTTTCTGCAGAGTTTGCCAAAGGTATGAATCAAGAGTGAACCCCTAGGTTGATCAGAAGTTTTTCCAATATGGTACCTTAATATAACAAAACTATAAACAGAAAAAAATTATTCTTCAAAGCATAGGCCGTTTTCAATGAACATCATCATCATCTATCTGTCATCACAAATTTGTTTATGATACCAATCCTTGAATTTAGAGGCAAAAATTCTGAACCTATGTTTTTGACATCTTTAAAATTATCAAAGCATCTTTCATGAAGAAATGTTGCCATGGACTGAACAAGCTATAGTCAGAAGGCATAGTCAGAAGGCATATGGACTGTATGCTGGGTTAGGACACAATTGTATTCCTTCTAATTCCTAGATTTCTTTATTGGCTCATGGGCAGCAGCATTGTTTTCTAGCAACATGTATAAGTCCGAATGCACCCCAACAATGTGTGGTGTCAGCACAGCTGTGTATGAATAGGAAGATGTCATGCCAGGCGCTAGGGCAGATCTAAAAAAAAAGCATTTTTGCATTATGATTTCCTATGACTTTAAAATCAATGTAGAGGAGAGAGATTGAAAGTTTGCATTGTGCATTTGGGGATCTTTGTCCTTCATAATCCACTATTAATCATGGTTTGCAGATTTTATAGGAGGAGGGGATTCCCTTAAAAATAAAGATAGCACAAGACAGTCGGCTACAGCAATAGCTGATTAAAATGTGATGAAAACAGAGTGCATGTTGCAGGACATCATTTCACATATCAAATTCAAGAAGCTCTAAATATTGGATCACTAGCAGTGAAAAAATCCTCAAAGAAAAACTACGTCAGGAAGCTCTGCAGTTTCAATTCCCCCCACCTCACAAATGATCAGAAAAAAGTATCTGTGCATTGGTGCCAGGAAATGATAGAAAAATTTAATGGGAGGAAGATCCAAAAACATGTTTAACATCACAACAGTTGATGAAAGTTATATAAACCAGTATGATCAATAAACTGAGTCATCAGTCTGGGTCTTCCCAAGACAGAATCCACCAACAAAAGTGAGGCAAGCCATAAGTATTGGCATGGATATTATCTGTTCCTTCTTCTCAGCTAATGGTTATATTGTGACAATTTCACTTGAAGGACAAAAGACTGTCAATGGCAAATCGTATACCACAAAATGCTTGCCTTAAGTCTTCAATAGACCAAAAATGAAGCGTCTTAAAATTGGTCTGCATGAAATCTTGTTGCACTGTGACAATGCCTCTGCCCACACTGCACTAGAAACAATTCAGTTTCTTCAGTAGTTATCCCCCCTACAGTCCATATCTGGCCCCATATGACATTTTCCTGTTTCTTAAAATAAAAGAAAAAATTTATTGCCAACGATTTGAATCACCTGAAGCTTCAGTAGCTGCATACAAAAAATATATTTGCACCATATTCAAAGAGTCGTGGTGTTCAATATTTACAACAGTGTATAGAAACCAATGGAGAATACTTTGAAAAGATCAATGATCAGATCTAAATTTTTAAAATTTTATCATGTCCATTCCTAAAACTGTTAAAGTGACCCTCATATAGTGTGCTTACTAGTTATTGCAGCCAGGTAGCATTATTTTAAAACTTTGTAAACCCTCTGCAGTTGCATACAGTGTGTCAACTGCATCATCATGGATCTGCTTGAAATAGGCACTTTTTGAAATTCCACTAAATGCAAAGCCATGCCTTTTGCCAAAAACAACTTTGATGAACTAATGACTGAAGTTCTTTCCCAGAGGATATTCATTGCTTTCTGTTGTTAGAATTGCAGGAAAAAAGAAACAGTTTTCATCACATATCGTAATGCATTTCCAGAATCTGTTATCTACGGGATTTTTAAGAAGTTATTTACAAACACAAACTGTCACTTGGCCTTAGCTTTGGTAAGTTCTTATGAATCTACTCTTTGGCTTTTATACATTATGTTGAGTATGAAGAACTTCATTCTCCAGGTTGCAGCTTTTCTTCAAGGCTAGTGTCTCCATCAATGATCTGCCTGAACCAGTTCAATGCTCTCCTCAGCTGACAATATTCTCAGGTGGTTTCTGACATATTTCTTCAAATCTTTTCTCCAAAAGAATCTAAGAAGAATACAAACTGCTATGTTGTCACACATTCTTCATTACATTTGTTTCGGTCCTAGTGGTGTAGTGGTAACCATACTTGCCTCAAAACCCAAGATTGCGATTTCAATTTTGGCCAGGATCGATGGAAATTTTTGGCACAAAAATCTTAAATATGACTTCCTTTGGAAGGGAAGTAAAGCTGTGGGTCCTGTGTCGTAGATTTACGGCACAAAAAAGAATCTCAAACCTAAAAGAAGGGGCCTCTGAACAAAATTTGTTGGCCCTTTCATGCCCTGAATTGAACGGGACGCTGATGACCTGAGATGTTAAAGAGCATCCAAAATGAACCAATTCAACAACAACAATAACATTAGATTTGTAGAAAATATATACAGAATATATTGTAATGTAATAAATGTTTTTAAACTATTCATTAAAATAACACCTTCAGGAAATATAAAAAAATCATCTCTTGCCTGGCAATTCAAAAGAAAAATGAAGGGACCATTTACAGGAAAACACTTTCTGGCCAATCTTATAAAATTGAGCAATGACTATTTGCTTTGTAGAAGAGTGTATCAGCAGTGTCCTATGATTTGTTAGTATTTACATGCTGTAAGTTTTCAGAATAATGTACCACCATTTGAGGGCCTTGTGATATACATTACTTTATGTAAATATAAATAATACAGGGCTATGAAAAAAAAGAATGAACAATTGTCAAGCCTAATTTTTCAGTCCTCAAGCAACTACACGAGTCTTGTACTTTTTAAGTTTTGAATAGTAGCCACCAGAGCACATTCCCCCTCCCTTGCTAGTAGAGTGCTGCCCTCAGTTGGATTATAATGGCTCAGCAAAAGGCATTCTGCATTTTTGAGTTTGCGAAAATCAGTTCTGTTGTCTAAGTGCACCGTGCTTTTAGAAGGAAATTCAACACTGGTTACATGCCTTCTCCCAAGAACTCGTGCTTATTTTTAATGAAACTGCCTCAGCAATGGATTTGTCAGAAGGAGGATCAAGAACTTGCTGTCCATGCATAGCTTCCGAGATCCCCAGTCAGTTCCTTGTAACTTCTTTCCATTATGATGCATCAAGGGCAGTGTTTTTGTTGTCACTACCCACTAACCTGGATGACCTTAAACATTGAATAACAACACAGTGAATGCTGCAAGTCTCATATCACCTTGATGTGGCCCATGTTGGTGGTAGCCACATTGAACAGGGCAGGAATTAAAACTTGAGTATCAGTAGAGTACCTGTGACTTGGTTGGGATTTTGTAATTCTTTTTCTTAATAAAATATAGTTTCATGAAATCTGTTCATCCTTTTTGCATAGCCCTGTATGTTGATACAAAAACTTGGCAATAATTTTTTAGTTTCTGGATTATTTTGTTTTCATTTAAAAAACTTAAAAGTTATATGCTGGTTACAAATTTACTGTGAGTGTGTACTCCCATTTGGCAATGTCTTGTAACCATCTTCTTTCTAATGGTTGTTTTGCGTGGCTTCTAGTTCAGAAGACCACTGAAGGAGAAAACTGGGGAGCTGCAAATCCCAGTCTCCAAAGCCAAGAACAAGTGTGGTCAAACTGTTTTAATTAAAAAATTATTGTTCATATTCAGAAATTGGATGTGCTCAAAAATGTTCATAATTCTCTCATAGACAGCTGATAACCCATTTTTTTTACTTAGCCAATTACTGGATACATAAAGCTATGAATTAAATATTTGTATACAAAATTATATAGTGATAGAATTTAAAAAGACATCATTTTCCATGTGAATAGACTCAGTTTTTAATGCATCTTTGTCTAGCTGCAAAAAAAAAAGTAAAAGAGGTACCTATTATCTAAATGCATACACTTGATGGTGTTCTTTGGGAGGTATTTTATTTATTAAGTGCTCAGTGATGCACAAAAGATGTTTACGGGTTCTGGCCGGAGTCACTCTTCCTCAGAAACATTAAATGCCACCATTTTTGTTCAACAATTCTCCTCCATCAAAGTCAAAATAAAACATCTATAGCATCTGCAGAATGCCAGCAAGTAGGACACATGTTTTGTAAGCTTAAATTATCCATACACCAAGACTAAACCATGCAATGCCTTCTCTTTCCTTACAGCTACATTTACTTTTGGAAAATCACACTTCATGTCTTTATTAAATATTTGAAAACTTTTGTACCTTATTTCTGCCCATATAGTCTGTTTATCCATATCAATTCTAGTTCTGACTTAGTGACCAAAAGTCTTTTCTTAAGTATTGTCTTTCCAGCCAAATATTACTCATTCCATTCTATATCACTTATTCTTTAATACAAACACTTCATCCTAATTTAACTTAAATTTGTTTCTTGAAACTTTAAACATTCTTTTAAAAAAATATACTTTTGGTAACTGTTCTGATCTAAATCTATATTTTATAACCCTTAAACCAAAGTTCTAGTACACATATCATTCATTTTTATCCATCTCTATCCCATGTGACCATCTTGACTTTACTAATGCCACACATTTCTCTCAAAATCATTGGATATTGATGAACATTTCTAATCAAAATTCAATACTATAAGCCACATTGTGTCATTTTTTCCCAGTTCTCTAAGCTAATTAACTTTACTTGTAAATAGACATTGAAAATCCTAAAACCACAACTGCAAATATTTCTGAAACTAAAGATGCTTTTGATGTGCCATTTTCAAATAAATTAAGTTCAAATAAAGTATCATCAATGTAGTCCAACAACTATTAGGTACATTTCTACGATAAAGTTGTGTTTTATAAAATGAAACATACCTTTTGTCTTAAAGAAAATAAAGTAGACCATGCTGAATGTGTTAGAAGAGATGGTATTGTTTACTAATCTCTCTCTCTTTATAATGGTGTTTTAACGCCTGTTTTTACTACTGAGGCAAACAGGCGGTGGACACCATGATACATGAAATGAAATGATAAATTGGGAAAGGAGTAATTTTTTTTAAGGAAGGAAGCATTCCAGGCCTAAGTTTAGGATACCTCCCCCGGCATTTGGCATTTATAAGGGTTGAGGGAAACATGGAAAAACCTCAATCAGGGAGGATGGTCCTGGTGGGAATCGAACCCCAGGCCTCCCGTTCACGAGTCCGCGCCTTAACGACCTCGGCCCCTCGTGGCGGTTTATTAATGCTGAAAAATAATGATGATGCTTCTTACTGTTTAAAGGGCAATGCTGAAAAAGCTGACATAATCCTAATATATGGAGAATGTAGAAAGAATGTCATGCTTTCTTGTACTGTGTATACTGAGACATCCACGATAAACTGAAAAATGTGATATACCGTTAATGATTTTCCAAAATGCAAATATACACTTTACTATTTTTGCTTAACGGTTGAGGAGTCTTATTTTTTGTCTAATGAGTGGTGATTCTTTAAAATTAGTCTGAACATTGAAAGAACAAATCTTACTTATCACAACATCTCATACCCAGGCACGTATTTAGAAATTTGTTTCCGGGGGTAGGGGGGGTTCCAAAATATATCTCCATTTGCAGGTACATATTGCTTTCTTACCACCACTATTTTAAAAATGAACAAATAAACATATGGACTGGTTTAGAAACATGCAAAAATAACTAATTTTACTCCAAACACATTCTCAAAATGCGTGCATACTGCACAACAATTACTAATATTCTCCTTGGCAAGCAAGAAAAATGTTTTAGTGACACTAAAAGAAGGTTTTAATATGAGAACTCACCATAAAGGCCTGGAAATTTCTTCAAGTGAAGTGCTGTCAACGAGGGTCTGGTAAAAGTTCACAATATTTACACAAAAATTGTACTATTCTACAGTATTAAATTGATGCGCCTGCTTCTTCTGCCCATTATGTTTAACACTTCATCAGGATAGCTATCCTAAACCCAATGTACAGACATTAAAGCAAGATTACTTAACCGTTCATCACTGGTTCTATTTCTCAGGTAAATCTTGAGCCGTTTTATTGTTGAAAACAATCTTTCGGCACTGGTTGTTCAGACTGAGAGGGAGAGCTAAAATTTTAAGGAGACAAAAATTCTGCAGGACAGGCAGCCAAAGAATTCAAGGGCATCATTTGGTCTCGCTTTTTTCTCTGTGGATTTCTATTTTTGACATCACATCCAGTATTCTGCCTGATATTCTCATTATCGCTGATATTACTACCTGAATTCAAGGAAAGCTTATTTAATGTATCTGCTGCAATATCTTCCACATTTCTGGGAAACAAAATATCAAAAGCAGACAATATATCTTTGTTCTGTTCAAGACGTGCTTTGAGATTTGAAATCAATTCATCAGCGCGTGGAATAAAGACACGTCTTCTGCAGTATATGCTGAGTGATTGTCGTTCTTCGTCTCTTTTCCGGCTTGTCTTTCAATTTGGATTTCAGAATCGAAGAGGGCTTTCATTGTTTTAGAACACCGCTCAAAGATGTAAAATTCTTTACCAGGATTCCTTCTTAAGGTTTCCAGCTGCTGTACATCACTTGGCATATTCCAAAGCGGAGCTAAGATCGTGCTCAGAGTTTTGCTAATAAGTTGAAAGGCGGACCGTGAAAGACACTTTCTCGCATGTCAACAGTGAGATGAGAAATGAACTGTTCTCTATTGCCAGTAATTATGCTATAGTCTTGGAAATAGATTTTTCGCTTAATGAAAGAAACTGAAGGCTTTCAATGGTGGTACCAGAAGCTCAACAAAAACAATGGCGAAACCATGCCTCTCTACAAATCTTGTGTTGCAAAGACTCATCAGTCTGGACTTCTTACTGGAAGGGAACAGCTCGTTAATATTGTTCTTTAGAGTGATGCCGGCAAAAAGATGATTGCGAAATAGATCATATACGTCACTCATTATGAACCGTTTCATCATGAGCTTTGCCCTCATCACCATCAGAATTAACTTAATTCAAAGCGCTAATCTTCGACACTTGACTCGTAGATTTGAAAAAATTATCGTTTTGGCGATCCTCTTCATTTCTCCAAAACCACTTTTTAAATGTGTCACATCACAAAAGCAACTTCACAAAACTATAAAGTTTGCTTATGCTTTTATAATTTGAGCTGTAAGACCCGCTAAACAAATTGACCGCTTTACCCTTCGGGAGGAATTGGCCTGGTAAGGTGAATGACCTAGCTCTAGCCCCTTCTTCCTTACAGTTTAAAGAATTGAGTTTTGAATGACAATGGTGTGTGTATAGTCGGGAGCAAAAGAAAAGTTGCAGTAACAGTTTCATTTGATTTATTATTCCATTTATTCTGAGAATTAAAGAGTTAAGAGTGGTTAATTTTTGTTTCTTAGGTGGACCACATTGTATACAGTTCATAAGAGAACAGCTTCCATTAAGATGTGCAAGTCACCACCACAAAAGAAAATAAAACTTACATGACAACAGAATGTTTGAAGGTTTTTTTTTTTATTATTATTTTATTTTACCCATTAGGTACGAGCAAAGACGTATTTAAGGGGAATCAACACTTCGGTTCAGCATGCACCTCTCTTCACTTGCTTTTTACTAAGTTATATCTGAATTATATAGGACGTTGGTAATACGCACAGTGTCTAGTGAACCTACGTAATACGATTTAAGTTTGCGTCACTTCACCCGCACAGGCAATATAAAACAAATATTTTTTTCGTATGACTAAAGGAAAGTGAGCGTATTTCTTAATCATGAAACTAACGTTCTTGATTTAATAGACTTTTACACTGGTGGGGGGAAGCAGATGCTTTACTTGAGTTCAGTATTTTGGAATTTTGCAGTGGGGCAGTGCGGGAAAATACGTCTCACATTAGCCCATTATTAGACACTCCGATTTTGACATATCTAGCAGAGCGACAAATAACAATAGGCTTTCTGTGTGCATTTTTACGACATTAATTACCTAAGGCAACGATGAAATATTCTCGATCATGCCGTAAAACGACATGAAAACTATTTTGAATTGAAGCCAATCTTCATTAATTTCAGTCTCCCGGTTCATTAAGTTTCTCAACTGAGTCAGCTCGTAACCTACATATTCATGAGGTTGGCAAGCATGCTCCTGATGTAAAATAACTTGGCGTTACAAATTGCTTAGTCTTCCGAATTGAAAATTGCAAACCATAGCAAAGAATGCCTAACTGGTTAAAATTGTGAAATTATGGGTGTTGGAGGGGGGAAACGCACTTGCCCTTAAACGCTAGACGGAAATCACTTGTGCATCTGGTGACTGGCTGCTAATGCAACTGTGGATAGTAGCTCAACTCATGCTGCTCCCTAGCGAGATAAGAGAGACCCGAACTACTCTGCGCAAATCCCGACCGAACGAGAGATTCACATCATTTGACATTAAAAAGAGACCACAAATGTTGTTGTTGCTGCTGCTGCTAGCGCCGGAATGGGTTTCCTAGGGGGAGGCCAGTTCCGAGCGACAGCGAAGAAAGAGGGAACGTATTAGCTAGATAATACTATCCAATTTCAACAACGGATAAGAGTAGATGGTAAAGGCATTGCACTTATCATGTGGAAATTTTAACATTGGTTCAAATTCCAACACGTCTTTTTTTTTTTTTTTTTTTTTTAATACCAATTAGGAGATTTGCCACAATTACAAATGACTTATTCCTGAATTAGTTGCGAATTGGAATTAGAGCTTCTAGGATTTGCCCGAGGTTAGCCTTGGTTAGTGTGTGTGTATATGAATTAGTTGCGCCCCCCCTAGGAAACCCATTCCCTTTTTCTCTCAATGCTCCGGCTCTAGCAGCAGGAGCAACAGCTGACACTTCTCACTCATTGTTCATATCATGTAGCAGCAGGAGCAACAGCAGCAGAGCAAGAATACAGCAGCAACATTATAGCATTGCTGCAGCAGCGACATTTGTGGTCTCTTTGTCAAGATTCACATCGACCTATCGTTAGAGGGTTATCTATGGTTGGACCTATGGTTGCGGTCTGTCAATACCTCCCGAATGGAAAGTGGCGAATCGTAGCGAAGAAAGTCGACTGGTTACGATTGCTTAAGTGGTGACGACAAAAGCACAGCATTTACTTTGAAACTGTGATCGTAATTTTGTCACAAATTCGCTGTACCGTGGTGCCATCTGGCGGGTAAACACCACTGAGCCTAACGGTTGCCTGCGAACTTACGAAGACGGTGCAACAACACTACCGCAAGCTTTAACTGTTCCAATGCAGTCATTTGTTTTCTCTTTGTCACAATAACGAAAATGTTGAAACCGGACTATGTAAATTTGTTTTGTCTAGTGGCCTTGTCAGGTATATTTTCATTGTGTACAACATTTTCTTAATTTCTTATATAAAAGTTCATGAGGGATAATATATATTCATATGCAATAGTTATAATTTCAAATTGCCTATATAGGTTCCTGCATGAATGCCTGCTATGTGTACCAGCAATTATTCATACAGTTTTCTCCTGTAATAAGAAGACATAATTTTAACTGAATTTCCCCAAAATAGAAGAACATATTTCATTGTTGAGTTGAAATAAGCATAATAAACTAATTTTAAAGTCTTAAAGTATTGTATCCAACATTACTAATGCACGTATTGCATAGCATGCAATACTAAGTTTAGGTATAATAAGATCAATGTGACTTTCCAATGCAGGAAGTTATCAATTGTTGAACCAAGGAATTTAAAATCTTTGGTTTGCAGAGGTACATTGTTATAATATTCTATCTGTAGTTGTGGATCTGGAGGTTTGTCAGTGATTAATTTCATAACATTTGTTTTATCTAGATTTAGTGACAATTTGTTTGCTTTGAATCATACACACATGGAGCTCAGAACTAGATTTAATTTATTGGCAGAATAAGTAAAGCTCTTGTGTCATCTGCAAATGGAATGGTATCACCTACATCTTGGATAGATAAGAAGTGATTATTTATATACATCAGAAAAAGAGGAAGGTCCAGAACAGATCCTCGAGGCCTCCATGGTTAACTGCTGTAAAATGCGTCAGGTTGGGATAAAATTAATCCTAGACTATTAAAATACTGTAAGAATGAATTAGCTAAACCCTTAGAATATATCATAAACTCCTGAATTGAAAATGGAATATTTCCAAACTGTTTCAAGATGAGTATTGTCAGATTGTATTTAAGAAGAGGGAAAAATTTAATATTATTAATTACAGGCTAATTACACTAACCTAAGTCGGTCCTGGTGGTGTAGTGATAACAATACTTTACTCCTAAACGTAAGATCGCTGGTTCGATCTCAGCCAGAACCGATGAATTTTTTCGGGCGTAAAAATCCTAAGTATGGCTTCATTCGGAAGGGTAGTAAAGCTGTGGGTCCCGTGTCGTACATTTGCGGCACGATAAAGAACCTCAAGCCTGAAAAAAAAGGCCTCTGAGAAAAATTTGTCTGCCGTTTCACGTCCTGATTTGAATGGGACTCTGATAACCTGAGAAGTCAAAGACCGTCCGTAAATAAATCAAATCAAAAAATAATGATAAAAAAGTAAACACTAACATTACAATTTATAAAAGAATTCTAACTAGGTTCTTTTTTTTATGGTAGAAAGGTTCTATGTAACTTTCAACATGGCTTTAGAAAATTCTTCTCAAACCTGATTATGTTAGTCAAGTTTTAGAGTTATTAGAACAGAATAAAAAGATGGGAACCTTATAATTTTATTTATCAAAAGCATTTGATAGTGTGAAACGCGATTTTTTACTAAGTAAGTTCAGATCTTGTGAGATTAGAGCAATTTCCCCACGAAATATGAAAAGCTTATCTTACGCATAGAAAACAAATAGCTGAAATTTATACCAAAAAGATTATCTCTTATCTAAAGTAAGTTCTCAATATGGATAAGTAAAATATGAAATCCCACAAAGTTTTGGGCCCATTGATGTTTTTAATATATCCAAAATAAATATAATAAATAAATAAAACCAACATAGATCAAATCTGTAATAAAATCAAAATTTAAGTATTAGATGAAGAAATATATGAAAAATAGATGTTTATATTCAATGGACAGATTGTAAGTTATATTTTGTATACAGTATTGTAACCTAACACTTGTATTACAAGTCTAATGACTTTAAATAAAAAATGAATAATAATAATAATAATAATAATAATAATAATAATAATAATAATAATAATAATAATAATAATAATAATAATAATAATAATAATAATAATAAATATTTTGGTACGTAAAAAAGGGAATAAACTCAGCAGAGAACATAAATGTTAGCTAGAGGGGAGTGAAATTGAAATGGTGAGAGAAATTGGACAATTTGTGAATAAGGCTGAACAGTAATTGAAAATGGGCAGAAGAAAGCAAAAGGAACTAGGGAAGGGAAAATTAGCTACTAATAGTATAAAAACATACAAATGTAAATACTTGAAGTTACCATTTTTTAAATATTTTACAGTGCTATTGCTTTTAATGGAAACATAGAACAGTTGAATCGAAAATGATGAATGGGATAGAAATATTGGGTACAGAAAAAGGGAGGGAATTTATAGAACAGATTCATAGAGCAGTCTGTAAAATGGTATTAGGATTACCTAGAGCAGCACCCAATAAAGTAGCCCTGATGGAAATAGGAAAAGGGGGCGGGCGAAAAGGTCTGTAATAAAATGCATTGTGAAATATTGGGAGAGGATACATTTATGAGAGTAAGAAAATGTTCTCAAAGACTTATTAGGGAGGCAAGAAAAAGATAAATGGGGGGAGCAGTTGGGTAGGCAGATTAAAGGAGATTGTAAGACAAATTGATTTGGAAGAGCAAGTTAATTTACAGTCACCAAATGGGCAAAGTGTATGGAATAAAGTGAAAGGAACAATTGATGATATAGAGAAACAAGAAATATTTGGTAGCCTATGAAATAAGAGGACTCTGATATATTATAGGAGTTTTAAGAAAGAGTGGGACAGGGAGAGATATATTTCATTTTTTTTAAAAATGGGTATGGAGAGTATGGCATTGACAAGCACAGAAACAATGATACTGTATGGGATAAAAGTTGACAAAGAATTGTGTCCACTGTGTGGTAAGGTAGATAAGAATTTGCACTGTATAACAGAATGTACAGCAACCAAAGGATGCAGAGAGGAAATGTGGAAAAATAAGTGAGATAATTTTCGGATAGAAATTCTAAAATTAAAGATTTTTGGGATTAGTAGAAAAGAATTTTTGAATAAGTTTGGAATTTATGTAAGGAAAGTAAAAGAAAAGTGGTGAAGGAAAGTTATCAAGGCAAAGGAAGAAGGTAATAAAGTAACAATGAGAGAAGATGATCACCTTTAGGGAAGTATTTGTAAAGTTCACCTGATAATATGAATAATTAAGAGTGGTGTAGGGTTCATGTAAACAACAATCGGGGGGTTAGTTGTATAGATCCTGAATTAACACTCAAGGATCCAAGAAATATTGTATAACTATAATTGTATTGTGTAGTAGTAGTAGTAGTAGTAGTAGTAGTAGTAGTAGTAGTAATATTATAATAATAATAATAATAATAATAATAATAATAATAATAATAATAATAAATATTCATACATTCACAAACTAAGTACAGTTCAATAGGTACAAAATTCAAGTTTCCTCCAAAAAAATTATCTACCAAACTCATATCTGTTAGTTTTTCAATGTTTCTCCATTATGGAGGACTGTGGATTTTGGACGTTTATTAATGATTTGAATCCATGAAATAGAAAAGTAATATCCTCTAGTTTTCTAGCAGCAACGTATAAGCAATGTTTCACAAATGTACAGCAAAAATTATTTATTTTGTCTTACAAGAAATTCATGAACTTCAAAAACCAATGATTTATATTTGGTTATAGATAAGAATATATATAAGGTCATCAATGCACAAACACACTAAAAACTGCACCATAATTAAATAAATAAATAAATAAGTAATCTAAACAAAATCAGTGTATAAAATAACCAACAATAGCACTTTGAGCAATAAAATAAAACCCCCCAAAAAATAACAAGAGTAATATAAACAACAACAAACATGACCAGTACGAAAACACAGCTGTAAGATTTGAAAACACAAGTCTTATAACGGTCTAAAATTGTAACAATAAAAACCCCAAAACAAATAATAAGGTAATATGATCAACAACAAACAAAAGACCGTACTGAAATGCAACTACAAGAGCTGAAAACCCAACAGTCTTATAATGGTCTAAAATTGTAACAATAAAAACCCCCAAAACAAATAACAAGGGTGATATGATAAACAACAAACAAAAGACTGGTACTAAAACAAAGCTGCAAGACCGTAAATCACAACAGTCTTATAATGGTCTAAAAGGATAACAATAAAACCCCAAAAACTAACAGCAAGGGTAATATGACCAACAACAAATAAGGCTGGTACTAAAACTCATCAGCAATAGCTGAAAACGCAACAGTCTAAAAATAGTCTAAAATGCTTTCATATATAAAATTATATAAAATCACTCCTTGCTCCAAAAACGATAAACACGGGTAAAACGAATCACTCGCTCTACAGCAACCACATCATCTGCAAGTAACTCCTCAATAGAGGAGGGCAAACCTAGGGAAAGTCTAAAGGCCGCTAGATGATGGCATTCAAGTAAAATTTGACGCACTGTATAGGGGTGTTCACAATTAAGACATAGGACATACAGGAACTGGATCCCCATTAAAAAGGTGACGGTGACTAAAACGACAATGCCCAATTCTCAAACATGCTAAAATTACTTCTTCGCGACGAACTGCGCGAGATGACCAATTAAAAGGGGATTTATTTATTTATTTATTTATTTATTTATTTATTTATTTTACGGACTTTCTTTAACACCTCAGGTCATCAGCGTCCCATTCAACTCAGGGCGTGAAACGGCCGACAAATTTTGCCCAAAGGCATCTCTTTCAGGCTTGAGGTTCTTTTTCGTGCCCGAAAAAATCCATCGATCCTGGCCGGGTTCAAACCCGCGATCTTGGGTGTAGGAGACAAGTATGGTAACCACTACACCACCAGGACCGACATTAAAATGGGATGATTTATATTGGCGAAGCTTATTATCTTGGAGTAAACTCCATTCCTCGTTCCAGCACGAGAGAACGCCACGACGTAAGGAATGTTTAAAATCCCCAAAAGGGGAGGGGGGAAAGTGGCAAAATCTCAGCAGGGTTTAAAAGGGCGGATTTAGCCTCGACATTTGCGGGCTTATTACCTGGGAGTCCCACATGTCCAGGTGTCACGCTGACGCCAGCGCCAACAAGCATAAACACTGCATCCTGGATTTTCTGTTCAAGAGGGTGATAGTTGTACAGCTTTTTCAAAGATAAAAGGGCACTCAAAGAATCGGAACAAGTAACACTGTCTCCCAGCCGCTGTTGAGAATCAAATAAAATCGCCCGATAAATAGCTAAAGTTCCGCTATGAAAATAGATGTCGCAACGTTAAGACCAAACGTAAAATTAGCTCCATTAAAAACTAATCTCCTTCTCCCATTTCATATTTCGAGCCGTAGGTATATATAAAATTCCAGCCATTAAAAGAAGAGACAATCTCGCTAAAATGACGACGAATAATAGGAACTGCGGTCGAAGACTTCGGACAGGACGTAAGCCCCAGATGAACAGGCGCCTCTGTTAAAAGCCAAGGGAGAGAAGACTTATCCCTGGTTAAGAAAAAAGCAACTAACTCCATGTCCAATGTCCTCAACAACTCCCGAAAAAGAAACCCAGGAGGCGAGGGGCATAAAATGGAGCGAGAGACACGTTAAAAAAACGGTTCAATTGAATGACGAGGTTTCGCAGCTAATAGACAATCATAGACACCAAGTAAAAATTCCCGACGATAAGAAAGGGAAGGTTCTCCAGACTCCGCACATAAACTCGACACAGGACTTATTGGAGATGCTCCAATGGCGACACGAATAACCCGGTGATGAATGGGGTTGAGATGTAGAAGAACTAAAGGTCGAGTAGAGCCATAAACTACACAGCCATAATCTAGTTTGGACCGGATTAAGGAACGATAGAAACGTAAAAGATCAGTCAGGTCCGCTACTCAGGATGTGCCACTTATAACACGTAAAATACAAAGAGAATGTTCACATTTGCCTCTGAGTTGCGCTATAGGTGATGACCAGCATAATTTCCTAAGAAATACCATACCAAGGAACCTAAATTCGTCTGCGAAAGTAAGAGAGTATGGGCCGAGATGAAGAGATAATGGAGGATATTCCTTACGGCGCCAGAAATTCATGCAGGCGGTCTTCTCAGCGCAGAAATGGAACCCGTGATTTACACTCCAAGCGTAAAGGCGGTCGAGACAGAATTGGAGGCGGCGTTCCAAAAGACAAGTTCTCCGAGAGGAAAGAAAGGCGGAAAAATTGCCAACGAACGAGATAGGATTCCTGGTGGTAAACACTCTTTGATGGAGTTGATAGCGATGGCAAATAGTGTGCAACTAAGTATCTAGCCCCGCGGTACTCCTTTCTCTTGAGTAAAACGAGAAGATAAAACTGAACCCTTGCGAACATTAAAAACCCGGTCTTTCATAAACTCCTGAATAAAAACAGACATACGACCACGTATATGACAATCATGAAGCTTTCGAAGGATACCGCTTCTCCAGGAAGTATCATAAGCTTTCTCCAGATCAAAGAATACAACGATCGTTTGGCACTTCCGTACAAAACCGTCCATTATATGAGTGGAAAGAGACACAAGATGGTTGAGTGAGGAACGAAGACGCCGAAAACTACACTGAACGTTCGCCAATAAACGCCTCCATTCTAACCACCACATAAGCCGCCCGTTAATCATGCGTTCCATTACCTTGCACACGCAACTGGTGAGGGAAATCGAACGGTAGCTGGAAGGAAAGTATGGGTCCTTTCGAGGTTTAGGTATTGGTATTAACGGTGGCCCTTCGCCAAGTGCTGGGAAATGTTCCATTAGACCAAACAGGATTAAAAATCTGGAGTAAAAAAGCCTTGCCTTTCGCTAGTAAATGCTGTAACATAGCTACATGGATGCCATCTGTCCCCGGTGTGCAATGCCGAGAGGTAGAAAGAGCGTGCTCAAATTCTCTGGCTGTAAACATTATGGGAACAATATAACACTCCTGGTTGTGGGAGGCAAAACAGAAACCGCTCTACTCGACTTGCCCTTTAATCATTCGAAAAGCATGAGGGCAATTGGCGCAGCTCGAAACATCAGCGAAAGTGCGCCCTAACTCATTGGCAATATCAATCGGAGTAGCGGGTACACGATGTTGTACCTTAAGACCGGTTAGAGGCGTAAATCTAGGTTTGCCTGCAACATGGGGTAGCTTTTCCCAAAATACAGATGAAGGCGTTGTGCGATTAAAAGATAAGGCGTAAGCAATCCAAGACGGCCTTTTACTATCCTTAATGACTCGACGGCAGATAGCGCGTAGATGTTTATAACAAATCATGTTCTCTAATGTAGGGTGGCGACGAAACACTCGTAAAGCACCTCGGCGTGCACGCAAAGCATCCCGGCATTCGTCGGTTCACCAAGGAAGCGGAAAATGTCTGGGGGTGGGAAAACGACCGGGGTATAGCCTGATCTGCGGCTGTAATTATGATCGTTTCGAGGTGCTCAACCGCGGCATCGATTGGTGAATTTTCATATCCTGAAAAGATGGCTAAAGAACGGAACAGATTCCAATTCGCCTTGGCAAGAGTCTTTTTTGGCGCGCTATGAGAATTTTCATGTGAAGACAGGATACGTATTTGGCACGGGAAGAGGTCACTGGAGTGCAAATCAGAGATGACGTTCCAGGTAAAATGTACAGCAAGCGATCCGGAACAGAGAGATAAGTCCAAGAGAATTGTCAGAAAGAAAAGTGGGTTGACCAGCGTTGAGCAGAGTAAGAATGTGGCGATTTAAAATTTCTGCTAACATGCTACTACTGGTACACTCGGTTGTAGAACCATATAGGGAATGGTGCGCATTAAAATCTTCCAAAAGTAAGACAGGGAGTGGTAGGTGAGATAAAAGGTCATCGAGATCGGTCATGGCGAGAGTAGTAGATGGAGGTAGGTAAAGAGTGCCAACTTTAAAATTAAGGCCAGAGAAGGAAACTGCAGCTGCTGCAGCCTGTATAGGAGTCCGCAGGCTTAGTGAAGAGCTGTACACGTCATCTATGATGAGAATTCCGCCATGCGTGGGAGTGTCGTCTTCGTGAGGAAGATCGAATCTCACACCGAATAATAACCGCGTAAAGTGAAAGAATTCTGTGGGCGAAGTTTAGTCTCTTGGAGACAGACAAGTGATGAGTCAGTGGAGCGTAACTGTAGATCAAGTCTTCGGTTACGTAGTCCACGCACATTCCAAGAAAGGATAGCCATTGTTAAAATAAGAAAAAATAAATAAAAAATTGCCACCTTACTTTTTAGTCGGTCCAGGACGAATCAACCGTCATTTCTTCAGTCGCGTGGGAATGGGTGGTTTTCCAGGATGTCCATGACCTCCTCAGAGGGAGGCCTCTCCAGCTGAGAGGCATCCACCGATTCCAACACCTGGAATCGGGACGCCGAGGGGAAGGGCTCTTGCGATTATCTACAAGAAAATGAGGCTTCATAATATCAGTACTAGTATAACGAGTCTTGAATTTAATTTCCGGGCATGACTAACTTGACCACAGGTTGCATAGGCGGAAGTGGCACTCTTGCAAGATATGCGTGTATGGCCAAAACACTGGCATTGATAACATCACAACGGGCTCGGGATATATGGGCGCACCGCAATCATCCCGTAACCCGTTTTAATCCTTTGCGGCAAGTCTATCCTGTTAAATGTGAGGAACATAGTACGGGTTGGCTGTATTTCCCCGTTTTTCTTCGCCTGCACACGATATACGTACGTGATCATTTGGTCTTCCAGACAACTTTGGATTTCCGGGTCGGACATTCCGTTAAGAATATTAGTTGTGATAACTCCTCCCAACGAATTTAGCGTTTTATGTTGCTCGACACGGATCGGATAACCGTGGTTAATCTTCGCCTTGAACAATCAGTTATACTCTGTGATAATCCAACTGTCTCCGCTAAAAGAGAGCCATTGTGAAGCCATGTGCAGGATTTCACGGGTTCAGTTATGGTGTCTATGCCCTTCTGAACAATAAACGGGTTTACTTTTGTTAGTGACTGACCGTCTTCTGTGCGACTAATTACTAAGTAACAAGTAAAAGGTTTCTCGGTTACTTCTTTTACTTCCACTCTTTAACGTTTCATTTGGGTAAAATTATTTTCATTAACCTTAGCGATTTTATCCTCCACCATTGCAACTGTCTCCAATGGCAAGCTGCTTTCTGAGCGCCACCCCGGTTCAGGTGACCTGTCCTGACTTAGATAAAGTCACCTCAGGTTAAACCTCCCCGGGTGCAGACAGAGGTACCCAATATATACAGGAAGTTCACAGCTCTTGCAATGGCCCCTCCCTGGGCCTAGCCTTTACCAGGGGATACGCTCCTGTCCTATATGCTAAGCCAGTGTTGGGAGTTACGCCGATACGCAGTCACTTTTTACCGTGTCAAACACGGGGACACCCATCAGACCAAGAATAGGGAAGTAGGACGAATAAAAATTAAAATGGAGACAAAATAAAAATGAGTCAAACACGTTGAGCGTGGACATGCCGAGCAGCTCGGGTTCCTAGGGGTCGCTACGCCCCGTACCCAAAAGTGGGCCCCCGAGGGTTCTAATTCCTGCAATATCAAACATTATTGAATGCTTGCTAAAGAATCAATTACAAGATTTTTTGAAAAACATAATTAATTTTTTAATAATGGATTGGGATACCGAAGAGGGAAATGAACCATATTGACAGTCGATGCATTTGTAGAAAAAAATCTATCAAACTTTTGAGGAAGATAATTGGGGCACAGAACTATTTGTGATTTAAGTAAAGATTTTGACTGTGTGCAACTTTATTTTATTCAAGAAACTAAAATTCTATAGGATAAAGGAACAAAGTTTAAATATATTTAAATCTTACTTAGAGGATCGCAAACAACTAGTATCAATTGGAAGAAAGTACTCTCATATTGTTGATGTGAAAATTGGTGTTCCACAGCGCTCGGTGCTGAGGCCACTACTATATCTGATAATGATACATGATGTATCAAAATTCTATTCCTTTCATACAGTTGTTTATGCAGATGACACATCTTTCCTAAATATAAATAAAAACTTCAAATTACTGTCACAATCTGTAATTGAAACCGTGCAAAATGCTCAGCTTTGGTTAAGAAGCAATGGTTTTTTCATGAATGCAACCAAATCCTAAAATATAATTTTCAGCCTTAAAAAATATTTAGACACTCTCTGTGACAATGTGAAATTTCTTGGCATGATAATTGATAAGCATATACCTTGGAATCCTCACATAGATTTTATATGTAATAATTTCATGCACTGTGTTCCTACTAGCAAACCTAAAAATGGCTGTCCCTAAACATTTTGTTCGTATGGCTTCTTTCAAAGCATTTTTAGGTATGACTTAGTGTCATGGGTTAGTAATCCAAGGATAGCATAAGTTCTAAAAATTAAAAAAAAAAAAGTTATAATAATATTAAAATACTCTAAGAAAACTGAACATTGTAAACCACTATTTGTAGACCTAGAAATTCTTACAGTATTAATTTATATACTTAAGATGTTCTGGTACATATTAAAGAGAATTTGCAAATTTATAATGTAGAAGGTCAAATACACACATATAGAACACGTAACAGAAACAGAGTAGATGTGCCATATCACAGGTTGCAGAAGACCCCATGTACAAAATAGCAGAAATAAAACTTTTGAATTCGCGTGCATAGAAATAAGTGCTGTAATTATTCAGCTATTCAAATACAGTGTATATAAATGACTATTTTTTTTAATGATTTATTTATGGACGCTCTTTAACAGCTCAGGTCATCAGCGTCCCATTCAACTCAGGGCGTGAAACGGCCGACAAATTTTGCTCAGAGGCCTCTCTTTCAGGCTTGAGGTTCTTTTTCGTGCCGTAAATGTACGACACGGGACCCACGGCTTTACTTCCCTTCCGAAGGAAGTCATACTTAGGATTTTTACGCCCCGAAAAAATCCATCGGTCCTGGCCGGGTTCGAACCCGCAATCTTGGGCTTAGAAGGCAAGTATGGTAACCACTACACCACCAGGACCGACCAAATGACTAATTAAATATGCTTTCTACAGCATACAAGAATATGAAGTAGAAAATAAATGAATTGTGAAACAAAAAGGTTATATGGTATACAGAGGGTGCCAAAATGTATACAAACTTCCAGCAAAGAAGAAACCGTGTTAACGTAACAAAACTGAATTCATACAAACAGAAAATGATGAGCACTAATCATCTTAGACTTTTTCAGTTACAACAGTTGCTCAAATGCCCACAATTGTCGATAAACTTCAGGGTACGTTGAACTACTGATTCAGCAACATTTGCGAAAGCGTCCTCAGCGATTGCCGCATATGCTGTTTCAAATTCTTCCCGAAGTGCTGCCAGTGTAGCTGGTTTTCTACGGTAGAAGAAGAGTTCCCCATAGGAAGAAGTCCAACGGAGTAGATCCGGAGAGCGCGGTCGAAACTAAATCCTACCTCTTCGTCCTATCGAGTGCCTTGGATACTTCAAAATTGCTTTCCGCTGTTCAAACGAAAATCTTGGCTCATTTTGTTGTAACAACACTAGCATAACGTAATGTGAGTCACATCTGTATACAGATCATACGATAATCTTGGTTTCATTTGTTCATTGGTGATTTACCTGTCACGTAGCAACGCCATCATAATGCATATGAGTCACGCCTGTTTACAGAAAATCATACTTCACATTATTATTGTTTTCCAACTTTGAATTATATTAAATAGATATCTACTCTGAAAGTGTGTATGCATTTTTTTTGGAATCCTCGGTATAATGTAAATAAGCTGCTCTTCTTCATCCATAGACTTTGAGCCTCTTTTTCCTTGTTTATTTTGACAAAGCCTATTGTAATTACTGTAATTACCAATTGGTGAATAAACTACTACTACTACTACTACTACTACTACTACTACTACTACTACTACTACTACTACTACTACTGCTGCTGCTGCTGCTGCTGCTGCTGCTACTTTGTTTGCAGATACATAAATGCTCATAGTGAATATTTTATTGCCGCATAATGTAGCCATTTTTGATAAGATGGTAGGTTTTGTATAATATTATGGAAATCGTTATTTACAAATATTTATATACTCCATTAATTTATTTTTGCGATGCTTTCTCTATTATATAGAAGAAGTTTACTAGTAAACATTTCTGTTGATAGGTCTTTGACAGAATCTGCAAGATTTTGGAAAAGAGAACACACTTCATTCTCCAAATTTGCCTTCTACTAAATTGAAATTTTCTTTGTTGCTGCATGAATATTTCTTTACTGTTAAAACCCTTTATGAGGGGTAATTTAGGGTACTGATGTTTAGATTTATTGTAAGCATGAGTTTAGCATACTTAACATAGGATTTTTGACTATTCTTTTTATATCAAGTGTAAATAAAGCAAACATAATTCCTATTCATATTTTGCCCACAAATTTCTAGGTAATTATTATGAATGGCATCATATGCATGAACATGAAATATCATTTCAGCAAATCACGATATTTATTTTCTCTATCCAATTCAACAAATAAATTCAGTAAATAGGAAGAGGTCTATAACATTTGATATATTATAATTTGATATATTCATTAATTTGATATATTCATACTGAATAGCATTCAATATATTGAAATAATCTGAAAGACAGTAAATTGATTTTTTTTATTTTATTTATTTATTTATTTGTTTGTTTATTTTTTGGTATGCAAACACTACAACACAATTCTTGGAAAGGAATAATCCAGATTAGAGCCGTAACTCGAGCAAAACTATGAAAGCACATGCAATCACTGCATATTCACTATTCAGAAAATGTAGCTCATGCAGGGTACTGCAAATGCAAACATACAGTTCTACACCAAGGGTAAAGGCTGTTAGGCATTTGACCACTCATTTGAAATGGATAAGTAAAAACTCATTTATTGGCATAAAACACGTTTGCTTATTAAGGGTCAAAGAAGAGATGGAAACTGGAACTGAAAGGGATCCTTGATTGCAAATTTCCAGCCTTAGTGAATCTGAATTTCAGTTTCACAATCTGCTTTATTACACATTCAAAAATTAACTTTTAAAAGGAATCATAAAATGGATAATTAGAGCTAATTAAAGACTTCTTGCTAGCCATAATACATCATTTCAACACATTTCTATTAACACTTTCCCATTTAAAGTTTGATTTCTTGCAATAGAAAACACTAATCTAACTGTATAAGCTAAAGCTATTTTGAGAAATGGTATAAATGTGCCTTTTCTCTGCGTTAGGGCATGAAATTTGCTTTTTCTGGGCATCTTCAACACTACTATATAAGTTAAATAAATGGAGTACTAATGCGTTTCATATAATTAACTACATTAAGGATTTAAATTTTTTGCGCCTAAAATTTTAAACATATTCATAACTTCGATCATTTTATATTATTTGTAGTATATAAATTTAAAATGTAAGCAAGTCTTGAGATAATTTTCGGTTTTGTTCTGTTTTTTTGAGATTTAATAACGATATAACCTAACCTCAATTTTTACATTGGTTATCTTCGACACAAGATGTCGCTATGCATAAAACGCTTAACAAATTGTTTTAAAAATAAGCAACTACATTTATTTCATTTAATGCAAATATGAAAACATTTGGAAAGCACTATAAAATATTACAACATGCAATTAAATCCCAAATGCATTACTGCTCCTGTATCAGCGGTTGTCATTTTAATCTCTCCCATCTCACCTTTCTACCGTGTACGTAACAGACTTGTCTCTGAAACTGCTATTTTGAAACTGGTTGGATCTTGCAACAGTGACAGTTGCAGCTGTTTCACGAAAAGAATTGTCGTTCACTTCTTCTGAGTTTGAATTTCTCCGACGACGTTCACTACTCAGGAATTGACTGTAAGATGAGGTAAGTTGCACATGATGGGAATGCCCGTTTTGCAGTTGTGTTTTTGCGTCCAATGTGAATGAGACAATGGAATATTGAGTTCATCAGAACATTTCCTATACCTGGAATGTGGGATGTGTATAATTACAATAGAAATCTAAGACAGCATGTTTCTTAAGTACATCCGGATATTAAACGAATGCATCACACTCTTAAAATACATGTGTTTGCATGGAAAACATGTTAAACGTTTAGATAAAGCAATATCTTCCACAATGTGTTTGTTAAAGACAAGATTTTCGACAGTATAATTGTGCTTACGAAGGAAAAAAAATACCCTCTAAAATTAAAGACATACGTCGTAGGCACCAAGAAGGCGTGAAAATAAACAAGGATATCATCATTAGAGGAGATTGTGGTTGAAAGATCCCAACCTAATTGAAAGTGACAGAGGTATATTTTGTGCAAGATAATGATCTGCACTGTAAACGAAATTAATCTGCAGTGAATGTAATGATACTCTTGCACGCATTTTCATTCCAGCATTAAATGTAATATGTATAAACACGAACACAACATATGTCAATTTAGGTCCGCAACGAACATCTATAGGATATGCTGAAATAACATTGGCCTTATTGTAGACACTGAAGATGTTTCTGTTCTCGATGAAAAGGAGGAAATATTGGCCCAAGTAAACAAACACCGCCTGTGGTGCCTCATTAGAAAAAGGGGCGTTAAACACCATTAAAAAAACAAACAATCAAGAAAATACTAACTGTTCTAAGTTCTTTTAAAACCCTTTTGGATACTTTTAATAACGACATTATTGTACTGAACACCATTGCCTACGCCGACGAGTCGGTCTTGGTGGTGTTGGGGTAACCATACTTGCCTCCTAAACCCAAGATCGCGGGTTTGATCCCGGCCAGGACTGATGAATTTTTTGGGACTTGAAAATCTTAAGTGTGGCTTCCTTCGGAAGGGAAATCAAGCTGTGGGTCCCGCGTCTTACATTTACGGCACGATAAAGAACCTCAAGTCTGAAAAAAGAGGCCTCTGAGCAAAATTTGTCAGCCGTTTCACGCCCTAAATTGTATGGGACGCTGATAACCTGAGATGTTATGGAGCGTCCGTAAATAAACCGAATAAAACAAATTAAAAAAAACTATTACGACGAAATTTATTTCTAATTGAAGATAATAGCAGGAAACAAGTGCAAAAAGGGCAAATAATCTAACTTATATTTTAAAGGAATGGTGCACTAATTTCAAACTGCGGATTGCTACTGCCAAATCCTGTTACATGCTCTTGAAAGGAAATTTAAAATGAGACCCTTCCATAAAATACAACAATCAAGTAATCACAAGAAAAAGAGAAGTGAAGTACTTAGGATTATATTTGGATGAAAAATTCAACTTAAAAAACATACTGATTATGTCAAATAAAAATCCGAGAAATCAATTATGCAATTAACGAGAATTATGTAGACAAATTCAAAATAACATTAACTGCAATAAAAATTAAGCCCCACTGCATATTTGCTGCCATAATCACATATGGGACAGGGGTGCATAATGTAAGTTAAAAAATCAGTTAAGACGCACACAGAGGAAAATACTATTAAGATACACGGGAGGGGTTAACATCACACCTAACCTAACCCTCCTCATAGCAACCGGAATTTGACCGATAGATTTATTAATACGTTTAAGGGAAGCAATATACTGGTTTAAGAAAAGAGATTATGATAAAGTTATTAAAAACTCTGGAAAAGCATGTATTTCGACATCTGATATAAAATATAAGCTTCAAATAACCTGGCGACAAGAGTGAGATGAAAGCAACATAGGGAGAAGAACGCATAATCTGTATAGTAATATTTCAGAAAATGGTCTGACTCACTATCTAAATGAATATGTTTCGTGTGACACTTATTGGTGCAAAATTAAAAAAGCAAATAACGACAGGTGTAAATATTGTCATACGCAAGATACTCCAGAACATGCCCTATTTGAATGTAAGAGATATCATGATGGAACATCAGAGGAGAAAAGGGCGTTAAGCACAGTCCACTACAGAGTGGCGTAGAGAAAGACGTACACTCCAGTTGACTGCGCTTCATTTTGTGCTATTCGGTTTCTGTTAGTTATTTCCTACTTGTCATTTTTTCTTTACATTCCTTTTGGGGACAATTTCGTAGTTAACCCATACATTCTGATCACGAACAAGATCACACGATTAAATACTTTGAAAGCTACCTTCGATAAAAGTAAACCTCGGCCTACGCCACTAAATATTCATCTCTGGTTGGATACTTCCCTACGTACAGCCGAGGATCAATTGGACATACTTCAGTTAATTGGTAAGCAAAATTCAGTATTTATCAAGCTACACAGAAGAGTGGTTTTCGAACATTTGTTAAATGTACCTCGGGGCACAACTCCCTTTGTAACTGAGGATAGAAAGGTGTCTTCTTGTAACGATTAGTGACGCCAGTGCAGAATAAACCCGGCCCGTGTGTTTAATTTACCCCCAGAATTATGAAATGATAAACTACGCCAAGGTTTACAGGTATATGGCTCTGTAATTAAAATTGAAAATGAACATTGGTCTCTCGGCTATAAGTATCGGATGCAAAATGGAATTCGTTCTATTCAAATTGATTTGAAAAATCCTATTCCACCTAATTTGATGATTGCTGGTCACGAAGTTTACATTAGTTGCGCCGGACAACTATCCACATGCAATATGTTGGTGAAACCACTCATTTCCTCGATCGTTGTCCTTACCAGAAATTTATCTCTAAGATCCCACAAATACTTGCAACATTAATGAGTGATCTATTCTCTGAGAACAGTATTATTACTTCTGTTTCCAGCCCTATTCAACTTGACCAGCAGGCAGTCGCCCCACCCCCTCCCGAGCCCACTCAACAGCCGGGATTTGAATTGGAACCCATGAACCCGACCTTGCTGTTGTCGCAACGGCATGACATACCTCCTTTATCCCCACCAACTAGTAACACTGACAAGGAAGTTACTGCACCATCGCATGAAGAGGAGATAAACATAGGACCAAATACTAGGAAACAAAAAGTACGCGGAATATCCCAATCTACGGTGACACTTTGAACGACTTTGAAGTTCAGACTTTACTAAATAATAAACCAAGGACTTCACCACGAGATCCGCGATTACAGGATGGCTTGCGTTCTAAACGTTTTGTTAACATTGATAAAGCTGGGAAATCTCTGACGTTATCTGAAAGTCCTACTGAGCCCATGTCGGAAGACACGTCTAATGAAACCTTGCAGCTCACGATTGGAGAATATTTTTTTTTAATCTCCTCTAGCTGTTTAATTCTTTTTAATTGCTCTTAGATTCACTTGTTTCTCTTTATATCACACACTGATAAAATACTTACATCGACTATTAATAAAATCTAAACTCCGAAAATTTTCGTTTTCTTGCAAAAATGTTCATTCTTTGGATGTTGATATTGCTGTTCTTCAAGAGGTAAATTCTCCGTTTATAACTCGCTTACATGGATATACTGTTGAAATTAATACTGCATTTGTTACCCGTAGTAATTCCATCTGGCTTAAAGATCACTTGCAATATACGGATGTGCGCATGATCGCAAATTTTAGAGGCATCAGCCTTATCCTAGGGGATCTCAATGTATAGCCCTTCTGGCATTCATATGAGGAAGGAAAGACTGTTTTTTTTTTTTTCTGAAGAAGTAGCTTCTTTGTTCTCTAATTACCCACATGTGCTGCTTATTAGGCGGCGATTTTAATTGTTTTTATCTCCTACAGGAGTTTACTTGCCTTGTCCTGCATTAGTAGATTTAGTTCATAACTTAAGTTACGCGATACATGGTAAGTCTTGAATCGCAATCGTCCGCTTTACACATTTCAACGCAATCTCTCGGGAGCACGGCTAGATCGCATTTATGTTGATCGCGATCTTTGTATTAGCACTGTGGATATATGTCCGACGGAGCTCTCTGACCATTGTGGCTACCTTACTTCCATTGCGCTACCTGCGTCCTCTCCCTCATATGGTCATGGTTACAGGTAAATTATGTGCAGATTCTTTCTGACAAAGATGTTCAGGAACTCTTTGCCGAGCGATGGCGATTTTGGGCTTATCGGCAACGATTTTACTCTACTAAACTGGAATGGTGGATTGTCATCAAAACAAAGATAAAATGGTTTCTTCAGTATGTGTCCGGTGAAAAATACCGCAGAAATCAGCGTTATCGATAGTTTCTTTATGGGGCGTTGCGAGATTTGCACATTCGTCCTATACACAATATAGTATTAAGATAAAAAGAATTAAAGCTGGGATTTTTAAACTTCAAATGGACGATTTGAGGGGCGCTCAGGTGCGTTCTCGAGCTACGTTCGTTGATATGAAATTCCCGTCAATATACCATCATGTCCGTGAAAAGCGGCATGATACGCGAAAATTTATTCGCAGTACTCAAAATAACTCTCACATTTCTGTAAGTAGTCAAGTGGATATTCGTTCTGTTGTGTTGTAAATATAAACGGGTAGGAATAGGTAAATCACTATAATGAGGGCATTATTAGACAGGTGAAATATTGTAACGGCCGAAAACTCTAAACATAAATGGAGAGAGGGATAAATCACTGTAATGATGGCGTTATTAGGTGGGTGAAATATTGTAACGATGGGAAATGTGCTCTATTCCATTTCGCAACTAACTCATATATATGTGTGTGGATGTGTGTGTGTGTGTGTGTGTACTAATCTAATATGTCGCCTAATCTCGGGAAAATCCTAGAAAGCAGTGGACTCGGTGGTTTAGCGAGTAAAACATTGTAAGGGTGGCAAACCATTATTAGGCGGGTGAAATATTGTAACCGTGGGAAATGTCCTCTTATTCCAGTTCGCAACTAATTCATATATGCATACTCTAACCTTATCTGTCAGCAAACTTCGGGCAAATCCTAGAAACCGTGGGCCCAATGGTTTAGCAAGTAAATCATTGTAATTATGACCAATTATTCTTATTCCAATTTGCAACTAATTAGCGAGTAAATGATTGTAATTGTGACAAATCTCCTTTAACTCCAGCAGGAAAAAAAAAAAAATATATGGCATGGTAGTAATGGAACCCACTATCCATCTTCATAATTGTAGGTTGGTGGTTATAACCGCCTGCCTTATTGTACCTTTAATCTTTTATTGTTATTAGGCAGCCAATAGGTGTGCCCGGCACTATCTTCGGCAGTCTCCGCTGTCGCTCACTTATGGCTAGCCGCTCGGGTACTTTGAACTAGTGCTCTCATCCCGTTTGGAAGCGTAAAATGCTAGCAGCAATCAGTTGAAACACAGTGCTTCGAGTTTGTCCTGCGTGTAACGTCGTCTAGCAAAGCGGCCCAAGGACTTTTGTTGCTAGCTTTGGATCTTACCAAAGTTGGGGTGGAAATGGGTGGGAGTTGCCCAAATTTGAAAGCAGTCTACCCAGTTGGTGCTAGTTTGAGTGAGACCAGCGGTTTTATAGGTTTGAATTTGATAAACATGTGAAATATATAAACGATGTTTCCACTAAATCGGCACGTAAAGCTTTTAAGCGGCATTACAGTTGTCATGTGAAGCGGTAGCCCTTAAAACAGCGCATGAAATGAGTATTAAAGACGGCGAGGTAAGGATATGATAATAATTCTGTCTTATAGTTCATATAATTATTAACAGGGTTTAGTTAGCTATACAAGAAAAGGTAAAGCATGTGACCTCATTGCCAATAACCTAAAATATATCTCCCATACATTAGTGTGAAGATGAATGGGCTGAAATACAACAGAGATTTGCGAAAGAAGGGATTGATTACGATGGTCTTCGCAATGAAGAACGTCTGCTTCATGTGTGGAGATGGCTTGTTGATGCAGAGAGCAACCTTCGCAGTTCCAGGAGGCAGCTGGATAAACTCCGTGATCTCAGAAGTGAAGAAATGGAGGTATGCAGGGGGAAATATTTCTGTGCATACAATGCCGTTTTTCCTTTTATGAATCCCATATACATACTGTTAGGAATTTTAACAAAAAGTATTTATCTGGTCTTTCATTAATTCAGTCTCATGTGCAAGAAAGCATGTACTATGAACTGCAAGAACTTCAGTCTGTTTCACAGTTTCAAGTATTGAATATTAGTCACTCAAAATGGATTTAATATATCAAATCAATCTGTGACCCAGAGGTATTTTTGTGCTGCCTTGAGGTTAGTGCAAGCTTAATTTGTAGCCCAGTACACCGATGTTGTCTGTGCTGTGTTTGCTGGAGCTGAATCTTGTTGGAAAATTGAGGAAGAGAGTTATATAAATAGACATGCACATGAATATACATAAGTTAGAATCATAACTCTTTGCTTTAGTTCATTGCTGATTTGGTTGTGCCATTCACATGTTTTGCAGCACAAGGATTATGTTGTTCACCTGTTGAACAGAGCTTGTGGCAAAACCAAAGGACTGCCAGCCACATATCTTAACTCTTTTGCTTCTGTCCACTTTTCACCTATTGCATATGTGGAGCAGAATTTCAAGTAATCTTTTAATATGGTGCATGCAACTCATTTTATTAATGTTAACAACTAGGGAATGCGTGAATTGCATATGGAGAACCACCAGAGTCAAAATTTGCATTTTTTTCATTAAATAGTAAGTGTGATCAAGCACAATTGCACATGATCATTATTGATGCTACAAACCCATGGAATTTGCTGCATTTGTGGTGAAAGGATGCAGATTGCCTTGTTGACAAAAGATTTATTGCTGCAGAGTGCAAGGGTGGTAGCTTAATGGATTGATGACAGATTTTCAAATTTCTTTCCAACCAAAAGGGAATATAGAGAAACAAGAATTTAGTCGACATTGTAGATACATATATGTGATAAATACTGCAAATACATTGGTATATTTGAATGAGTTTCTCCTCAAAAATCCGTGAAGATAAGACATGAAGTTCCACACTGCCTCCTAAAGCTTAGCCCTCATCCACAATTTTTCTATGTTTAGGGTGTGAATTTCATCATTATCCAAGTCTACAAAATTTTGCTCATGAAAATTACATCATGTTCATAAATCCTTCCATTGCTAACCGCTGCCCCCCATCTGAAACAATACTAGTCCAAGACAGTGTGAAAATACCTGAGAAAAAATACAAAGGAAAATGTATCTCACCACTAATACTCCGACTATGAGGCAGAATATTCACACCACAAATAATTTGGAATTTCATAACATTTTGCCTGTTATCAATTTCCTGTTACACAAACATATACGCCGCCATGGGTGGCCGAGGTCGTTAAGTCGCTGACTCGTGAGCGGGGGGTCTGGTTTCGAATACCGCCAGGACCGTCCTTCCTGATTGAGGTTTTTTCCAGGTTTTCCTCAGTCCTCATAAATGGCAAATGCCGGGCAGGTACCCTATTTAGGCCTGGAATGATTCCTTCCATAAAAAAAAATCCTTTCCCAATATATCATTTCATCTCATGTATCATCAATGTCCATCGCCTGTGGTGCCTCTGTAGCAAAAATGGGCGTTAAACACTATTCATTACAAACATATACTCTCCTTTGACTCTAGCAGTTTCACTTTCACAAACCCACATACAACCCTCGTACATCATGGGAAACAAAACAAATGAGTAGGGTGCACCATATCCAAAGATTACTGAATTTCAGCTATTTATTTCTTCTTCCATTTATTTTTATCTCTCCTCCAACACATGGGCACTTTGTTGAGAGGATGGGAATAGGGGTTTGAACTTCAAATCATTAATGAGGAATGTTTTGTTTTCATCTATTTATTTATTCGGATGCAAAGAGCTCCCTTTGGAACTGACGCTAGCCTTGATCTCTCCTATAATTCTTAGATGTGCTATTGATATGCAAAGAACTCTAGCCTTGATCTCTCCTATAATTCTTAGATGTGCTATTGATATGCAAAGAACTCTAGCCTTGGAATTCTAGCCTTGATCTTTTCTATAGTTCTTAGATGTGCTATTGATATGCAAAGAACTCTAGCCTTGGAACTCTAGCCTTGATCTCTTCTATAGTTCTTAGATGTGCCATTGATATGCAAAGAGCTCCCTTTGAAACTGATGCTAGCCTTGATCTCTCCTATAATTCTTAGATGTGCTATTGATATGCAAAGAACTCTAGCCTTGATCTCTCCTATAATTCTTAGATGTGCTATTGATATGCAAAGAACTCTAGCCTTGGAACTCTAGCCTTGATCTCTCCTATAGTTCTTAGATGTGCTATTGATATGCAAAGAGCTCCCTTTGGGACTTTAGCCTTGATCTCTCCTATAGTTCTTAGATGGGCCATTGATATGCAAAGAGCTCTCTTTGAAACTAACTCTAGCCTTGATCTCTTTTATAGTTCTTGGATGTGCTATTGATATGCATAGAGCTACCTTTAGAACACTAGCCTTGATCTTTTCTATAGTTCTTAGATGGGCTATTGATATGCAAAGAGCTCCCTTTGGAACTCTAGCCTTGATCTCTACTATAGTTTTTAGATGTGCTATTGATAATTTTTCCCAAATTATCTGTAGCCCATAAGATATAATGAGACTTATTGGATGGAATATTCTTATCATATTGTAGATTTTAGGAACAGTTTATGAAGGTGCTTTATTGCTTAAGTAGATCACCATCTCTCCCTATAATAGGTTGCCCACACCAATAGTGTACCGTTTAGTATAGTTTTAAAGGTTAATAGCTAATTTCCTATTTAAACTATTTAGTTGAGTATTCAGACTGAAATATTCTAATTCTGTAGACATTGAGGAACAAGTGCACTCAATTACAATACTAATTTATACTATGACTCAGGATCATACATGTAGTTTACTATGAAGCACACAACAGTACCAGTAGTTGACTACTTCGAACCAGAGGATGACCAGATTTTGAACCAGTATCTGACCACTGCTATGATGATGAAACAAATAGGCATAGGATCCGTTTAGCAATTCTACTCTTGCCTTTCACTTTTTAAAACATTAAACATGAATTACAAATTAAATTATGGAAAGTTTTATATACACACACAAATTAGGCCTGAAATCAATATGTTAACCTGTTCAAATAGGACAAGGTCTATATCCTACATTAATGTGTTCAAGATGTTAACACTAACTTCACTTACTTTTTTAAAACTTTGGACTAGTTTCAGAAGAGGTTCCTCCCATCATCGGCTGCTGTTGACTGAATACCATTCGAAACAGGGGATGGATGCCCGTTCACTCCTGTGGTGGTATCTTGTGGTTCTAGTAGAAACTTGCTGAGTTCATCCAGCGGGGAAAAATCAAAATTCATTAGGTTCTTCTTGTTTTTTAAAATGAAAATTCTCTCCCATGTGGATAATTCTATTGGGTTGTGAAGTTGTTTCAGTAATTTAATTTCTGGTTTTATTTCATGATTTTTGTTCCAAAAATGACCTGCTATTGCTGATTTGTCTGTTTCAATCTAATGTTCCTAAAGTGTTCTTTTCTTCGAATTTCTAAATTTCTTTTCATTTTCCCAATGTAGCTCTGCTCACAATCTGCATATTTAATCTCATATATTCCTGATTTTTGCTGTAGGGATGGTATCTTTCATTGTGCAATGTACTAAATTTTTTATATTATTTTGTTCTTTGGGGCTAACATAATTCCATGTTCTTTGAATATCTTCTTAAATTTGTTGTGGTAAGTTGAGTGTTATGTGAAACTTCTGAATTTATCTTTCTTTGGTGTTCTTAAGTGTTAAATAGCTGCATTGAAACTCCTTACTTACAACACAAATCTATACAATTTACCATAGAAGAAGAGAGAAATGGATGTCTCCCATTCCTAGATTTAAAAATAATAGAAATGCAAACAGTCTTAGCTTTGGAATTCATAGGAAACAAACACACACAGAAAATTACATAAAAATGATAGTTATAACCCCATCCCACATAAATATGCAATGTTTCACAGTTTAGCACACAGACTAGTCAACATTCCATTGACTGAAACCAAGTACTAAATGGAACACCAACACATAATGAAGACGGGTATAACCAACAGTTTCAACACAGACTCAGTAACAAAAATCATCAATAAAGCTAAAAGACAAAAATCGATTAAGGAAGTTTCCACACTTAAGAATACCAAAGAAAGATATAAATTCAAAAGTTTCACATACCACCCAACTTACCACAACAAATTTAAGAAGATATGCAAAGAACATGAATTTATGTTAGCCCCAAAGAACAAAATAATATAAAAAATTTAGTACATTGCACAATGAAAGACACCATCCCTACAGAGCAAAAATCAAGAATATGAGATTAAATGTGCAGATTGTGAGCAGAGCTACATTGGGAAAATGAAAAGAAATTTAGAAATTCAAAGAAAAGAACACTTTAGGAACATTAGATTGAAACAGACAAATCAGCAATAGCAGGTCATTTTTGGAACAAAAATCATGAAATAAAACCAGAAATTAAATTACTGAAACAACTTCGCAACCCAATAGAATTATCCACATGGGAGAGAATTTTCATTTTAAAAAACAAGAAGAACCTAATGAATTTTGATTTTTCCCCGCTGGATGAACTCAGCAAGTTTCTACTAGAACCACAAAATACCACCACAGGAGTGAACGGGCATCCATCCCCCGTTTCGAACAATGGCATTCAGTCAACAGCGGCCGATGATGGGAGGAACCTCCCCCGAAACTAGTCCAAAGTTTTAAAAACGTAAGTGGAGTTAGTGTTAACATCTTGAACACATTAATGTAGGATATATTACCGCTCCATTGTCTACAGCTTCGTAAGTACATTTTTATTTAAGGACAAGGTCTGTTTGTTTTTAGTCTTAATACTGTGAGAAAACACACTAAACATGAGAAAATATTGTGGTTGTTATGCAAAATATAAATTTAAATAAATAAATGTGGATATATCCGAAATTTAGAGAACTCATTTTATATTATTTCGTTTATTGCATTTTCTTCTAGATCTATTTCAAACCTTGCATGGTTACATTGTTGTTCTTTGTTTTGCATTCTGCTTAGCTACAATGTTTAACCAACCTGCTTTTAGGTTACGAAGCACAGAAACATCAGCTGGCTGTTGTGTTTGGAATTAAAGAATACAGCAGACCTTCATTATCTGCACTAATTTACTTATATTGTATGTAAGGTGAGCTTGAAGAGGAGAATAATATTGGAAGTTTAATTTCATTCTTCTTCAGCCATGGAAGGAATACATTAGCCATGTAGTCTGACCTTTGTCCAGTCAGTTTATCTTCCAGCAGTCCCATACATTATTCAAGTGTTCATAATTTCACCAGATTCATACTATCATGGGAGGAACTATTTCTCCAGATGCATTTAACACAACTAGGACAGTAATCAACTCGTCACTTCCAAATTTATCTCATAAAAGTTGTTATAATGCCTTAGGTCCTGAGTTTTGAGATGTTAGAAACCTTGACTCATCTGCATTGAAAATAGAAGTTGGACCATCAAGAATATCTCCATGATCTTCATTTGTCAAGAAGGATTTAATTCCATGAACCAGGTTTTAATTCTCCCCTCAGACATACAAGCTCAACCTCTATTTATTGCTTCAGCATGCACAGTGTCTTTTCATGAAAACAGAAAACCATTTTCTTCATGGTTTTCTTACTTTATAAGAGGTTTCCCTTTTGTCCTTGGTAACTATTTCATTCACTGTTTCTATGTGAGCAGCTCTGTTAATTAGGAAGCCCTTCTTAGCGTGAGCAATTATCCATAATGTTACTTCAAATAAAATGGAAGATGGCCCCATTTTCCTTATTTCAGGAACATTCTACTTTATTAATCAATGTGGAATGAGGCTCACCATACAATTTTGCACTATATCTCATACTCTGACCTTCATGGACAACCAAAATGGTATATTCCAGGTCTCTTCTGAATATTTAAGAATTTTTCTTGGAGTTACCATTGTTAAATAGCATAAGCTACACTGCAAGAAAAATAAAAAATAAATAAACAAAAACCATTATCATGGTCAACTTCTGGTATGCCATATGGTTCCAGTGCTTGACCACTCTGGTTAAATACTGGACCATGGTTGCATGAGTGTACTAGTACAGCAATTTTTTTATTATGAATATGTTTAAAATGCATTATTATAGTTTTAGAATTTTGTTTGGACATTTTAAACACATTTTATGATAAAGCGTATTTCAAACTTACAGCAGAAGATGAATGATAACCCCAAAACTTGCAACAATTGTGTTAACTTTGGAAGCTTCCACTGCAGATTGACTGAACTTATTTTCCTTTTTTACTTCCTGTATTTTCATTTCATTTTTCTGTTTGTGTTTTGTTATCTTTGGAAATGGTTACATGATGTTACAAACTATTATATACTCTTAGATGGCTTTATTATAAAGAAAAATTCAAGAATTGGTCAACTACTGGTGTGGGTACCATATTTTATAGGGGTTTCCATTTGAATATAAATGTGTGGGCAGTGAGATATTTGCCTTTAAATTTTATCCATTCTTTTTTGCCACTCTTTCTCTTTTCCTGTCTTGTTCTCATTTTTATTGGCCTATGCTTCTAACTTATTTATAGCTTGTGTATGCTTATCAGTTTGGCTCAGATAGTTATGTAATATTTTTTTTGTTGGATTTAAACATATGCAGGAATTGATATGTACATGAATTTACCCAATGGAAAATGTAATTTTTATACTGCAAGTTTGAGCTTTTTTCATTATTGCATAATATTTAGAGAAAAACATTAGAAAGATGAATATTTTCCAATGACCCTAACTTAAAATTGGTAGAGATCATTTAGCTGAAAGACTGAAGGAAGAATTCTAAGATATGAGACCAAGTTATATAGCAACAAATTTTATATTAATAAACAATTGCTGCAATTTCAACAAATTGTTTAATGGAAGCTATGTACTAGACAAGACATAATTTCTGATTCAACAATGAAAATAAACTTAGCATATGTCATGAAAGTTATCCATAGGAGTTCTTAGTATAGCAAGTGGCAGTTTAATCTCAATGTTAGTGGATGTGTTCAACTATGATTTGGCTCTGAGTTTTTGTTCAGTCATACTGGGTGATTTTTCTTTCGCTGTACCACTCCATATGCATTTGGCTGCAGTTGACCAAGTTCTACACTTCTCTTCTCATTTTCATGCTTGAAAGCAGACTGGGGAGTCCGAGGAGTTGTTGATTTGGTTTATTAAGTATGGTTATCACTACACCACCAGGACCAACAGTTGGAGCATAGGTCTGTACGAGTTTAACTCTAGGAACATACAGACATATTCTTGTATTAAAATGTAAATTGGAACTTGCACAGTGAAGCTAATCATATAATTGATATCATTGTATGATATCAATTATATTCTTGTATGTTGTGTGACTGTATTATGTATTCATAAGGCAGCATAATTCAGTATATTAATTATTTAATATTGCTTAATTCAGGTATTCTATTCCCCAAACTGTATTTATTTATAATTTGTTTGTGCATATAGAATTTGCTTGTAATGGACATGCTCTGAAACTTCTTCAAAAAATCAACTTTGACATTTCCTTGACAAACTGGAATTTCCTATTCCTCTGTTTAAATGGCTACAAAGCTACTGAAGTTAAAACCCTATAAATTTCTGTAGTTCAAGAACATCTTGCATTTTTTAAGTGTTCTTTTGCTCTTGCCTCTAAATTTTTTATTGTTCTCCATATGTATATCTGATCACAATTCAAACAATTTATTTGGTACACTGCTGCCTTTTTGCTGGAAGTATAAAATCAGAAGGTTCCCAATTTTAAGTTAAATTTATTGTGCAGTCAACATAATACCAAATTTTTTAAAATTTTTCATAAGTGCAATGTTTGCCCATGGATGATATATGAATTTTTTTAAAACTTATGCCCTTCTTTATCATGGGGAGAATGGTGGTGGTGTCTTTAATATCTAAGTATTTTGAAATGTCTGATATTCTCATCTACTAAAGACCGGTTGAATCCATTATTGAGGGTAGTATTGATGATGTACTGGTATTTCATTGTATATTCTTCCTTGTTCAGTGAAAATATTACTGATCTATAAGTCAAGTTGTTAATAATGATTTGTTGGTATGATCTAGGGTTGAAGCTATTATTCTCTGTTCTCAAAAAAATTAAGTTGTTTCTTCTTAAGGTCCAAAAAAGGCAAACCTTTGTCAGTTTCTACAATGAACTTATTGCTTCAGCCTTGCAGATTTAGTAATTTTAAGACATCCCATTTGATTTTTGGTACCATTGCAATTATGTCATCTGCATAACTAAACCATGTTTTAAAGATAAATGGAAATGTCTTTATAATGCGTATTTCTATTGCATTCATGAATAGATTTGCCAGGAATGAAGAGACAGTATTCATAGTCAAGACGGAGTTTTGTTAGTAAACTTTCCCATTTAAAGAGAAATTATGTTGGAACACCTACAAGCATTAATCGGTTAGCGAGGATGGGAACGAAAGCTTTTGAAATATGTTGTGTTAAATTAATTAGTTAGTGAAGTAGTGTTACTAATACTGACTCCTTCATGTGTATAATAGAACTGAAATTACTTCTTATTTATGAAAGATATCTTAAATGTATCGCTATTCTACTATTACTCATTTGAATCTACAAATGTATTATGTTCTTAAAAAATTATTTTTCACAGTAGGCACTATTTCAAAGTAATTTAATGCAAGTCTTGCAGAAAATAGATATCAGTCTCAAAATTATTTACTGTCACAGCAACACGAGAAGTCTGTCATATTTTTAGTGCCCAGTATGATTATTGCACCATAGTTTGGAAAGTCCACCACTGCATTGGGCATCTACAGAAGTCGGCAAACTTTCTCCTCTATTTGCTGTATTATTACAATATATTTTTTTAACAAATTATTAACAGTTCATAATTCTTATTCCAGTTCAAAAAATAGAACAATATAAAATAACAAAATAGAATACCCTATGGCTAACACCCTATGCTAATCTCTTGTCTTCAGTTCATTAGTAAGTCTCCAGCCTACTAAAATATCAAGAAGACAGGTTCAGCCACCACTTCGTATTATTCTGTCACCATATAAAACAAGCCAAAAAGTTAACTTCACCTTGTAATTTAGGAATTTTGTTGTAGGAAATGGAGAGTTATATTGGGCATATCCGAGATCTGGCAGAGAAACGTGCAGATCACCTTGAAACTGAAACACAGACACTGCGAATAAAATTGGAGTCTTCACAGCAACAAACAGCCACCCTTGCCACTCTGCTGGAGAAGAGTGGCCTGCATTGCATTGCAGATGAGTCCCTTGGAGAACAGGTTTGTGTAATGTCACGCTCTAGCATAAGAGTTTTGATGGGGTGTTTACTTGTTCCTGGCCTGTACTGCATTGCAGACGAGCCCTTGGAGAACAGGTTTGTGTAGTGTCACGCTGTAGCATTAGATTTTGATGGGGCATTTACTTGTTCCTGGCCTGCACTGCATTGCAGACAAGTCCCTTGGAGAACAGGTTTGTGTAGTGTCACGCTGTAGCATTAGATTTTGATGAGGTATTTACTTGTTCCTGGCCTGCACTGAATTGCATACGAGTCCCTTGGAGAACAGATTTGTGTAGTGTCACGCTCTAGCATAAGAGTTTCGATGGGGTGTTTACTTGTTCCTGGCCTGCACTGCATTGCAGACGAGTCCCTTGGAGAACAAGTTTATGAGATTTTGATGGGGTGTTTACTTGTTCCTGGCCTGTACTGCATTGCAGATGAGTCCCTTGGAGAACAGGTTTGTGTAGTGTCGCGCTCTAGCATAAGAGTTTTGATGGGGTGTTTACTTGTTCCTGGCCTGTACTGCATTGCAGACGAGCCCTTGGAGAACAGGTTTGTGTAGTGTCACGCTCTAGCATAAGATTTTCGATGGGGTGTTTACTTGTTCCTGGCCTCCACTGCATTGCAGACGAGTCCCTTGGAGAATAGGTTTGTGTAGTGTCACGTTCTAGCATAAGAGTTTTGTATGAGGTGTTCTGTAATATTATACATGGTTTTTGAGAAGCATAGCAAGTAAATCTCTTATGAGTCAAGAGATTATTGTGCTAGATTTAAATTAATATTGAAAGCATAGCAAGTGTGGTTTTTTTTTTTTTTAATGCTCACTTTTACTACTGAGGCACCACAGGTGGTATAGCAAGTGTTGAAAGTACACACCTCTCATTATTACAAAATGTTTTCACCAACATTACAGAACCACATCCTCCATTTTCTTACAGTTACTTGTGACCCATTATACACTTTTCCCGTTCTGCATGTCCCCATAAGAGAGACCTCAGGAGACTGTGTTCAAAGTCCTTTAGAAATTATGTGATTTTCAAAAAATGAAATAATTTCAGTAGAATTATGGCAGATGGCATCGTTTTCTTGAAAGGGAAAGTGTAGAATTCCTTATTCTCCAGCTGATCCACAAACTTATGTAAGCTGCAATATCTGCAACTGTATGAAATAAAATGGAGCTATAGTGTGGCATGGTGATAGGCATACCATACTGCAAATAATTTTATCATCAAGTGTTTCATGCATGAATACAAGGTTCTGAGGTTTGACATGCCAGCGCAGAAAACCACATGTAATCCAATATTCTCAATCGTGTTACGGCCACCCTGGAAATTTGTTCCAGGGTTTAGTGTAAGCTTAAAAAAAAGCATAGGTTGATTGATAGCTTCATCAGAAATATTATACTGCATGTGATACCTCTGGTTGTTTATTATGATAATGTACAAAAGCAACAAAGAAAGAAAAGGCTTATTATCTGTTCCCCTACCTTCAGGAGTGTGTTAGCTGCAGTCAGAACCAAGATACTGATCAGGCTCCAATATCTTGAGGGTGGTGACTGCATGAGCAACAAGAGCACTGATTGGACTGTTAAATGAAAGCTTTCAACAAACATATCCTTCTGTTCATATGTGTGGCAGAATGAGAGGAAAGAGAAAGAGGATTGCAAATATGACTCAACGACTTGGATAGTACTGGAGGGAGTAAGGAGTGTACCTCTGCAATGATTGTGCCTTTCTTGCACGCTAATGCAACATAAAAAAAGAAGCACTTACACAATTTCTATTCTTTTCTTTCATTATTATTTTATAAGACATCAGATAAAGCTCAAATGAATCTATTAAAGTTATAAATATGGAAATAATTTAAATATGTTCACCTTAATGGACACCATATACCGACATTACAGAATAAACAAACACTGCATTTCATCAGAGATCAAAGGTGGGATGAATGATGCAGCCTTATTACACTTTCGTATTTTTTTCATTTGGAGTAATTTCTGTTTTTCATTCAATTACTAATTTTCATGCAATGTTGGTACCACTTATAGCTTGCTAGTGTAGAGGCTACAGCTTACCAGTGCACATGCATTGATGCATACAAAAATGGCACAAGTTCAAGATCTCCATTTAATCTCTCAGTAAGTGGGCAGTTCTTCATCATAGTTAACAGCATTTAGCACTTTGTCTATTGTTAGGAGTTCATTATTAAAATAAAAACTTTTCACCCTTCTTAAGTATTGCAGTTTCTAAAAAAATGTCAACTTGAGTAAGTTTTCTTGCAGTATCTTTATTCCCAGGTATTGTTAGCACTCCCTTCTCGAGCCATTCTTTCTGCACTCTGTGCAAACTCGCTACAGACATACCTGCAAGCTCAATAAGTAGGTCTTAAAACTTCATTGGGCATTGAAAATGGATGTTTTCAAAAGTTTATTGAAAGCATTAAAATTGTTTTTCCACCACATTTTATAAGCTTTCCACTTAAATTTCATGTTAGTTGAATTGACCATCTTTCCATCTTGCTGCTGATCTTATTAGCTGATTAAATACGCTGCGGTTGCCACTACCATGTGCAAAACAGAAGGTGCATTGTCAACTTATGATGGATATAGGCAGTGATGGAGGGAGTAAAGCATATGTATTAAAACAAATACCTTTTAGTCTGTAGTGTATGTCACTAATATAGCAGTTTCATACACAGTTAAATTATTACTGCTTGAAATGCCTCTAACAAATATTTTTTTATTCATTTTATTGATCAATAGCCAAACTAACAGGCTTAATTGAGTTTTTTTTTGTGAACTATTTGGAAAAAAAAAAATATAACATTTGTGCTTTGGTCAACTGCCACATGCATTTGTTAATATCACAATACAGCTTTCACTCGATGGGAATTATTTACTTTTATTGTTGGTATTTAAACAAAACCTTAACTGAAAAGTATTCGCATTATCTGTACCAACCATCTGCTAGAGTACCCATTGTTTTTTATCAGTAGTATTAAAGATTGCCATTAACATCATAAAGATTTCTTAGACTTGTCTAGATTTCATTTGGCCCCTAAAGGAATATTCTTTGTATGGGCGATATCTTGAAGGTTGCACCTACTGGAAACAATTATCTCCTAATGCTTAAATAGGAAGTGGTTGATGGCCTTTGATAATATGTGGCTATACATTCTTCCTGTTGATTTCGATTTATTAACTATATCAGCTGGAAATTTTCATCTCTTGAGTTGCAATCTGTAATTTTCTATAATTTATGATATTCTTGATTTCGTCATGTAACAACTATGAGAACTATTGTCAGTATTCTGTTCGACTGGAGGTTTCTGTTCTTGCACAGTAATAACACAATGTGCTTGCAGCTTTGCTTTTTTGTAGCTTGTTAATGTGTACTTTTGGAAACTGCCATTGCCACCAGTCTTTATATTGCCTTATTCACAAGCTTGTAAGAATTAATACTTAGTAGCCAAAAGTTTTCTTTCTCACTAATTTTGCATTTAAAAAATAAACTAAAAAAATTGTGCAAATGGTAAGCATGCAAATAAAAACTACAGCTTTAGAACTAGAAGAATGAACCATCCAGCAATTCTTATGTTCTAAATGACCATGAAACAGTAGTAGTTGCTATTTTCCTAGATTTGTCAAAGATTTTTGTTTGTGTGAACATGTTTTTTTTTTTTTTTTTTTTTTTTTTTTTTTTTTTTTTTTTTTTTTTTAAATTCTGCAATACTTACATCCTGATATCTTGGTTCTACATCAGGACGTAATACTCCAGATTTCATTTATTTATTCCTCTTATATCTTTCAATACAATTTAAATTACAATTAAATTTTACAGATTTTAAAATCTACACTACTAACACTATGACCAAACAAAATTAAAACTTCAAAAACAAAACCGGTACTGGAATCCAGCACTACGGCTATTTACTATGACTTATAATAACATCTACAATTGCAACTGGTACCCAGTAGCAATTGTTACATTTAAACTTTATTAATTTACAATTATTATCCAATTTACTCTATGCGTCTTCATTTCTGCTAACGCTCGGTATCCGGGCTGCTCCCCACTGGAATTCCTGGCAACGGAACCTGGACATCAGTGGAGTTGCTGCCGGTCTCAAGCAACAGCTATACTGGACCATGGTGTGTTGACAGTGTGGTTTCCTTCGCTTCTCTCCTTCTCTTGACCTCTGTCTACTTCTTCTCTCAACTGCTTCGTTTCCGCCCGAAAACTGCCATTATTCCTTTCTTCTGTCAGTTCTGCTCTCTTCTTCTTATTCAAATTGGGTGTTATCTTCTTTATCATCTTTTTCTTCAACTAATTCTAGTTGTAAATATCTTTCTTGCCTTTCCCTGATTCTCTCGGATCTTCTAGGGGAATATACCATTTCTGACCTTTGGATTTTTTCTCTTATTTGTTTTTTGCCGTTTTTATACTCTTCTGCCATTTTGCATGATATTTTATTTGTTAGCTCGTTCAATGCCCTAAAATCATCTTCGTCTCTCATGATGTTCCAGATGTGTTTCCCAGCAAGTAGTCGTCTTTCCTCTGCTACAAATGACTGGTATTTAGGGCATTCAAATGAGACATGTTCCGGTGTATCGATTACGTTACAGTCCGTACATGTATTATTTGTTTGTAATTTAAATCTTTGCAAATATGAGCAATATGGACCATGGCCTGTTACATAATGCACTAAACCCTTATTGGGATGAATGTGCTTAAATAGTAATCTTTCCTTTATGGATGGAAATATTTCATGCACTCTTCTACCTTCTTTTATTTCATCCCATTCTCGTTGCCATATTTGTAATAAAGAATCTTTGATTTTTTTTTTATTCCTACACTTTTTACCAACAATGTCCATTATTTTTGAGTTATTTTGTTTTTTAAGCCAATAAGAGGCTGCTCTTAATCGAACTAGATAATCAATCAATCAATCAATATGTGAACATGATTATCCTCATATGAAAACTTGAAAAATTTGGAGTCTGAGAACCTGCTCAAAATTGGATTACATCTTACCTAAGCAACAGAACTCAGTGCATAGAAATAAGTAATTAATAATTGTAAAATAGAAAAAATTAAGGACAGATTTTCAAATTATTTAACATGGAGTTTCTCAAAGCTTGAAACTAGGGCCATTCTTGTTTTTGAGTACATAAATGATATATTTAAAAAGATTTAACAAAATGGTGGTTTAGCAATTAGGAATGCAGATGATATTATGGTAATAATTAAAAGATAAGACAATATAAGATGTAGAGCTTAAAGCAAATGCTATATTAAGAGTTATAAACCAATATTATACAAATTTAGACAAGTTCATAAATAATGTATTTGTTTATTTTGAAGCTCTTAACAGTTACGTTATTATATATTAATTAATACATTGCGAGTAGATTTCGTATACATTTCACTTACAGTATTTAAGTTAGGACATGTTTCGGGAACCAACGTCTCTATCCTCAGCTATTGACCCCACTCTTTCCTGGTGCTTGTGTTGGTCCCATGGAAGCTATTGTGATGTATATTATGTGCTGGTGGATATGAAATGAATTTGAAAAGATAATCCAGCAGAAGGTCAAGATTCATTGCAGGTTTTTTTTAGGATGAATTGTTTAGTTCTTTAAGAAGTTTTATCTCTGGGTATATATCATGATTTTGGCCCTAATAATTGTGTGCTACTGCTGATTTTTCTATCTGTTTTAATTTGATATTTCTGAAATGTTCTTTACCAAATTATTCAGGGTTGAAACCGTTCTTTTTTATGTAGTTATTCAAAACTGACCCATACAGATAACTACATAAAAAAGAGTGGTTTCAACCCTGAATCACATCAATATGCAGTATTGAACAGTTTCATTTTTAGATTGGTCAACATTCCCCTCAGTGCCACAGAATACAATAGAGAGTATGAACAGAGCCGTAAACAATGGTTTTAATGCCTCTGCCATAATAAAAAGGATCAACAGGTACAAACTCAAGAAATCCATAAAAGAGATTTCGATTCTTGAGGTAATCAAAGACATGCAAAGATATCGCAAATTCACTTATAACCCACAATTGCACTACACATTCAAAAAGATAGGAAAAAATTTCAACAAAAGTTAGCCCCGATCAATAGATACAACATCCAACCCCTCCTATAAAATTGAAAGACAAGATACCCGCAGAAAAGAAATCAAGTATATATGCCATAGAATGCTTATACTATGAATTGAAATACATAGGATAAACTAAAAGAAATCTGACAATTCAAAAATAAAAACATTTCAGAAATATCAAATTAAAACAGATGGAAAAATCAGCAGTAGCAAACCATTATTGGAGCCAAAACCATGAAATAGAGATAAACTTCTTAAAGAACCAAACAGTTCATATGAATTCGCTTCCTGGAAGAATATCTTCATTCCAAAAAAATGAAAAACTGCAATGAATTTCGCCTTCTACCGTGGAAACCTTTCATATCCATATCATTTCATATCCACCAGCACATGCAACATAATAGCTTTCATGGGACCAACACGAGCACCAGGAAACAGTGGGTCAATAGCTGAGGATGGGAATATTGATTCCCGAAACATGTCCTAACTTAAATACAGTAAGTGAAATGTGTAAGAAATTTACTCGCATTGTATTAATTAAGATCATAAATATTAAAAAAAAAAAGTCTGGATTAATTTTTAACTTAAGAAGTGTGTACCAAATAATATTAACCATAAAATAGATTGTAAAAGTATTCCAAAAACAAACAGTTATAGTTTCTTAGGAGTAGTAGTTGGTAAACATCTAAACTGGAAATAGCAAAGTTTGCAATTACTGTTTCTTGAGCATGTTGAATCTTTCTGTCAGTGATGGAGGTGGAATGGCTTCCTGCATCATGCTTTTCTAACCACTTTTAAACTTCTATATCCAAATACACATGTCTATGTGGTAAAGCACTCTTTCTCTTTTTTCAAAAATCTCTGATGAATTTCAGTCCTAGACACATCTTCCAACCAGAGAAATTGGATCAATGTGTACATTGCTAGCAGAGCAACCAGGAAAATGACAGGATCAATGTACTGCAATCGTATGACTACAATAATACCAATTCTAAACACGTATGTACAGAAAGCAGTATAACAAACCTAAAGATATGCAATGGCAAAAGTGTATATAATATTTGACACATTTGCATGTGAAAAAACTCTGAATGCTTTGATGCTGAATTTGCTAACAGTTGACCAGTGGCACTTCACCAGTAGCTTGGATATGTTTAAACTCAATTTAAGCTAGTTTCTGTAATGTTAAATGTTGATGAAACACCAAAGACAAAGCAGCAATTCTAACAATTTGTGCAAAGGGGTGAAAACTGCTCTAAGAATGCCAGAATCAGCAATAAAGGTAATGATGCTCAGGATGATGTGTTCATAGATAATTTAGGAAAAGCAAAACCATCAATGGAGCGTGTTATAAATAAAAATATCTTCCGAAAAGATTTCTTTTTCAGTATGTATAATCATAAGTGTATGTGGGGACTATTTCTGGAAAAATGGCCCCCCTCCTTTTTTTTATGTAGGCTTGCACCCTACTTCTTTTAAGGCTTTCATATTTCATCATGGCCATTGGAGAGAATATTTCTTACTAGACACTCTTCACCTACATTATTTCCTGTAGGTTCCAAAATCAGCTATTGCACAAGGCAGTTTTCATCATACTTTGATTTTCTGATACATAATAATCTTCACTGAGTAGTCTCCTATAGCAGAGCAAGTACTATTTTGCAGTTCTTTTACTTAAATTTCTCTCTAGATATCATTATGCTTTCTCTGTAAAGAGTGACTGATGATATTTAACATGCCTTATTGCCCAGTGAAATTACAGAGTATCAAAGGTAATGTAATGCATGGAAACAGATGAAACTAGAAATGAGAGTGTGGGGGAAAAAAATTAATATGCAAGATTTAAACCAGGTGGTATACATGCTTTATGTAAAAATATAATGCAATCTCAAGTGTGACTATATATATATATATATATAAATTAACAATAATTTAACAATAATTATATATTATTTTATAATTATTGTTAATTTAGTTACATTGTTAATAGTGTTACTTTATTTTTCTTTTATATTATATAAATATGTGTTCCTTTGCAATAATATACAAGAGTAGAAAAGGAACATAAGCTCTAGGAGTTTACAAAGTGCTTCAACTACCCAGAATAACTGCATATGATGCAACTATTTGCTCATGTAATGCTAGAGTTACTAAACAATAAAGAGTTCATTGAAGTGGAAAAAAATCCCCTACACAAATGCAAGAAATCAATAGAAGACATATTAAAAGGAAATAGCTTACTCACAAATTCAGATGTTTACAAAATCAAAATACCTAATCCATCAATAGCTAAAATAATAGGATTACCAAAAATACACAAGCCAGGAAAAGATATGAGACCAATAATTAACAATATCAATACCCCATGTTACCTCCTAGCCAAATGGTTAACTACACGATTTAATACATTTCCCAAATTCCCAAGTCTAAGTATAAAAAACTCGTTCGATCTTATAAACAAAATCAAAGATAATAAACTAAACTCAAATGATATCATGGTTTCCTTTGATGTAAAAGCATTGTTTCCAAGCATTCCAAAAGAGAAAACCCTGAATTTGTTAAAAAAATGGCTACTATCTATCAACATTGCAGAAACACACACAAAAGAATATGTAAAACTCACAGAACTATGTTTAAACCAAACTTACTTCACGTTTGAAGGAAAGTTTTATAAACAAAAATCAGGTTTAATGATGGGTAGTCCACTATCTCCATTTTTGGCTGATCTGTTCATGAGCTATTTTGAAACACATATAACGAAAGCCTTCCCATACATATTCAAAACATGGTACAGATATGTTGATGATGTGTTCGCCATTGTAGAAGATAGATTCATAGAAGATTCATTGAAACTGTTGAACTTGCAAGAAAAAACCATAAAATTCACTATGGAAACCGAGGTTAATAATACTTTACCTTTTCTGGACCTAAGGATAATAAAAAGGAATAAAAATATAGAATTTGGTATATACAGAAAGGACACACATACCGACAATTACATAAAAGCAAAAGGTTTCAACCCCAGACCGCACAAGGAAGCAGCATTCAATAGTATGACATATAGGCTAGTTAATACACCACTCAGTAAAGAAGAATACAGGAAAGAATACGCACATATAATACACACAGCAGAAATAAATGGATTTAACAAACAAATGGTAGATAAAAAAATTAAAAGATTTAAAAATAAAAAGGAAATTAAACTAATCACTACATTCAGTTCTTCACTTAAAGAAAATACTTATCAAAAATTCACATATCACCCTTATGTTAACCATAAATTCCAAAAAATTTTCAAAAAGTACAACATTACTCTGGCACCAATAAACAGATATAGTGTTGGTAAACTATTAAATCTAAATAAAATTAAACAAAAAAAGAAGAAAGAAGAAAATTCAGGTATATATAAAATTAATTGCAAGGATTGTGACAAAATATACATAGGAAAAACAAAGAGAAATCTGGAGATAAGATTAAAGGAACACTGGAGAAATATTAGACACAAACAAGTAGAAAAATCAGCAGTGGCTGCACATTTTTGGAATGAGAATCATGAAATAGAGAAGGACATAACATTACTAAAAACAATTCAACATCCGAAAGAACTTAATATATGGGAAAAAATTTACATAAAAAAATATGAATACAAACTTATGAATTTTGATATACCGGAAGCAGACAACATATTTTTTAAGTTCATTAACAGACCACCAGAGCAAGCATAGTAACATACATACTTTGCTGAAATTGACTCCTCAGTTGTTGTTTTGATTGACAATGTGAGGAATGTACCTTACGAAACATGTACCAAAATTGCTTTTATAAGTGTGTTTGTGAAACTTAAAGAGAGTTTTAATGTGACGACATGATTTTTAGTGTTTTACTTTAAATCAAAATAAGATTAGTTTGCTCATATTCCTTTGTGCTCTACCCTTTCAGTTTGCAAAGAGCATCAGATCTCTAACACTAGAGGGGAGTAGCAAACAGTGCTCTGACTGGTTTCACCATGCAACCACTGGGGCTTCAGAGTAGAAAAGATTAAAGGTGGTTAGAAAGCATAACCACTGGGAGACAAAGGGTTAAGCAGCAATGCTGAGGCAGTTGAAGGATGCCATTAAGGCTAAATATTTGCATTTGTAAAAGTAAAAAGTACTTTTCCCTATTACAGTGAACTCACTCAAATTTCTCTAATTGCAGTCATTTTTAATTGCTACTGCATGCTCATCAGATTTGACCTCTTAGTGACTTTTTCCTCTTTCCAGATCTTAAGAAATGGCCCATTGAACAAAGTTTACCACAAATATGGTTGTCAAAGTTCAAACATGACTTATTTTGCAGGGTAACTAAAATTGTATTCTACTGAAGATATAAAAAGTTACGGTTTAGTTGATCTAAGGGCATTGAGTTTAAAGATGACCAAGTTGGGGGGTAGGGGGTGGGAGGTAAATCTAATGTTTTCTTTTTCAAGTCGAGAGTTTTATGAATAACCCTTGTGTAAAGTTGTAATATGAACAGAGGGCTAAAACCAGAAAAACTGTTCCAGGTTGCTTTCTTGATTGCTGACAGAGCAAAGCTGATGGAGGAAATAGATGTGCTCAAGAATCTCAAAATTTCAAATGGAGTAAATGGCCTCAGTAAGGAAGGAGACCTGCTTTCAGAAATAATTAAGGTATGCTAATCATAACATGATTGCAGTTCAAATCTCTTTTTTGTTTCTTTGTGTTAAACTAAAATTTGGAATGTTGTATGTACTTGTATAATTTTTGCATATAAGCACTGAATATAAGCACTAGGAGCATTTGGAAATAGTTTAAAATAGCATGTTTTCAGAATTCACGCAATCTATAGACATGTCCATTTGTAAGGTGATGGGCTGATATCAGTATCCATGCAGATGGCAATTGTAAGCAATGTTTGTAGTGAAAGGACCATGTTTTGTGAGGTAGAGAAAGACGTGGACAAGTTGGACTGCATGGTTTTTGTAGAAGGAAGGTGTCAAAACTGCAGAAATTCATAGATATGTGGTCAAGAATCCCTTCAGAGAGGACTGTTTACAGTTGGGTCAATGAGCTCACCAGCAGCAAGGAATCTTGCGCACAAGAATGTGAATCTGGTTGTCTATCAACATTGCGGTCCTCCAGGAACAATGAAGTTGCATCTGAATTGATTATGGCTGATAAGTGCAAAACCTTTGATGAATTGAAATGTCAGACAGGCCTCGGCTACACAACCCCGCGCGCTATTATTCATGACAATTTGAATATGAAAAAGGTTTGTTTACATTGGGTTCTATGGAACTTGGACACAATGGTTGAAGTCTGTTGTTAGCTACTGGAAATGCATAATGAAGAGCTATATATTTTAGAGAAGCTGGTGATACAAGGTGAAGAGTCATGGTGTCGCTGTCCAGGCCCAAGAAATTTTGTGCTGCTGCATCAGTGGGCAAGCAAATGATTGGGACACTTCAGGCATACTTCTAATGGTCTGGCTTCATCAATGAGGTATATTGTGAAACCCTTAGATACAGGTTTCAGTAACAGCGAAAAGGGAAGTGTTGACAGGAGCTCCTCTAACATGACAATGCATGTATGCCAGCAACAGTACAACTGCAAAGTTTGCAACTCCAGGGTTCATTACTGGGCCATGCCAACCATATTCACAGAATTTTGCAGGATCTGTTTATGTGTTATTTGACAACAGGAAAGACTTGCTGCAAGATAAAAATGCAGCAACTATCCATGAGTTGTACTGCAGTACTCCCAAACATTGGTTTCACTATGCCAGAAAGATGGCAATGGTGCATTGAGCTTGGTGGGGAGAGATCTCATATTGCATAATAAGTTATAAAAACTGCTATTGTAAATTATTTCCAAACATCCCTCGTAGCATCTTGGAAATAGTGCAGAAAATATTAAAATGCTTTTCTGTTAATTTTTAAAGAAATGTTCTTGTTTAAAAAACAACTTTTCCTTACCAAATTCCCAAAAAATTCAGACTGCGCATGTAAGAGTTTTAATTAAGATTGAGGTAGTTCTGTTAGTAACAGAAGATGTAGTGAGTCTGCCACATGTTGTCATGCCATTGTTAGCTTTATAAGGGTTTGCATGCTTTCAGAACGTCCCCTCTACTTAAAGTATCAGCCAATGAGAAGCTGATCTCCCACGAGTGTGACATCTCTTAAATACAAAACTATTGTGTTCTGAAAGTGGGCTCACCACATAATTTATCTTCAGAATAACCTGTGAACGTTTTTGTTATATCACAGGAATGCTTGAAAATATGTTTTATTAGGGCAGATTGGTAAGTCTTGTAAAAACTAACATTTTTTTGCCAAAAGAAAATTATTTCTCAACATAATCATTTTTGAGCTCAATACTTTTGGTCCAGCAAGATTCCAATTTTTTATTTCCTTTAAAAGAAAAAAAAAAAGGAAAAAAAAAAGCCTTTCAAAATGTGCATAATACTCATTTACAGCACAGATAACCTCTTCATTTGACAAAACTGTGTTCCCCTAGCCAGTTTTTGAGGTTTAGGAAAGAGAAAATGCACATGCAGCTAAATTTTGGGAATAGGGTGGGTAGGGAACTGTTTTGAAGCCCAGCTCATGTGTAAGCTGTGTTTGGTGGAGGAGCATTTCTGCCTACTCACTATGCAACTTGTATAACAACTGCTTTACCCTTTCCCAAATACTCAATCATGGAGTCCCACTTTTTCTGCTGACAAAACAGTTTGAACTTTTTTTTAGGTGCACTTTGACCTTTGCAAACCCACTGTTATGACTGAGGTTTTATCTCTCGGGTATAGTAGTGGATCCTAGTTTCATCTAGTCACAAAACAATTTTCCAAACATGATTTTTTAACGTCCTTCCTCAAGCATTTTTGGTCTGAAATCAACTAATGCAGCATCCATCACACCTCGGCTTCTTCATATGCAGAACTTCATGCAGAATGTTATGTACCATTCATATGAGATGTGCACCATCTCGGCATTCTCACAAGTCTTAATGTGAACAGTCTTCTATCACATTTCCATGAATTTTATTGACCATTCTGCAGAAGAAATCTCCATTGGTCATCTAGAATCTGCAGTGCTCATGCAGCCATGTTTAAATTAATTGGTCCAGTAATATATAATCAAAAGTTCTGGTGCAGAGTCTCCATGAACATCCTTCAGCTCAGTTTGTATCATAGCTGCAGTCCACTTTTTTAAATTCATGATATTTGTCTTGATCTATTTCTACAAAACATTTATATAAGATACCTGCCATCAAGTAACTGCACATTGCATCTGTTTGAAAATTTGAATGAAACTATTACAAAAATCATGCTTGCCAATAGCCTATACCACTTAACAAAATTTTGCACCATTTCATTGAAATGTACTATTTATCAATCTGCCCTTGTATGTACAATGTGGACAGAAAGTCCCTTAACATAATGTAAGCTTACCTCCAATAGATTCAAAACATTTGCATGGGTTCCTCCATGTCTGCTGCAACAGAACATCAAGGGTGAGTATTTCAAATGCTGCTTGAACTGCACCTTTCAGCAGCTAATCAGCATATGTGCACTATTCTTTCACAATTCCGCAAGTGTGCATTGTCAGGTATGGAAATATCAAGATTTCTTGCTGCCAGAGATATTTCTGGCCTATATCCATTCTAGCAATGGAATATGAGACATAAAAAGCAAATTGGGGTTTTACTATCAATTCTGAAAGCAGTGATTCTTCTGTGCTGATTAAGTCTTAACTCACTCCAGAGCAGAAGTTCTTCTTCTTCTTCTTCTTCTTCTTCTTCTTCTTCTTCTTCTTCTTCTTCTTCTTCTTCTTCTTCTCCTCCTCCTCCTCCTCCTCGTCCTCGTCCTCGTCCTCCTCCTTGTCCTTGTCCTTGTCCTCCTCCTTCTCCTCCTCCTCCTCCTCCCCCTCTGATCATGATGGTATGGCAAATGCATCACAAAGTCATTCATGATTGAATGTTTGTTGACCCATGTACAAGCTAGCAAATGCTAGTTATTTTGTTGGTTGGTTACTAGGGGCCATTGGGGATGTTGATATAATTTTTTCCCTAGCTTCCCAATAAAGAGCTACCAAATTATTTTTCATTTGTTTGTTGCTCTCTAGTTGACTGCATTTCAGTAGATGTTCTTTGTTTAAGATAGTATTTACATCCTTACACAGTTGACAGTGGCTGTCCTTGATTAATTTCATCCTGAAAAGATGTTCCTACAGACAATCAGCCCAACAATTAAGCAGAATTGGGCAACTCCAATTATTCTTGGTTTCAATAAAAGATGTTTGGAAGTATTTAGATCTTCATGTGGTTTTCTTCTCTCTCTCTCTCTCTCTTTTTCCCTTGTTCAGATATTAATCTTTTTATGAGTTTCAATTAAGAGGGAAGTTCTAGTTCAAAAGATTGTTTTAATTTTATGATGGCTCCTTTTTGCTAAAGTATCAGCAATCTCACTCCTCTTCAATCCTACATGGCTTGGGGATCCATTGTATGATATAGTTTTCTTATTTCATTTATAGCATATGTTGGTGATTAACTGTAATTCATTATACTTTGTGGTGTTGCCTTAGAGTCACTTAAGATAACAATTCTTTTATTTAAGTTACATCTATAGAGTAGATTTTCTAAAGCTGCTCTAATGGCCATTATTTTGCCATCAAAATTATTAGCATACTGTCCCAAAGGTGTATATTGAGAGAATTCTTCACAGTATAATCCAAAACCTGCTTCTCCATTTTTAAGTGATCCATCTTACTACACCATGTATCAGTCAGATAATAATTGTTCTTCCAAATGTTCTTTCACAAAAATCACTTGGTGTCCATCATGATGCCATATCTTTTGAGTGACAATTTTTTGGTTTCTAATATCACCATCAGAGTTATATTTTGGGGAGGGCATTTGATTATCATATTCGTGCTATTTATTACACATTTATTTCCTTAACTGAATCAAGTACAGCGTAAAGTCACTCTGTAAATTAAATATATTATTTTAAAATGAAAATTGCATAATATATCAAACATTGAGGCTATCTACCTACTCCTATCCCTATGAAATATTTACCTCTTTCCCTGCATTTTGGCAAGAAGTTGAAGCATAAAAGAGAGGTTATATAAATTTAATTAATATAGAATAGTTTGAAGTACCTGCCGGTCAGACACATTTTCTCAGCAGTTATCACAACACAAGACCAAGAAAAAACACTTATTGCTGGCCACATACTCTTGGTTAAATTGTTTATTATTTCAAGTCTGTTCCATCATACTTCAAGCAGGCTGTTATGTGACTGTTAGATATGGTTTACTATTAATTTGTTTTGTTTTACTCTCTAGGTGTCATCAGAAAAAGAAGTCCTTCGGAGAGAAGTTGTAGAAATGTGTGACAGGGTACAGCTTTTGGAGAAAGCTTCCAGGCAGCTGGAATTGGATAATGAAAGACTTGCATACAAGGTGAGAAATAAATTTTTTAACATTCTCTGGTAAATACCAAAGAACACTATGGTTATCTGTTACTTTTTAAAGCTATTTAGCTATTTAATTTTGGGGTATAAGGGTCACTAAATAAGTTTTGAGATATACCATACAAAAATAAGGCATATTATGATGTAAACAACCAAAATGAAAACAAACATTCTATTTTATTTACTGCATAAAATATCCATATAATTAATGCTGTATACCACAGGCTCTAAAATAATTTAAACAAAATACAAAACAGCACATTTTGGGCAAAATAAAAACAGAAATGCTACAAGTGCTCAAGGCATCTTAACAAGAATATCTACTTGTTAGTCATGCATTCAGGTTTCCACTCACAATAACTAACAAGGAGGAATGTGAAAATAGTTTTTATTTATACAAATATGTTAATATTAGGTAACACTAAACTTCACTAACTATTAATTCATCAGAACATGTTTCAAGAGGATTGTGCTCATCATCAGCTGAGGACTAACTGTCTGTTCCCAGCTGATGATAAGAGCAAATGCTCTTGAAACATGTTCTGATGAATTAATCAGTTAGTGAAGTTTAATGTCACCTAATACGGATTTATTTGTATATTTAACAAACTTCATTGTTCCTAACTTCTTTTAAGTTTACAATAGTTTTTATTTTATTTTTTAAATTTTTGTTTATTTATTTTTTTAAATATTTGTTTATTTATTTTTATTAATTTGTTGATTTAAAATGCAGCATGTGTTTTTTTACATTTTTATTCAAATGCAACCATTGGAATAGCTCGGCATTTGTTACTGTCCACCTCCTCATCCTCCTATTATCGACTGCCAGAGTATACTTGGAAAAAGAACTCTATAGTCTGCATTTAAGCATGGAAAGCAAATGCATCTAATGATGGCTGCTGCAAGCTTTCTACTACTTATACTGCAATAAGCTGCTCTGTAATTTCACCCAGCAAAACTGTGTGACCCTCTAGGAACTGTTGTGGATTTATCTGCTTCAGAAATATACATTCTTCTGGTGGTTACCAACTTCACTGTAGAGTTGTTTTTGAAGCATTCGTTGGATGAAACTGTTGCTACAGATTCCACATTGTTTAGGATTTGAAATGTCTCTAGTTCACCAAAACTGATAGTAAAGCATGTGTAAACTTTGTATTGATGTCTTCAGTTATAGTTCCTTAGGATGTTTTAATTAAAAACCCCACCGTTTAACAGTTTCAACATCAAGCCTACTTCACATACAGAGGAAATATCCGTGCTCAAAAGAAGGATCTAGCAATGAGAAATCCACTTCTTGGCAGATATGTGCCTGAATTTCTTGGAAACAAAATTAGTTGAGGCTTTTCCACATATATACAAGTATTATTTATGTTTTATTATGTTGATGATGTCTTTGCAATAGTAAATGAAAAATGGAAAGAGGAAGCAATAAAACTACTCAACTTACTTAAATTCACAATGGAAAAGAAACAACAGTTCTTCCCTTCCTGGATATAAAAATTATCAAAAATGGCAATATACTGGAATTTGGCTTATCAGAAAAGATACCCCTACATATAATTGCATCAAAAACAACTTGTCACAATCCGAAACAACATAAACTCCCCATAATCAACAGCCTCAGATTTAGATTAACAAATGTACCAATTAGCAAATAAGAATATAAATTGTAGTACTATAGAAATCATATAGTACCGAAAAATTGCTAACAATAGATCTGGTTAACAAGAAAATAGAAAAATTCAAAAAAGCAAAAACAAGTAAGTCATCAGCACACTAAAAACTACAAAGCAGATCATATATATATAAGAAATTCACATTCCATCCATGGGCACACCAAAAATTCCAGAAACTTTTTGAAGATGCAAACATAATTTTGGCTCCAGTAAAAAAAATGCAATTAAAAAAAAACCAAAAATGAACACAAAAGACAAAATTTCACCAGAAAAACAATCAGGCATTTACAAAATCAGTTGCAAAGACTGCAATATGAAATATATAGGCAAAACGAAAAGAAACATTACTCTACGGTTTAAGGAACATATGAGAAATATAAATGCATGGAAAAATCAATAGCATACATTTGCGGTAAAAAAAAAAAAAAGTTCCAAAATGAACCAAAACTCTTAAAAGCTCTTCAAAAACTCATGAAATTAACAAACAAACAAAAACAAGGAAAATTTAGCTAATTTTGATCCTCCAATAGCAATATTGAAGGTGTCCATTTCATCTTCATACTGATGTTATTGACTATATGTGCCCAACCCTAAACATGATTTACAAGGTCTTGTCAATCAAGAATTAGAATGATTTCTTTTTTCATTCCACAATGAAGAGATGATAGTCAAACAATTTTTCATGAGAAGAACAAATTTCACATGATTGGTGGAAAAACTCGGAGGTGTATAAGTGTGTGTGTCTAAGTACATAATGCTAACAAAGAGTGGATGTGTACCAGTTGGCTGTATAAAATGCTTTGTAAATAGCAGTACACTACTTTGAAATATGTTATAGCAAGCATGGCGATGATGTTTTCTGCTATAATCAACTGCACTTCAGCAGTTCAAAGAGTTTAAGGAGAGATGTGTTTCAATAACAAAGCAGGGTAATACAAGTGCTCCAACTACTGCAATGAATGAGACAAATGATTAAAATAGCTACCGTCATTGTTCAGTAAGATCAGCAAATAATAGTGGATAGATTGGCAGACGTGCTACAGATTTCCCATGGTAGTGCATTGACCGTTCTATACAATCCCTCAACACTAAATGCATCTGTGCCAAGATTGCTGATACCTGAACATAAGATGGTGCAAGTGAACATGTGTCTGGAGCTTCAGTATTTGGTAGCAGAGCATGGTGAGGCATATCTGAATTCCATCATTGCAAGCGATAAGACTTGGCTTCACCATTACAACCCTGAAAGCAAACGGCGAGCTTAGTCTGGAAATCACCTGGTACAGCACCAAAGAAGATCAAGGTTATGTGGTCAGTGGAAAGGTTATGGTGATTATGTTGTTTGATTGTCATGAAGCGGTTTGTCAACATGAAGTCCCCCTATAACAACAGTTAATGGGGTTAATACAAGACTGTTTTGAGCATATTGGCCGAACATATCTAACAAAAATGCCCTGAGCTGCTTCCATGAGGTTGGTGCCTTCACCATGACACTTTTACAACATTACTGTTCAAAATTGACCAGAAAAAACACCAAACATGCACCCCATCCTCCATAATGCTCGAACCTAGCTTCGTGACACTTTATTTCTGTTCCATCATCTCAAAAAAGAGCAGCATGGCCTGCATTTAAGTTTATTATAGGCTGAAGTGAAGAAGGCAGTGGTGGTTCTGAAGACAAAGTCAAAAAATAGTTTCCAGAATTGGCAGACATGATGGGCAAAGTGCATACAACTCATTGGGGACTACTTTGAAAAAGATCAAAATCAACCTTGACCCTGCTTTGCTTACTTTTTTATTTACTAGTCTTCCTACATTTGCTACTAACCCCTGCAGAGTGTGAACACACTTTGCCATATACCTTACTGAAATGTGTTCTTGATTAGGATTCTTTGCAGTAAATCTGTCCATCTCTTTAGAGTTGTCCTAAATTTCTTTTTCCTGAGGTTTATAGAGTGTGTCTGGAGAATCACTACGACTAAGAAATGTGAATATCTCTTCACTCTTTTAAGTTAGAAATATGATTTTCATCTTATCTTGTATAGATACTCTCCAAGTTTTGTAACAAAGAAAATTATGATGCTGTGTGGTATAACACATAGAGTTAAAATAGCAAAAAGTAAAATGTTAAAAGTTCCCAGTTTCAGTGCAAAGAAGATTCAGGCAAGAATAAGGTGCAAATGGTGCAGAGCGTCATAACATTGTGAAATGGCATAGACAGGTTCTGTGCTAAGAAAGAAGGGAAGCTTTCTGCAGCTAAAGTTGAAGAAGTTAGGCAAACATTTCAGTGCAGCCAGCAGAAATCAGTTCAGATCTGGGTATTCCAAATTGTTATTGTCCATAAAAGTATAAAAAATCCAAATTGTGCAGAAGCTGCAACCAAATGATAAACCCAGATGGGTGAGTTCACCAATTTAATGTTATCTTACATTAATTATGACAAAGGATTCCTCAATCATGCTACATTTCTCATATGAAGGCACCTTTCACACATCTGGTAAAGTGCACCGGCATAACTATGGAATATGGGGAGCACCTAAATTTCACATCTCTCTCAACAAAACGAAATTTGCTTTGGCATGATTCATCATAGAGAAATAGATGATACACTTGCACTGAAGTAAAGCAAAATGGTACTTCTTTCACTTGGGACATTCGGCTTGCTTCATAGCCATTAGACATTTAGTGGCAACAAATGAGAACATAACCATATCATTCATGAAAGTTGTCACCTTACTGTTGAAAACTGATAAAGTAAAATTAATAATTGCATGTTATATAATTTTAAAATTGTTAATAATGTGCAAAAACATACACATTTTACCTTATTTTAAAAAATCAACTTGTTTCATCTTTTTAATTCATGTCCAATGAAGTCTAGTGTCTAAAATATGAAAAGATACTGCAAATGTATAAATGTATGAAATGAAACTTTTGTTTTTATTGCTAATCAATAAAAACAAATACCTGTACTCATTAAAACTCACAATAATAGTTTTCTTGCAGATCACCAATTTGTTTTTAAGAACAATTTGGTATTTGTAGTTAGGAATATTTCTTTGTAAGCAAACTAATTTCTAAGATCAATTCATGTTAAACACTTTTGCATAGTCTGCACCAGAGAAATGTTTTACTCATTTAAATGAAATAAAAGCATACCACAGCAATATTTTTTCTTAAGCTTCATTTTACACTTGTTTTAAACATCCAGCCTACTGCAGTATTTCTGAACCTATGGATTTTGAGGGGAGGTTTGGTAGGTCACAAAGTTCCTCATTATGATAAAGGGTTCATAAAAAGGTTATATTCAAAGATAAAATTTGCGATGCAAATACATTGTAAATCTATTTCTGTTTTTTGTTTTCTTTTCAATTCTTTTCCTTATACTTCTGATATAACTAAATTATTACATTGATTCAATAATGGTTACTGCACAAATTGTTGTTTCTTCTCATGCTAACCTCATGGGCACACTCAACTCGCTTTATCCTTGCCTGGCAGAAACACAATAATGCTGTCTGGAACAGAAATACATGCATTTAAAATAGTGATAATAAAATTTTTAATTATTCCTTAGAGAGTTTATGGCAGATAATCATTTAATTCAAATTTTAAATTGAAAAATAATTTTTAAGGATGTCATATAAAGTTATTTGCACTTCTTGCAACAAAACAAAGCTGAACTATTATAGGGCTGTTTTGATTGACTTAAAGGTGGCAACCTTTGAAGCTACTAAATGGAGTGACCAGATCATTGGTTCTGCCAACAATTAGATTTATGAATAATTGTGATTGTCCTCAGAACAGATGTAAAAATAATTTCTAATCGCTAATCGCATTTGTTTCAAACTCAATAATATTGGCCAAATAACTAACATACACTTTTTGCCATTATTCACACCAGTCTTCAATCAGCCTTCATTTGAGATTAAGTGTATTTCCATTGTAATACTTAAATTACTAAGAAAATCAGAAAGAAAAGTACATGTGAGTGAAACTAGCAATCCATCTCTCTCTCTCTTTTTTAATTTAACACCCATTTTTACTACTGAGGCACCATGGGCGTGGACACTGATGATACATCAGATGAAGTCATATATTGGGGAGAAATTTTCCAGGCCTAAGCTTAGGGTATCTCCCCGGCATTTTCCATTTTATGAGCACTGAGGAAAATCTGGGGAAAACCTCAATCAGGAAGGACAGTCCTGGTGGGATTCGAACCCCAGACCTTCCGCTCACGATCTGCATCATAAAGACCTTGGCCACTGTGGTGGTACTAACAGTCCTGAGAGTGATACAGAATCAAGTGTTCCTTCTTCATGTTCAAGCTCTGACATAAGTGCAACTAGTTTGTGCAATAGAAAGAAGCAATATCAGCACAAACTATTTGGGATTCAGATTTACGTGATGTGATGAAGACAAATCCAAAACACACTGTGTATTGTTACTTAGTTCTCACAAATTCTTCCAAGAAACCAAATTAATTGCAAAAGCACTTAGAAACAAAATATCTAGATGCTAAAAATAAAATTGAAAATGATTTAGCTCATGCATTTAAAAGGAAAAGTCTGTAATATCTAAAGTAGGGAAATAAGGTTTGGAATCATAATATTTGGCTAGTTTGCATATTGCTAAAACTAGAAAATATCATTCTAAGGTGAGGAATTAATTATTCCTCTGGTTAAAGATATTCTTAAAGTTATGTTCTTGAAAAAAAGCAAAGCAGTTAGATTTAATTCCCTTGTCTAATGATACAGTCCAGCGCCATATCAATGAAACTGATAGTGACATAGAAAAGTGATTGGTCGTGAGAATAGAAGACAACCAATCTTTTACATTACAAATTGATGAATCAACAGACATTATTAATTCATTTCATCTAATTTGTTTTATTAGGTATGAATATCAGGGTAACGTAAATGAATTTCTTTTCTGTGAAAACTTATTCACTTATACAATAGTACAATGCATTTTCGAAGTTCTTAATTTATGTGTGATTAAGCACACCATTGGTTTGAAAAATTGTTTTGCACTAACTTCCGATGGCTTTTAAGTGATGTGTGGATTTTATGCATATTCGTGATGTGGTACCTGTTGTGATTTAGCTACACTGCTTTATTCATAGGGAAGCATTGACTTTTGAGTGGTATGAAAACAGTTTTGAACACTGCAGTTAAAGCGATAAACTTCATAATAACTCACCCATTAAATGTGAGACTTTTTTCTGTTCTTTGCGATAAAATTGGTAGTGATTAGCATCTCCTGCTTCACATAGAAGTGCACTGGTTTTCAAAAAGTAAAATTCTTGTAAGACTTTTTGAGCTTAGGCATGAAGTTTTACTGATTTTTTTAATGATTGTAACTGTGAGAATGGGTATGTGACTTTGCTTTTAGATGACAATTGGCTTATATGGCATATTTGCTAATCTAAATGGACTCAATTTGTCCCTTCAAGGCCCAACCTGCACTATGTTCCAAGTTTATGATAAAATCAAGGTATTGCGGAAAAAGAGCTATCTGTGGTCAGAGTATGTCAAAAGTGATAATTTTTCTGCTTTCGAAGTGTTCGACTCTTTTCTAACTGAGAATAATCTTTGCTTACCTTCTGATTTTTGGGTTCTATAGTATCCCATTTCTTTCCTCTCAATATTGAAATTGAAAGTTGTTTTCCAGAAAATTACAGAGAAGTCAATTGGATTCAAGATCCATTCCTATATTTTGAAAGTTCAAACTTGTTGCCAATGAAACTAAGAGAACAGTTATGTGATATTAGCTGTGATTCCGACGTTAAAACTATGTTTTTCAATTGTGATATAACAACTTTTTAGATTTCATTAATGGGTGAATGTCCTGAACTTTGGATGGGACAGTTGCTCATGCCATTCACCACTTAATATCTGTGTGAAAAGGAATTTACCTGTTTGGTTCAAATGATAAGCTAAGCAAGAACTTTATTTACCACATAAATTAACTGCACATATACCAGCTGATGCAGAAACAGCAGGCTGAACCATTTCATTAAGTCAGTGGGTATAAAATATTTTAAACAAAATTTCAACATATGTTCAATTAGAGTAATTTAGTTTTGTTTAATAACAATGTGTATGTCATGGATAACTTAGAAGAGTGTTTTAAAAGTTCTCAGCTTGGCCAAGAAAACACAAGATTTAAGACATTTTTTCTCCCCCCCCCCCCAATATAGTCACCTTGTAAATCAATACATTTGGTCCAAGACTTTCCAACTTTTTAATGCCCTCAGTAAAATAAAATTTCCTAAACTTAGATATTCATTTTTTTACACTAAACTGCACTTACTTATATAAAAATAATAAAATAAAATTTGTCCAAATGTGCACCTTTCTCAGCTTTAACTTCATCCACTCAGCCATTTCTTCAGGTTTGGGAACAAAAAATAATTGATAGGAGCCAAATCCAGTAAATATGGCAGATGTGGAAGCACTTGGGAGTGAAGGTCATGCAGCTTTGCAGTAAATAATCCCTGTAGTATGTGAAGATGTATTATCTTGATGAAACAGACTTTTAGCCTGAATAGCATCCTTCAGTTGGCTCATTAGTGAAATGTAGTACTCCCGCATTGATGGTTCTGCCCTTCTGGGGGAGTCTGTGAGAATCACAGAAAGACATAGTCATGACCTTCTTGTAGATGGAACTGTTTTGCTTTCTTTGGTGCACTTTCACCTGTTGCCACCCACTGTTTATACTGCTCCTTTGTCTATGGCATGTAGTTATGAATTGAAATTTCATCTACTGTTATGAAACATTGGAGTAACTCACTGGCATTGTGCTTAAACAAATCTAAACATTTAACATTTATAACTAGAAGTTTCTTCCGGGCTTAGGAGCTAAGGAGTCCAAACGTTTCATCCCCAACTGCGGAGGACATCTTCATTGGTGCGGTCTGAGTCTTCTGGGCGAAGGTCCCGGCACGACTGAAATGCTAGCTGGAGGTATTATATTTATATATGAACTGTTCGGCTGGAACAGAGGGGTTGTACTCAGAGGGCGGGGCATATCCGTTCTGATCGGTGATTGGTTCGCATGAATTTTGCTAGTGTGGGCTTGTTTTATGTGCTCTAATATCGGATGGCAGGTTTTGCTCAGTTTGAGAGCCTCTCCCTTTTTGTTGAAATTATTAGGATGCTTGTAGATTTCTATGGTCCCACTGAAAGTAAGTGGTAGTGAGCACGTGATGAAACAATGCAAGTATGTCATCTGTGAAGAGATCTTTCAGCTGTGTGATGGCGTCACTTACAGGAACCATGGTAAACAGGGAGACGACATCGAAGCTCACGAGGGTATCTTGAGGTTGCAATGTGATGGTCTGTATTTTCTGTATGAAGTGATGTGAGTCCTTGATGAAGGTGTCAGTGGAGCCGATATGCCGTTGCAATAAATTGGCTAAATACTTGGCGACCGTGTAGGCAGGGGACCCAATTACGCTGACAATGAGTCGTAATGGTATCTCTGCTTTATGTATCTTCGGCAGACCGTAGAGTCTAGGAGGTTGAGCTTCAGATCTAGTGATGCGGCGTTTGTCCTCAGGTGATATGGATGACGTTTTGACTAGAATGTTGGTTTTTCATAAAATACGAGATGTAGGATCACGTTGCAGTTTTCGGTAAGTGTCAGGCTGTAGTAGTTCTAAGATCTTGTTGTGATAATCTTGACGGTTCAGGAGGACAATAGCATTGTCCTTATCTGCAGAGCAGACCATGATGTCCGTGGCGGCATGGAGTCTCCTGAGGGCTGTTCTTTCTTGGTGTGTCAGGTTGCTTTTTGGGCGTTTGGCACGTTTGAGAGTTCTGGCGGATTCTTGTCGTATTTCCTCTGCAGCAGGAGCTGGAAGGGTGCGTATCCCAGATTCAATGCTGGAAATAATCTCCTCCACCGGCAGGGAAGATGGTATCACCGCGTAATTGCCTCCTTTTGCAAATAGTGAAGTTTCTGCAGGTGAAAGCTCATGATCGGATAAATTCACAACTGTGCGGCTAATGTCACTCGAAGTGTCGGCCTTCCTGGTGGCCAAAAGGCTGTCATATTTCTTCTTATGTCTCGTCGTAGTACTGTCTGTGTTGTGAAGCATGGAAATATATGTGATCCTATCTGCACGGTCCCAGTCTTGTTTATTGAGAGAGTTGCTCAGCCGGAGATGTAAGGAGAGAAGCTGAGTGTTGTTGGTAGCAAGTTCACGGCGAGTTTGCGTTCCCGGAGCATGGAACGTTCCGCACGATTGTAGATACAGTGTGCTGCAGCGGTGTGGAAGCAGCGCTTTTGTTGTAGAAATCTGGGGATAATTCCCGTGTCCCGACAACATAGAAGGAAGGTGAGAGAGCAGAGTAGAGATGATTTTTGCTTGCGCAGTGTTTCCAGTTGACGAATCAGTCCCCGTAGAGGCGAGTCATGAGTAATCGGAAGCTTTCACGGTCGGAGTCAGACTTATAACTAGAAGTTTCTTCCGGGCTTAGGAGCCGTGGTCTGTTGGAACTAAGGAGTCCAAAAGAGAAAGATGGCCAACTAGCTTTCTTGGGTGTTCTGGTCACCAAAAAACCAGACGGGAAGCTGGGGCACACACTTTACCGCAAACCTACCCACACCAACCGATATCTGAACAAAAATTCCAACAATCACCCGAAGCAAAAACGCGCGATGATAAAGACCCTCACTGACCGCGCTGCTCGCATCTGCGAGCCTGACTCTTTGCAACAGGAACTCCGCCATCTGGAACGGGATCTATCTTCAAATGGTTATACAGCACAAGAAGTACGCAGAGCTATACGTCCATCCACATATCACCCGGCCATACATGATTCGCCCAGGAGCAGTGGTATTGCCTTCCTACCGTACTTCAACAAGGTTACTGACAGAATTGGACGCCTACTCAAACGCCACAACGTCAAAACCATTTTCAAGCCTACCAGACAAATCAATACTTAACTACGCTCGGCCAAAGACCCCAGGGACCCACTCATTTCGGCCGGCGTCTACCGGATTCCTTGTTCCTGCGGTGCTGTATACATAGGCACCACTCAACGAAGCGTCAACACACGGATCTCCGAACACAAGAGATGCTGCCGTCTGGGCCATCCGGACAAGTCCGCGGTCGCAGAACATGCTATGTGGGCAGAAGGTGAACACACTATCCAATACAATGAAACATCTGTCCTATCTTCAGTACCATACTACCACGCTAGGTTACAACGCAAAGCCATAGAAATCTACAAGCATCCTAATAATTTCAACAAAAAGGGAGAGGCTCTCAAACTGAGCAAAACCTGGCATCCGATATTAGAGCACATAAAACAAGCCCACACTAGCAAAATTCATGCGAACCAATCACCGATTAGAACGGTGATGCCCCGCCCTCGGAGTACAACCTCTCTGCTCCAGCCGAACCAATCCCCTTCGAGCAGTTCATATATAAATATAACACCTCCAGCTGGCATTTCAGTCGTGCCGGGACCTTCGCCCAGAAGACTCAGACCGCGCCACTGAAGATGTCCTCTGCAGTTGGGGATGAAACGTTTGGACTCCTTAGCTCCAACAGACCACAGCTCCTAAACCCAGAAGAAACTTCTAGTTATAAGTCTGACTCCGGCCATGAAAGCTTCCGATTACTCAATCTAAACATTCTTGCAAAATGTTAATTCGAATGCATTTTTGATACATTGTTAACAAACCTGGCACCTATCAAATGGAAGGCTTTCTCATACCCAAAACTTCATATAAAATGTAATGGACATGCCCTATTGAGGTCTTTTCAATGTCAGCCGACTCACATACTTTCAATACAATACAGTACAGTATTTGAATTTTTGTCACAATCTCATCAGTCATAGCATTTTTGGGGCACCCTGAGCGCTCATCATTTTGGAATGAATGTGTGACCAGCTTAAATTCAGCAGTCAACTTTTTAACTGTAGAAAACAAAGGGGAAGAATCCTTTATTGTGGAATCAAACTCCTTTTGTATTTTTGTTTGTGTTAAACCCTTCAAAACAAAAAACTTTATCACAGCTTGTATTTTGGTTGTACTCATTTTGTAGAAAATGCTAGCACTAGTTTGTTTACACGATCATCCCAAACAGGTTACTTAACGCTATCATAGTAATTTGGCCATCTTCATGGCATCTCTGTTAGGCCGAGAATTTTTAGAACACCTCTTGCATTTACCTTTTCAGTGATTATAAAGTATACCTACTAATTTAACTTATGGGTTGCATGAAGTTTAAAACATTCAAGTGGGTTGTGGACTTGAAAAGGTTGAGAACCACTAGCCTACTGATTAGAATTGACCCAATTCATTTCTAATTTCTTTTACTGCTGTATCAGTTTACGGCAAACCTATCACCGGATTGTCGATTCACAAAACTTTTCTAGTGACTGTTATTCAAGTATTCTGTCAGTGGTTGAAAATCTAAACCTTTCTTATGTCCACAATATGATTTATGAAGTAGTGCTTTATTAAAGAACCATTTTATGATTGTGATATCTGAGAATTGTCTTGTTAATATACCTGACTTTATTGGATGTCAACTGCAAATAGCTGTCAGTGAAAGAGATTGTACACATCTTTTAAATGTTGCTTCATTTATGCTCATGACATGATATGAATTATTCCTGAGTTACATTTAACTGAAGGAATGCAACAGTCTTATTTCTGCTGTAAAAAAAAATTGTAAACTCTTAAACATTAGCATAATTTTTTTTTATGAAACAAAGTATCTTTCCTTTTTCATAAGAATATACAATATATTGAAACATACTTGGAGATGAGTACTGAAACAAGAAAACAATAACCATGTGTCTGAAAATGCCAATTTTGTGACTTATTATTGAAAGATAATCAACATCAATTTTTACTTATTCTATAGTAGGCCTTCTCTTCCACTCTACCAATCTAGCAATAATTAAATGAAGTTATATTGACAAATCACAATAAAATATTGACATACACAAGTAAACCAATGTGAAACATAATGTATGTTAATATTTGACAATGAAAAATTTTAACTTAACAAAAAGAAGACAAAATAACATACAACAAGTACCAGATGACAATTTATACATATATCAACCTACATAAATCCTGAAAGTGGAAATAAATATACAAGCAAAACATAAAATTAAAAACCCTAATAATACTATGAAGGAGACACATAAATTTATGATAGTAATAACAATAATAGAATGAATAAATCTACAGCAGGGTATAACAAATAAATGCATATATTATAACAAAAGGAATCTATGACTAGGGTAATCAATTATTTCTAATAATGTTAAACAATTTCTAATGAAATACTCCTAAGTTTGGCAGTCTCTGAAATCCCTTGGCAATGCATTCCAGAGACATACTGTGGTTACGGTGAATGATGATGAATAAAGTAATGTTCGATGTATTGGTAATAATAGTATGTGTCGGGATTCAGAACATGTGTTAAAGTTATGAGAGGAATATAGATTTTGGAAACCAGAAGATAGATAAGATGGAGAAGATGTATGGATAATTTTGAAAAGTAGTGTGAGACAATGAATGTTTCTTTGGTCTTTCAAGTGGATTCAAGATAGAATAGTGAGGGAGGGTGTTATATTATTAAGCAAATGCACATGGCAGATGTAACATATGCACATATTATGAACATGCTGTAGTTTTTATGCTAGATTAGAGTTTAAGTCTGAGAGCAGAAAATTGCAGTAGTCGAAGTGAGGCTCATATGGGATTGCACCAAGATCTTTTTCAAGGTTCTGGGTAGGGACATGTTTAATCTTTTAAAAGTTTGGATTAGAGAACTTGCCTTCCTGCAGATTTCCCAACAGAGAGTACTGTCTATAATAATTCCAAGGTTTTTCAGAATCAGTGAAGGGAATTGCAGTTTGATTGATATTAATGGGAGGAATATTGCTTATGTCTATAGTACTTAGCAATTGCTGATATCCCAAGACCATAGACTGCAATTTTGAGGGATTAAATGCAAGGCCCAAAATACATATCGATGAATGAAAGAGTCCAGATCTTGGTTAATGTTAGTTATTGCATCATGAATGTCATCAGTTCTAGAGTGTATGTTAAGTTGTAAATCGTCGGCATATAGATGATGTTTACTGTGGCTAATAGCACGACATACATCATTGATGTATAATGAAAACAATAAGGGACCCAAAACACACATGGAGGAACTCCTGCATCAAAGAGGAGGAGGAAAGATTTCCAGAAACAACACATTGCTGCCACTTGCGAAAATAGGAGTTGAACCACAGGACAACATTGTCAAATTTAGTTTATTAAGAAGTAAGTCTGTATACATGGAATCAAAAACTTTAGCAATATAAATAGTGGCAGCTTTCGTTCATCAGAGGCATCATGTTAAGCAGTGCTGTGCTTGTGCTGTGGCCTGGTCTGAAACCAGATTGATAAGGGTCAAGAAGATCATGTCATTAAGGTAATCTGTTTGCTCTTTATGCATGATGCATTCAAGTGCTTTGGATAGCATTAGCAGTATGCTGATTGGTCTGTAGTTTTTAGATTGGGGCATTTTGATCTTAGGAAGTGGTTTTATGAATGCCTGTTTCCATTGCTTGGGATAGGATGATGTCATGAGTGAGGCATTGAAGATGTGAATCACAATCAGCAGTATGTGTGAATTATTTTATTTATTCAAGTTATATTAATATGATCTGGACCCTGTGCCTTAGTCTTTATACACTTTAATGCTGTCATAATGTCTATTTCCACGATGTATGTAAAGTAAAAATTCCTTCGTTCATGTATCTTGGAGAGTAGTTTTCGTATGGTTTGTCCTTTGTTGGTTTTGTTTAATTCTGAGGGAACTTTTGTGTAATGTCATTTAGGTCATTTAGCGAAAGGGTTGTTCCATATACCTAGGGTGAAATCTTTCCCAGTTCCATTGTCTGAATGCCTCGCCACATATCTGCCATGTCTGCAGTTAGTTCAATGAGACTATAAACATGTTATGTAGGTATTTCTGATGGCTTGATTTGTTTTATTATGAATACGTTAATAGCTATCTAGGTCTGCATTGTGTTTCTCTCATCTAAAAGTCCTATGGTCTCTTTGAGCTATCAAATAACTGAATATCAGCAGTCATCTATGGTGCTGGCTGTTTAGTCACATGTTTTGTTAGTAGTAGGGCATATTTATTACACAGGTCTGTAATGGATGTATTTAAATGGTGAACTTTTTGGTATACTGTGCGTAATGTGCAGATGATGTTCTAGGGAATTAACATCGGATCATTAGTCAAGGAAAGGCCATTAATGCGTTTCAAATCTATACAAATTACGGTCTGTGGGTATTTTTTGGGACACTGCAGTGCATATGCTACGTAAATAAGATCTTGAGCTAAAAGACTCAATGCTGGCAGCAGTCCATGTGTCAGTATTCTGAATTAAGTCCAGTAGGGTTTCAGAGTAATGAGTATGATAGGTTGAAGCAAGAGGAAGAATGGACATTGTCTCTAGCTGAATTGTATAGGTGGAATCACTTGCAATTAGATTGTTATTGAAGTCACCCATATTTAGCGCATGCTCGTAAAATGTCAGTAAATTAACATTTGGGTTTCTAGATCGTCTAGATTATTAATTTTGGGAGGTTTATATACAACATCGACTAAACATTTCTCATAGCTGAGCATCTTCTCTAAGAGAAGAACTTTGGGATGGGCTGTGTATTTCGTTCAGTTCTATATATTATTTTAGGTGGAAGATCAGATCTAGCATATATTGCCACATCACCTCGTTTATTACTGCCATCATTACAATATAAGAGTTATACATTCAGATTGACCACCAAAGAACATACTGTGTCTTATAGCGTGTCTCAGATATAATTGCATGAAGATTTAACGGCAGAAGTATTGATTGAAATTTGTGAAAATGACTAGTGAGACTTTAAGTGTTAACGTGAGCTAAGTGAAGTGCCTGGGGGTGGGAGGAGAGTAGACTTTTCAGGAGATAACCTGTTTCTACTGCTTGGGGAAAGGTTAATTAAATTTTGAATCTAACGCTTGAAGCATGCATTAATATCTTCTGAGTTGAAGAAAAGAGCATGTTTAAATAAGTCGACACAGAATAGATTAACAATAAACATTTTTCAAGATAAGGTCTAATAATTAAATTTGCTAAAATGAAACTTTATAAATCAAGTGATGTTATTGACATAAGGCAATCTGCTTTTTTTTTTATGCCTGCTTTTGCTGTAAGCATCAGACTCTTGACCCTGATGATACACGAGTTGAAATGATTTTTTTTTTTATAAAGGAAGAAAGCATTTCTAGCCTAAGTTCTAATGCCTTCCCAGGAGGAAAGCCAAGTCAGGGAGGTCTTGGTGAGAGTCAAACCCCAGACCTCCAGCTCATGCGACCTTAATGATTTCAACCACCTGTGGTGTATTTTGCACCCCAGTTGTCAGTATGTTGCCATGGAGACTTGTTTACAATTATCATTTGTATACATTTTACGTTTTGAGTTGTACAGCTAATCCTGGAGCAGGATATTCTTATCATGAGTAGATAGATGTTATTTTTATTTCTGGATGGTGTTCCTAGACTGAGTTTATTGTCAAACTGCTAGGACAGTACTGCAAACTGTGGGTCAATGAAGACAAGAGTTTTGAAGAAGATCCTGGTATCTAATATAGCCACATGAACAGTTTTATATCTTCAACATGTTCAGTCATGTGCCGGCCAATACATTTAAAATACTGAAGCTTTCATCACAAGCGTTTTGTGAACAGATTGATGCAATTTTCAAACTTGTAGGACATGGTCTAGCAGATTGTATGAATCCTGACGTTTCACTAGAGTCTGCATCTGCATTTTCCAGGGCATGTCAACTCTCTTCCCATTTGGGAGCCAGAAGATAACTGAAGTGAGGGTACACAGCATTGCTATTTATACTGTCCTATATTGAAGATGGAGTCAAGCACAGGAGCAACTGTTCTGATTGGCCAATAGTCTACCAATAAGCCAACGATATGTTCACATGTGAACGATATGTTCACGAAACATGTCCTGTTATTTTAATAATTAAAGGAGTGAAACGCTCATGAGTGTTGATTATTTTAACTTTTTAATAAACAAAGAAGTTATCTTTGTGGCTTCCCGCTGTAATGTACCATAGTAATTTACTGTATTTGATAATATTTCTATATCTTTGTAATGGATGTTATGGCTAACCAATGAGTGTTCTGCTACAACAAGATTTTTCTGTCTGACCAAGTGGTTGTGACAATTGTATTTTTTGATTCTGGTAGCTATACTGCACTTCGTAGTACCAATGCAGATCTGGCTGCAGCTGCAGGGAATTCTGCAAATACCTGCTTTGGAATGTGGAAGGTGGTTGTGTTTAGCTGATCTCAGCAGTTCACCAATCTTTGGTGAATCTGTATGTGGTTTTGATACCATAAGTTTTGACAAATCTGTAATATTTTTTAAGTTTGGTAAGAAAGCCAAGATTTTTGATTGTTCTGTTTCTTTTCCTTCATAGGGCAGCTCATATGTCCTTATGACTATAACCATTTGCTAGTAAAGTTTTTATCATCCCATATTTTTGACTTGAGTGATAATTTTATATTTTATGTAGACAGCGTGTGTTAGTTTTCTGTGTACTGATATCTCAGCTGGAGGTCTTTAATCCTGCTGACTAAGACATCAAGAAAGGTCAGTTGATTATCGTTTTCTTTCTCCATGGTGAATTGTATATTAATATTCAAACTGTTAATGAGCTGTAAGGAATGTTCTAGATATCATTACCATGGCTCCAAATTATAAAAGTATCATGCATGTATCACAGCCAAAATTTTTGTTTTAACAAGGTATGCTACTAAAATTGAGCCTAAATCTGAAAAATTTTTAAAAATTTTGTTTTTTGCAAAAATACTTCTTGATGTATATGTAAATCATTTTTAGTATGTGTTTTCGTCAGCAGCCATTTTTAAAGCTCCTACAGCCAGATTAAATTGCCATACACAAGCCTTTAAACCCTCTCTGGAGTAGGTGTGACACTTCTTATAGAAATGTCATTTCTTTCTGGTTCATTCAAATTACCTAGTCACTTTCATCTGCCACCTTGGTGTATAGGTTCCCAAGGATACGTTTACTGCCACCTACTGGTGCAGTATAGAAAATTTTCTTAAACATGTGGCAAGCAAATTGATCTTGAGCTTTGTCAGTGGTATACAAAATTGTGTTCTCACTGTGGTTGTACGTTGTGGTGAAAGCTTATTCAGTTGTCTTCTTGCTTCTAAGTTATTCACTTATTTATGATAGTTTACTATTTAGAGTCTGTCTAAGAGAATATGTCCTATGTGTGAACAGTGAAATAGTACTTGGCATTGTATATTAGAATGTATGTAAACCAAATTTTGGAGGGGACAGTTCCTATTACGAACATGGGAAAATTTATCAAATGAAATAAAAGGCAGAAGAATTTTAAATCCAAAAATCAGATGAAAATATGAAGAAATTTGGAAAATACATAGAAAAAGTGAGACAAAAATGATTATGCAAGGTAGGCAAGACAAATGGAAACAATATTGACAATTGCACTATCAAGGAGTGAATAAATATCTCCATTACATATTAAAGCTGGTGTTAATTGTAATGGGGTATGGAAGGAATGCAACTGCATAAAGTCAAGGTAACTAAGTGAGAAATTTAAATGTTTCAATAGTAGTAAGTTTACAGATATTGAAAACATTGAAATGGAAATTGTTTATTTAGATTTTAACAGGTTTACTTATTTGTGAAAATTGCATGAAATTGGTTCTAAGAAATAAATTCATTCAAATGTATGTACATTTGAGTGTGGTATATTATGTAGTTTGTTGAGATGTATGTAATAAACTTCAATTTCGATAGAATAGTTAAACCCAAGTCTTCTGGATATTTCAGTAGGAAACTGCTGATGAGCTGAAGACAAGGGTTCAGTAATCAGTTAAATTAGCAAAACTAATGACTATTTATTGAAAATGTATAATTTTTTTGATTGATATAAATTATGAAGTTAGGCAACTAGTTATAAAGGTAAGGGGGGAAATGCAAAATTAATTATAATGTTTTTACTGAAATAAAATTCATCCAAAATTCCAATTTAGAGCCTGTATAATGTTTACAATAAGGGGGCATAATTTATTTTACAGCGGTAGACTAGGTCAGCTGAGTTGCCTCAGTTGTAGGGCTTTACAATCTATTATTATAAAATTCATGGAATGACTTGTCCAAAGAAACGCCCAAGCAATAAGACAGAAAAGACCAATTATACAGCCCAGTGTAAATTGGATGCAACAGAAGCAAAATGTAACTCTTCTCCACAATCAACAATCTCAGCAGCATCATCAGCTTCAATGACGGCAAATACCAGCAAACTGAGTCTGTTTCCTGGTGAGAATGGGGATGCAATCACAGGTGGTTACTTATTAGTAAATGAACTTGTAAAAATTTGAAGATACTGACCTTGGAAATTCAAATGAGGGAAAATAGAGCACTAAGTTGGTGAGTGGGCAGATCTATACAAGCCCTTAAAGCAGTCAAAGATCTCCATATGAGGTGAATCAGTGCTGCAGATTATTCCTCAGTGTAAAATTTCTGTGCTATTATAGACATAAAAGGAATGGTACTGGTAAAAAAACTGCTCTTAAAGTGTAGTACAGCAGCATGTGATCCCAAATACTGTGGCACTGGTTATTGTTACTGATCTTGTAATTGATTTTGAAGATCTCATACATTATTGCAGAACTCCACACAATTTTTTTTCTGGCTAAAAATCACAAAAAAAACAGGAAAATGTAAAAAGAATTTGAAGGCTCCTCTAATGCTATGGAAATGGTGCCAACAGAGCGATGTCAATTTGGGAGAGAATGTGAATTTAATTAAGTACACTACCATACTCTCAGGTGGTGACTCTAAAATATATCATTTGGCCTAAATGTCTATGAAGAATCTGTTAAAACTGAAAAGGAAGAATGTATCCATGTAGCAAAACAAATGGGCACAGGACTAAGAAAGAGTAGAAGTGGTACTTGGTGGATGTGGTGTTGGAAAACTGAATGAACAAACAATAAACTCTTACTAATTACTACAGAGCTGCAATTGTAGTGCCATCCCAGATGTAATGACTATAAAAAAGGAAATTTATGTTACTTTGCACCACTGCATGTCAACTGACATGAAGCTAAGTCACATGTTGATTCCTGGCACTTTTACAACAGAAGCCATGCAAAGGAAGAGGTACCCCAGAGCCACCAGAAAATGAAACATCAGTTGTCCTCTTATTTCTTTGTACTAACGTACATTCAATATTTAGGGAAGGTGAGGGAGAAATGATAAAGAATGGTCAGATAGTTAACGATTGATAAATTGAATAGGGGAGGGAATGAGAGTAAATTAGCATTAGAAACAGGATTATTATATACCAATAGCCTCGGTGTTAGTGTGTATATAGTCCTAAGGAAATAAATAACTCACAAGTACAGGATAATAGTTGGATGAAGTATTTAGAATTAAAATATTGTAATAGAATCATAATGATATGTGATTATTTTATATTGTTAGTTAGCATTATAGAATTGCCAAAGACATGGTTCTTATTGTAATATTTAAAATTGTATGTTGATGTAAAGAGAAATAAATTCAATTCAATTGTACTAACGTTTAACCCCCATAGAGCTTTTAGCCAGATATATGTGAGGTGCCACACAAAATGCAAATGAAAGTGTTCATTAAGTAATTTAGTCCAAATGTCCTAAACACACATTTGTGTCAAAGGACATAATTGAAATTTCTGTGTCAATGATGTGGCAGAATTGCTTCCAGAATGAGAATGATCATTAGAAATGATGAATTAACAGAGCTGTACAAGAGGCTTGTTTTGACACATGTAAGTGTACAAAAAGGAAGTGTCAGAGGGAAAGGAGGTTTAGATCAGTTTTAAGCATATAAATTCACTTTTTGTATGTTTTTTTAGAAAACTGCTCTTTTCTCAGAACAACATTTTTGTACCTTTAAAATACTCTTGAGTAAACAATTTTTTATCTGATTGTGCTGAAATTTGGTATAAATATATTTAATAAGATTGTTATCAAAGTGTGGTGTCCATTTTGTGATAAATACAGTGTAGTCTTGCTGAAGTCTATTAATGTGCATAAAATTGCATCAGTATAAAAAAATGTATAGCTCCTCTAATAAATCATTAAAGAATTGAAAAAGAGTCTTCTATTCAAATTTTTCCATGAAGAAATTAGCTTAATGGACAGTACATGGCAAAAACATCAATTAGCTCACAAAAGTTTGTTCCACATGAAATAGCTTGTAGTAAGACACTGACAAAAAGGTAGGAGTTGTAGTTGAACAATTCATCTCTGGGTAAATATTGATATATCAAAGCTCATTAGTTGATCTTGTATCTCCAGGTGAATACTTTGCAATAGTTCTACGTAATGACCAGAATCTCAACATGTGATTGTGTGTCCCCAGTTAAAGGTTGAAGTAGTGTCAATAAATGTCTGGCACTGTTGTAAGTTGTTGATCCAATGGCCTCACAATAGGTCGTAGAGGTATGTTATCCATATGTATTTTATGCAGGCCATAGAGCCTGGGTGGCAGGCTTCATTTATGTAATTTTGTTTCTTCAAATCATCCAGCTGAGAAAATTTAAATGGGGTTGTTAGTTATCCAGGATATAAGTGTAGTCCTTCAGGATTCTCCAGTAGGTGGCAGGATCGAGCAACTCTGTAATCTGACTGTGTACTGATTCATGTTGAGTATAATTGGTGTTCTCTTTGTCCATCCGGAGGATGGATGTTGTTATTGCTTTCCTCTCCTGTATTGTAACATTTCTCTTGAGGACAGTTGCCTTCCTTAAAATGCATGAGAATTTCTTCAGATTGGGCTGGATTTAGTTGGTGTAAACACAGCTTCAACATTGGCAATGGTGGAATGGTGCGAGGAGTCACAGCCTACAAGCTTGAAAATTGCATCAGTTTATGCCAATCCATTGTTTATCTTTTCATTCTTATTTACAGATGAGACAATATCTGGAAGAGATGGTATAACAAATTTTCACTGCCAATTTTTGAGAGCTATAGCAAATTCTCATGATACAATTCAGACTAGACACTGGCAGAAATTCAAGATCAACGTGTGTGAGTGACTCTGAGTTCTCCCAGCACATTTTACAGGGAACATATTAAACACTACAGGAAATGGCCCTGGCAATAAGGGAGCCATGTGGTTTATGCATGATAGGGCTTCAGCTTAATATAGTCGCATGTTCAAGGTAAACTGCTGATGTCTACCATGACAGATGGATATGTAGGGGAGGACCAGTTTCATGGCCTGCTTGTTTGCCCAACCTCCTTTGGATTTTTATCTGTAAGGACACCTAAAAGTAAATTTGTGCAATGAACATTCCAAATAAAGAGACATTTTATCAATGTTATGTAACAGACTGAAACCATTCGACACCATATTGGGGCCTTAAAAAGTGTGCAACAGTCCATGATCCAACATGTCCAAGCATATGGAGAAGCAGGTGGGGGAGATTTTGAACATTTTCTGAGGTGACATTTTCAAACAGCAAATGTGGGTTGTAAATGTATTTTATTAAGAAACCCACAAATCAGGCATTTCTGGACATATTTTTATATTACTTTGTGTGTGTGTGTGTGAGAGAGAGAGAGGGGGGGGGTAGGAACTCACCCTAAGTTTTGCCTCAGTATTTTTGTTACACCTATATAAAAATTAAAAGATAACTAAGATTTTTTGCAATGTGTTGTGTATGTACAGTAATGAGAGACTGGTTGGGCTTACCTATTATGTAATTAAAGGCTTTCATATTGGGAAGGTGGGAAGACGAGCCTTATTTTGTGGAATTGCACATTTGTCATGTTGCTAAAAGAGTAATAGATGAGTTTGTTGCTAATCACATTGTAGGATCAGTCAGTTGAAAGCAAATAATCATATACTTGTTTATAGCAGTTTTGCATTAGTAACCCTGTGAAAATGTAGGATATGTTTCAAGAGCATTTGCTTCCATCAGCTAACCTCATCTGGTGACAGTAGAACAAGCTTACCTTAACAATCCAATCTTGGTTTTTTAGAATAAACATCTTTTTTATGTTTCTAACTCTATTGGACTTTTGGCTGTCTTTAATAAGATACAGCTATTAAATCTCTTTAAAAACCAAGGAAGATGGCCCTTCTTAGATCTAAAAATAATTAAAAATGACAAGTTGGCATAGAAATAATTACATTAAGAATAATTACTACAATCCCAAACCACAACAACAAGCAATCATAAATGACCTTACATATAGATTCAGCCCGAATACCAACACAGTCCTTCAGCAGCAAGTCAGTAGACAAAAATTTCTAAATTTAGACAATTAGAAACACATGCACCATTGCAAAAATGGCAAGTACAGGAAATTCATTCATCGCCCAAAAGCAAATAACAAATTTTCAGAAATTTTAAAATAATGTTACATTATGTAGATTCTAATTAATCTGTCATCTAACACACTTTTATGCTTCACTTACTTTTAAATACGGTGGGACCAGTTTCGAAGAGACATCCTCTCCATTTTCAACCAACTTTAACTGACTCTCAACATTATGTTGACTCTTCAAAATAATTTTATTCAAAATAATTTTAGCATCAAGAATTTATTAAAGTTATTCCAAAAAAATGCAATGTCAAATTACAGGAAGGCAAGAATACATCAAATTAATTGCAAGGACTGTAATTAAAATAACTATGAAAAACAAAAATAAATTTAGAAATTCAAACCAAGAACAGAAATATGAAAAATAAGTAGATTGAAAAATCAGCAATTGCAGCACATTTTTGGTCTAAAATCATGACATTAAAAAGGAACTATCTGACACACAGATGATGGCCTGTGAACCATGATCTGCATAATTTAATAAGTTTAGTATTAAATTGACTCGCCAGCTTATTAAGAAAGTTGCTTCACTGTAACAGTTCTGACACAAAGTTAGTCTTAAATTTATTAAAAAGGAATCTAAATTTTTAAAGACAGCTAAAATTCTAGTAAAGTTATCAATGAAAGATAAAAATGTTTATTCTAAAAACCAGAAATGTCATCAACTTTGAGATTTTGCCAATGGATTGTTTGGGCAAGCTTATTCTACCACTGCCAGAAGATGTCAGTCAGTCAGTCAGTCTACAGCTGAACTTGGGAATGGAAACTCTTGAAACATTCCTACACTGTAAATGAAGTATAATAGTAATTATTGCTTCACTGCCAACATCTTTAATTCATCCTTAATCAGACACTTGTCTCTCTGTAGCGAGTTGCTCCTGAATGCCCCTACATCCATTGTTTCTTCAAAAAGTTTATTCAAAGCCTATATGAGGATCATTAATTTAATTTCCAGATATGAGAGAACTAGGTTTGAGAATTTCCAAATTACCATCTTTTTTAATAGTACTTACCGTCATAGTCTTTGCACCTTTGTATCCTTTGAAACAATAACTGAAAGCATGGGTATGCTTTAACATGGCCAAATCGTTCTCCTACAAGTTTCTCTTTCCCTTTCAGGAAAGAAAAGAAGTCCCATGTAGGCATGTGACACCTTCAGAAAGTCAGTTGTCCACATTGCAGTGTTTGCTGGAGAATTGTGGTGGACAAAAGGACTTAGAACACTTATATTTGGTTGCCTCACAGATTTTCTTGAAAAATTCTGGCAAGCAAAATATCACAGACCAATTGGAAACAAGCATCTTTCTTTCCTCCAGAGGGACAATGGCCACATCTCAAATTTTCTGGAAGAAAGTAGCCACCATTTGCTGATGGATGACATGATCATACTTCACTTTTGCAATAGGTTCCTCATCTGTGGCAATTGATGTTTGGTTTGTAAGATATGCTGGTGTAAGCACTGTTCAGTAAAGAATGATTGTAATTGTTTTTTGACTTTTACTCATCCTCATAATTTTGATGGTCTTTCTCAAATGCATGCAGCATTTCTGCCAGTCTTCAAACCATTTTTGACATGTTCTTCAGAATCACCTGTGCAGCCTGCACCACTGATGATGCAAAATGCCTCCCACAAAGAAGTTTCTTCCATTTGAAAAGGAAGGAAAAAATCACAAACAGGATAATTCTGAACTTTAGAGACAGGAGGAATACTCTTTATTTTGAGTTATGTGAAATATATGGCAATAACATTTGTGAAGTGCAGCATCAAGCTTGTTTCAAGGAAATGGGACCTTTGTATATGATCTGCCCTTGCAGAGTTTTCAGGACATGCTTGTAATATTGCCCAGTTACAGTTTGTGTGCTGATATACCATTCCTTGAATATCAAAAAATGAGATAACTATAACTTACATAGTTTTTCTTTTTTTGATGTTGGTGATAATGTAGATTTCTATACAGAGCTTTACTGTTTGCTCTCAGGATCGAAGTGATGTAGCCAAGTTTCATCAGCAGTGATTACCTTTGTTAGAAGTTCCGCATCTTCCTATAATATCATCTTCAAATGCATGCAAACATCCTTTTGGTCAAGAATCAGCAGTGTTGGAATGCACCATGCACAAACAAGTCTCATGTGTAATTTTTCAGTTTCCAATGCATGGGTGGCACCCAGTAAAATTACTAGAATTTCTGAAAGTTTTCTTAATGTTATTCAATAATCCTCTCCCACAATGACAGCAGTGATGTTAATGCTTTTTTTCTGTTAAAGCATAAACTGGAGTCCCAGGTTCACTTTCCATTGAAATTGATTGCCCTTCCTCTTTGAATTGTGCTATAGGGAAAAACACTCTCCACAAGATTCCTGTAACATTGCATATGCCCAAACTGAAGATTTATAGAGACAAAAGTAGAATTTAAGAGCACGATTTTGTTCTCATTTTTAGAGCATGAAATTATATAATATCATGTTAACTACTTTCTGTTAACATTTTAAAAAATTGACTCAAAATTGTAACATACACACCACTAAAATGGAAGACTAGATTTGGGAGCCATTGCTCCTATTGTCAGTTCCTGGTCGACTTTCTGTTCTTTTGTCAAGGAATGTGGCATCCATTGATAACACTTTGTCATAGACTTTGTTTAGGATGGTGTTGACTGCTGTTCATCTAAGGCTAAGGGTCCTCTGAATCTTAATCAACTTCTACACATCAACATCTTCAATTTTTTGAGTTGTGAATGTATGGGGCAATTGTTAAAGGTTCATCTTCAGCTGATTCTTGATCTCTTTGAAACTCCCAAAGCTGATTTCTGCTGGTGGCACACATTGAGACAGCACAATAGTAACTCCCTTTTATAATTATAATACTTGAGGTATAATGGGAGCTTCATTGCACCTGTTAGCACGTGTACAGAGCGATCCAGTGATCAATGAACATGTGCACACATATTAACTGCTGTTGACTGAAACAAGGTCATACTACCTTCTGGTTGAGTTCCGTTCTGTATTCTATAATTAATCACAAAGTAATTGTGGTTCAGTGTACAATGTGTAATTATTTATGTGAGCCTGTCAAGTTCAAAGATAATTTGCAGAACGATTCCTAGGTGTAAAGTTCCAGACTTTATAACAATCAATAATCTTTTTCAAAATACTTATTATTGAAGTACTGATAAACCTGGTATCATTCATGAAGTTCAACTCCATGAAAAAAAATAGGTGTTTGGTGTTCCATGAATGAATGGTGTTTAATGCCCATTTTAACTATGAGGCACCACAGGTAGCAACACTGATGATACATGAGAAGAAAATGATATATTGGGAAAGGATTTATTTTTAAAGAGGGAAACGTTCCAGATCTAAGTTTAGGGTACCTACCCGGCATTTGCCATTTATGAGGATTGAGGAAAACATTGAAAAACCCTCAATCAGGGAGGATGGTCCTGGCAGAATTCGAACCCCAGACATTCTGCTCACAAGTCTGCGCCTTGGCCACCTGTGGCGGTTTGGTGTGCCATGAGCAGAGAAAGGATTATAGGACTTTTTTTTAAGTTAACAGTTGATGCTTCTGCATTTGTAAATATCATTTTGTTCCCTTTTTTTAGAGAATTAACTTATAGGGAGCATGATATCGTCTTTTTTCAACAAGAATCTACCACAGTTCTTACAGTGAATATTTGGATAAGAGAAATTGAAAGTATTTTTTAGAATGGCAGAGCTATCAGTAAGGCTTTGTGACCTGCTCGATCCCCTGATTTCCCTTGATACTATTATTAAATTAAAAAACACCAATTAAAAATGAAGTAGGAATCCTCACAGTGAGACTATCATAAAATCTGGTTTAGACTAAAACTAAAACTAATTAAAAGTCATGTCAACATATTAAAACTTTCTTGATGTTCCACTTTTTAAAAACTTATTTAAAAGTAAACTGGACATGTTTCATGAGTCACTCACTTACATTGTCAACCATTCAACAACTCAATGGTTGACAATGTAACACTTTCTTCAACAGAGATGAATCATTGACAATTATGACTGTATTTGAGGAAGTTGTTTTTATTAAGATACACACTGAGCTTGCACTGCATTGTCCTGAATTTCTCTTTGCTGTGGATGGCAGTGACCACACTATACTAGTGTTCATTTATTTCATTGTTAGACACTAAAAAGATGTGTTGTGAATATCAAATTCCCTGATCACATTGGTATATGTCTGTTATCAAATGACTGATTCTTACATTAAAATTAAAATGATTTTTATATGTTAATTTCATAGTGGAAACTGAAGTTAAATTGTGTTATTTTTATGCCTTGAAAGTGTAACAAGTGCTGAAAAAGTCTTAACATGTAACTTTTAGTATAATGCAAATTATTTTCTGAGTCTGATGCTAGATTTCTTGTATTCCTTTACTAACATCAGTTATCAGAAGCATTAGCAGAGCTTGAGGAGAGAGAATCTCAGTTAAAACATTTAGGTGTGTGTGAGTAAATAACTCATAATAATTGTGCACCAGCACTCATGTACTTGCATGCAGATCTTGTTTTGCAGAAGCATGTTCTATATTTTATTAGTTAAGGTTTCCATATCCATTGCTATGCAGTTTGAAGAAAAATTACTTTGATTTATTATAACTAAAGATTGCAGGAAGAAGGAAACTGGTCTCAAGTCTGTTTTCTTCCCCCTTTTTTGTTTATAATTTGTATACAGCATAGACATTTTTCCTCCTCTTTTACCAGTATATATGCATGATATTTTTGATAATCTGCATGAATTAATGCAAACAGCATGAAAACCATTTGAAATTTATGAGAGTTGGGATTTTAACACTGGCAACATTGCTTTAGAGACACCTGATAAAGCTGCTTAGGTCACACATTGTTGTACAGCAAAGTTACTGTCTTGCTGCTGTATGTTTGTGCACACTAGAAAGAAAAACAGAGTCTATTAGCTGACATTCTATGAAGGAAAGTAAAAAATTATCCACTCCAATCTTATACATAATGTCATTTTTCTACACAGTCTCCTATCTTTTCAGTTCACTTGATCCAGCAACTGCATATTCCCTCCGAGAAGAAAGATTTTGGTTTGTAGCACAATAATTTATGCTCTGCTTTCCTTGCTTCATCCGTAGAAAATTCAAGAAGCATAATTGAGCAATCCAAATAGATGATAGTTGGAAGAGGCAAGATCTAAGCTATAGGCAGTATGTTCCAGCACCTTGAAAACAAAATGTTAATACTTCAACAGTCTGGCAACACCACTTTCTTTGACCATAGGCCTCAGCATTTTGTGCAAATTGCTAACTTCAGCTTGTTGGCCAGCAAATCAATTATTCTGTGCTGTTGATTCCAAGTCATTTTCCAGTATAGGTCCTTTTGAGTTCCAAAAAAATGTTAGCATCACCATCCTGCAGAAGATTGAGTCTTGAATTTCCTCTTTGTTGGTGATACGAGATGTTTTCACTTCATACTCTGGCTCATATTGATGAACCCACGTTTCATCCCCTTTGACTATTCTGTGCCTTCATTGTTGTAGTGGTCAAGTGAAAATTGGCAGATTTCATTATATAACAAATTATTATTGGGGGAATCACTCAAATCAGATGCTGAAGGTGAAGGTAACAGCCTTTGAAACATGTCCAAGTAAGTGGAACAAAATTAGTGAAATTTAAGTGATTCCCTCAATAATAATTTGTTATATTATACTATATTTCACAGTGAAAATTCTAGTTATTCAAAACTACTTATAGATTTCATCATGTTTGCTCTTGTGCTCTACAGTAAACTCTTTTGGCACTTATCTCTCACTGAATCTGAGCTCATTGTGGATGATTTTCTAGGCAGAACCGCAGAGAACCCTCATCAATGGTAACTCACTTTGCCAGTACCATCTCTCGAGCTTGCTGAATCTCATTTGTGGCAAAAGATGATGGGTACCTTACTCCCTCTTTGTGTGTCATGCTTGTCCTCCCATTTTTAAACTTCTCAGTTCACTCATATATTCTTCTATGTGTTAGAGCACTGTCATATTGTGTAGAAATTTCTGACACACAGAAATTGGATCATTGCTTTAAATCACTTGACAACAGTTCCAACTCTAAATATGCCAACAAAAAGACTAAATATGTGTTATGTGTTAATTAAAGGACAGTTTGGAAAGTTTTCAGCTTGATGCATTTATGGCACTGGTAGTATTAAGTAGTAAAAATATTTCCCAAGTATGATCAATGGCAAAGTAGTGTGACAAAGCTAAAGATGTGTTATGGCTAAAGTGTAGCTAATTTTTAATTTTCTCCATACAAGGGCAATTTGAAAAGTTCTCACTTGATGCAGAGATGGCACTGGTAGTAATAAATAGTAAAGATGTTTCCCCAAGTATGATTGTTATGTGGTTGCCATAACCAAGCAAAGACTCTTCACATTGTTTTCTAAGTTTCTATGGTTAAAAGATGTTCAGGACTTGCAGTAAAACTATGGAAAACAGTGCATAAATCCAGAATGCCATATTAAATGATGGATGAGTTTGCTGATATTGCATAGATCTCAATAGATTTATGTTTGGGACATTTTGCTGAAACATTGCATATAAAAAAGCTCTCTATGCAATGGGTTAACATTTCTCATAATTTTGTGGTGCTCACTTCCCAGAGATTTCCTCAGTAGTGGGCTACTCTATTCAACAGATGTTGCCTGTAGATTTTACATATTGCTTGTGGTCATATCGAAGGACAATGAAACTGTGTCTATAATAGTTCCCACTATTAAAATTCAAACTCTCTATAATGCATGTAGTGGTATATTTTATAAATGTTTTTAATCCTGTTTATGAACTTGTGAGCAACACAAGATATTTTCTTTAAACTGTAATGTGTAGAAACTTGGTATAATCTAAGGAGTCACATAGTTGAGATATGCAGTCTAGGAAGATGAAACTAATTTATAAAGCCGTGCTTGAATATCATTTAGTAGAGCTTATCATTATTTAATTATTATTTAACTTTATTATAACTCACAGTAATTACTGCATTGTACAGGGTACATAGTTGTAACATTTAAGAGAAATTGAGTCGTGATAGTAACATACACACCACTAAAATTGAATTAAATGGAAGACTAGTTTCAGGAGCCATCGCTCCTATCATCAGTTCCTGGTCGACCACACCACTAAAATTGAATTAAATGGAAGACTAGTTTCGGGAGCCATCGCTCCTATCATCAGTTCCTGGTCGACTGTCGACCAGGAACTGATGATAGGAGCGATGGCTCCCGAAACTAGTCTTCCATTTAATTCAATTTTAGTGGTGTGTATGTTACTATCACGACTCAATTTCTCTTAAATGTTAATAATTGACACCACTGTTACAAAAGTTCACTATATTTTATACATAGTTGTATGTTAAGAAAGGCTTAGGGTCTTTATTTCACTGTGTTTAGCACAGAGAAAACCCATCTTTTTCTTTTTGTGTCAGTCTTGGTGATCTAGTGGTAATAATACTTGCCTCTTAGATTCAAGATCATGGCTTCAATCCTAGCCAGGGGTTGATGGGTTTTTTAGGGCATAAGTGCTAAGTATGGCTTCCTTTGGGAGGGAAGTAAGCTGTGGGTCACGTATTGTAGATTTACAGCATGTAAAAGAGCCTCAAGCCTGAAATAACAAGCCTCTAAGCAAAATTTATAGACTGTCTCATGCCCTGAGTTAAATGGGATCTGATGACCTGAATAGTTGAGTGCATCCATAAATAAACCAAATAAATAAAAATTTGTGTCTTTTTGTTTATGAATATCTCTAATAGAACTTAAATTAAAGTTATATTAAATGATATCATATGTTCAGAAAAGGCTCTTTTGCATTGTGACTTTACAAACTAGATTACATTCTGGCATTGTTGTAGAAATGGGGTACATTTTGGTGATAAAAAATAACATTTGTTAAAATCCCTTGATTACTTTTCCCTTAGATGGCACTAGATGAGTTAAATAAACTAGAGATGTCACTCATAAGTTACATCTATAGAGAGATGAAGATATTTCTCTGTGAAAGAGATATCCCATTCAGTTGAATAAAATAGTTTGCATTTATCTCCCTGATGCATTCTGTTACTAGGCCATGTAAACATATACAGAAAATATTTTTCCACTTACTTGGACATGTTTCAAAGGCAAATTTCCTTCATCATCAGCACAGTTCCACTGTCAGCTTTCCAGCTTGGTATTAAGATGTTGCTCTTTGGATCTTATAAACTTTTTGATGAGGTTGGTGTTGTTTGGAAGATCAAAATTAATTAAATTTTCTTTGTTTTCGTTCAAGAATACATTTTCTCACACAGATAATTCTATGGGTTTTTGAAGAGCTTTTAAGACTTTTGGTTCATTTTGGAACACATGTTTTTTTTTTTTTTGTGCCAATAATGATATGCTACTGCAAATTTTTCTGTATGTTTATATTTTACACTTCTCATGTATTCCTTAAACCATATGCTAATGTTCGTTTTTGTTATACCTATATATATATTATTGCAGTCTTTGCAACTGATTTCGTAAATGCCTGATTGTTTTCCTGGCAGGATTATGTCCTTTGTGTTGGTTTTTAGGAGATTTTTCAAACTGCATTTATTCACTGAGTGAAAATAATGTTCACATCTTTAAAAATCTTTTAAAATTTTTGGTGTGCCCATGGATGGAATTAAGTGGTTCATAAAATAAAGAAAAAATTAAGGGCTGCAGATATACATTTCATAAATACATGAAGGGAAAACCTAACACCTACTTTAGTAAGGATGACAGAAAAACAAAACGGAAACAGCAAAGCATAATTAGCCGCAGAAAAGAAAATCTTAGAAATATAAAAAGCAAAACACTACAAAACCATAAGTGATTTGGACTTAAGAACCTATGAATTACATTTAAAACTAGCATCGCAATTAGGAAATATCTTATGGAAAAATTTTGAGGGTAATTTTTTTGAGGTTGGAAATGCCCAAGCAAAACAAAAATGGGAAACGATAAATAAGAAACTAGATGGGCTTAGAAAAAAGCAACAAAAGATTAGAATTAGGGATAAAAGCCAGAATAAACCAATAGACAATGTCATAAACTGATCAAACCAAAATTTTTCAACAAAAGAATTACACCTATTAAATACAGGTCTCAATTCTTGCATAGATTACTCAAGAAATTTAACAGAATATGTAGCAGATATCGAAATAGTGATTTTCAATAAATCCGAAGAGAAAAATTTCATCAGAGCATAATGTGATAAAGTTCTAGAAAAAATGAAAACAAAAGAAAAGGATCAAAAAAACCATTTGATAGGGTAATCAGATCCCTAAAATAAAAAGGTATAATTTACAGAAGGGCTGATAAAGGCAACAATCGTCATAATGAATGAGATAGATTATGAAAACAGTTTGTATAATTTACTAGATAGCAAGAGTATGAAAATATAACAACTGATCCTACCCAAAAATATGTCAGCTCAGTAAGAAAATTACTAAAAAGCATAACCATTCTAAACAAGGAACAAAAAAAAGATTTTACCAGACAACTCTACCATACCCAGAATCTATGGATTACCGAAAATACACAAACCTGGTAATAAAATGAGACCTATAGTAAATACAATAAATTCACCCACATACAATTTACCCAATTACTTGTTAAAACAATTCAGTAGGTTACTGAAATACAAAAGCCAAAGCATAAAAAACTCAACAGAATTGATAGAGAGAATTAAACTTATGAAATTGGAAAACAGGGATTTGCTAGTGTCCTATGATGTAGTTTCCATGTTTCCTAACATCCCCAAAGAGAAACATAAATATCTTAAAAAATGTGTAACTTCAATCCAGTTACATGGAGAAATCATAGAACAATATCTGAACCTCACCAAAATTTGCATCAATCAAATCTACTTCACATTCAGAGACAAGTTATATATATATATATATATACAAAAGGAGGTTTAGCGATGGGTAATCCACTCTCACCATTTTTAGCAGACGTGTATGTGAGTTTCCTGGAAACAAAATTAGTAGAGGCTTTTCCACATATATACAATGTTGGTATCGGTATGTTGATGATGTCTTTGCAATAGTAGATGAAAAATGGAAAGGTGACACAATAAAACTCCTAAAGGTACAAGACAGCAACATAAAATTCGCAATGGAAATAGAGAACAACAAGGTTCTTTCTTTCCTTTTATAAAAATTATATAAAATGATAACATACTGGAATTTAGCATATTCAGGAAGGATAATCACACAGATAATTATATAAAAAGCACTGCCATAATCCAAAAAATCATAAACTCGCTATAATCAATAGCCTCACATTCAGATTAACAAAGCTCCAATAAGTGAGACAGAATACAAATTGGAGTACCAAAAAATCATTGATATAGCACAGAAAAATGGCTACAAAACAGTTCTGTTCAAAAAAAAAAAATAGAAAAATTCCAAAAACAAAAACAAATAAAAGAAATCACCACACTGAAAGGTTATAAAGGAAAGCAGATATATAAAAAATTACATTCCATCCATGGGACACCAAAAATTTCAAAAGATTTTTAAAGTTGCGAACATTATTTTGGCTCCAGTGAATAAATGCAGTTTGAAAAATCTCCTAAAAACCAACACAAAGGACAAAATCCTGCCAGGAAAATAATCAGGCATTTATAAAATCAGTTGTAAAGACTGCAATAATAAATATATAGGCAAAACAAAAACAAACATTACCATATAGTTTAAGGAACACATAAGAAGTGTAAAATATAAACATATGGAAAAATCAGCAGTAGCATACCATTATTGGCAAAAAAAACATGAGTTCCAAAATGAACCAAAACTCTTAAAATCTCTTCAAAAACCCATAGGGGTATCGGTGTGAGAAAATGTATTCTTGAACGAAAACAAAGAAAATTTACTTAAATGTAAATTGGAACTTGCACAGTGAAGCTAATCATATTAATTGATATCATTGTATGATTCAGTTGAACTACACACTCTTAAAGCTTCACTTACTTTTCATAAATGTATGGAACCGGTTTCGAGAACATTTAGTTCCCATCTTCAGCCAGGCTAAAGTTCAACTGTCGGATCATTCGTTGAGCTGTGGGAATGTATATTCTGCTCTGGTGGTGGTGTGATAAACTTGTAGTTTATGTTTTCATCTCCGGCAATGTCGAAGTTCATTATGCTGTCTTTGTATTTGTAGATGTAGATTTTCTCCCAGGTTGCTAATTCCGTAGGTCCTTGTACTGATTTTAATAATTTTGCTTGATTTATTATGTCGTGACTTTGTGTCCAAAAATGATATGCTACTACTGATTTCTCTGTTGCTTGTACTTTATGTTCCTGAAATGTTCCTTTAACCGTGTGCCTATGTTTCTCTTTGTTTTTCCAATGTAGATTTTTTCACATTCTGCACAGTTTATTTTGTAAATACCTGATTTTTCTTCTTGTGGAATACTGTCATTAACATTATCTATGAATAAATTTTTAACATTAAATCTATTAATCGGTGCCAACCTGATATTAAAATCTTTAAGAATATTCGGAAATTTTTTTTTGTGGCCCATGGATGATATGTGAATTTTTTAAAAATTAGTTTATCTTTTCTTGATGAAAGTGTTGTGGTTTCTTTGATATGTTTTTGTCTCTTGAATTTCTGCACCTTTTTATGTACTAGTTCTTTTTTAAAACCATTTTTAACTGCTGTTTCTTCTATTTGTTTGTATTCATTAAAATATTCTTCTTAGTAATTTGTAGGTTAACTAGCCGGTGTGTTAAACGGTTAATTACTGCATGTTTGTGCGCTGTGGGGTTAAAACTGTCTGCTTTGATGTGATTATCTGCGTGCGTATTCTTTCTGTATATTCCTAGTTAACCTACAAATTAGCAAAGAAGAATATTTTAATGAATACAAACAAATAGAAGAAACAGCAGTTAAAAATGGTTTTAAAAAAGAACTAGTACATAAACAGGTGCAGAAATTCAAGAGACAAAAACATATCAAAGAAACCACAACACTTTCATCAAGAAAAGATAAACTAATTTTTAAAAAATTCACATATCATCCATGGGCCACAAAAAAAAATTTCCGAATATTCTTAAAGATTTTAATATCAGGTTGGCACCGATTAATAGATTTAATGTTAAAAATTTATTCATAGATAATGTTAATGACAGTATTCCACAAGAAGAAAAATCAGGTATTTACAAAATAAACTGTGCAGAATGTGAAAAAATCTACATTGGAAAAACAAAGAGAAACATAGGCACACGGTTAAAGGAACATTTCAGGAACATAAAGTACAAGCAACAGAGAAATCAGTAGTAGCATATCATTTTTGGACACAAAGTCACGACATAATAAATCAAGCAAAATTATTAAAATCAGTACAAGGACCTACGGAATTAGCAACCTGGGAGAAAATCTACATCTACAAATACAAAGACAGCATAATGAACTTCGACATTGCCGGAGATGAAAACATAAACTACAAGTTTATCACACCACCACCAGAGCAGAATATACATTCCCACAGCTCAACGAATGATCCGACAGTTAAACTTTAGCCTGGCTGAAGATGGGAACTAAATGTTCTCGAAACCGGTTCCATACATTTATGAAAAGTAAGTGAAGCTTTAAGAGTGTGTAGTTCAACTGAATCAATGATATCAATTAAAGAAAATTTAGTTAATTTTGATCTTCCAAACAACACTAACCTCATCAAAAAGTTTATAAAATCCAAAGAGCCACATCTTAATACCACACTGGAAAGCTGAAAGGGAAACTATGCTAATGATGAAGGAAATTTGCCTTTGAAACATGTCCAAGTGGAAAAAATCTAATGAAATTTGAGTGACTTTCTCATAAATAATTTCTTATATGATACTATATTTCACTGTGCAAATCCTAAACTATTCATATTTATAAACAGAAAGGCTGTTTAGCTATTCTGCTGTAAATTGTGTGCAGGCAAAGCAATTGAACTGGAAGACCAGGGTTTTAAAGTACTAAATTTAGGTAGAATGTTAATAATAAATTTTTGTTTTTTTAAGTAAAAAAAATTTGCTATATGTTTATTTATTACAGTTTTTATATCAATACAAAGGAAGTGTAAAATCTTCCACTTTGAAAATTATTCTCTGACTCCCCCCCCCCCCCCCCCCCCCTTTTTAAGCGAGGACTAGTGTATTGGGTGATTTTTTCTGATACACATATATGGTTGTGAAATAATTTTTCATGAGAAATGCAGATCTCATATGCACATGTATCTTAGCATAGAGCAAGTGCTGTCAGTCAGCTGCATAAAATGGAGAAATGGAGTCTCTTCGTAACCACTAGTATGCTTCCATCTGCAAAATCTTATACAGAAGCATATGCTGTATTACAGCAAACATATGGCAATGATGCTCTGCCACAATCAACTGTACTTCAGTGGTTCAAAGAGTTTAACTAGGGCCATATTTCAACAATAAAGCAGCATGGTCCAAGTGTTCCAACAACAGTGAACAAAACCATGATTAACACAATGGCTGTCATTGTTCGGGAAGGTGGACTAATAACAGTTGATCATTTGACAGACAGAATTTCCCACAATAGTGTATTTACTTCACTAAAATAATACCCACAAGTGCAACTGAAGTAAATAAAGTAATACATTCCCTCTAAACAAAGAATTCATCAGGATAAGACAAAGTAACTATAAAAATACCAAAAATATGTACTGACAATATTAGCAATCCTTTAAGTCTATAAGTAGCTTCTCCTTTTTAACAGGGACATTTCTGGACAGGTTAAAATTTATATTGTTAAACCAATGTATAAGAAAAGGTAAAACTCACTAATGAACTACAGACCAGTATCATTCATAACAACTTTCTCCAAAGTATTTAAAAAACTAATGTTCAGAAGAGTATACACCATCTGAATAAAAATAATATTTTATCAAGGGAACCGTTTCTATGTAGGAAAAACATGTCAACCAAAGTGTCACATTCAAGTTAACTAATGAAGTTTTCAAATCCCTTGATAATTTAATACACTAAGAATATTCTGTGATACAAGGGTAGGTTCATAAGTTTCCGGCGTAACCATTGGTAGGTATGATAAAGACAAAAACTCTATTTCACTTTTCAATATAGTTACCCTTTATTGCAATATACTTCTCACATCTTTGAATTAAATCCCCCCCACCCAAATAGTCAGAACTCTTGCCTGCAAAATGAGCATAAACAGCAAACATCACTTCTTCGTCACACTTAAATTTCTTCCTCGAAGGACCTTCTTAAATTTTGAGAAGAGAAAATAATCTCTGGGAGCTAGATCTGGGCTGTAAGGTAGATGATCGATCTCCTTGAAGCCACATTTCTTCACAGTTCCCTATACAACAAGAGCTGTATGCATAGGCCTGTTATCATGAAGGAAGAGAGTGCACACCACCACTCAGCCTTCCTCGCCTTTTCTCTTTGATGGAAGCACATTGTCTGTGCAGTAGGCCAGCATAGTACTCCCCATTTGCTATGGTGTTCCTCTCTTTGAAATCAATGAAGAGTATTCCTTCACTGTCCCAAAAGATTATGGCCATGATCTTGTTGGTTGACTAAGTGACCTTGGCCTTTAGAAGCGGTGCTTTGCCAGGTTTGCGCCACTCCATTGATTCTCTTATGGACAAGAGATCATAGTAGAGGACCATAGTTTCATCTCCTGTTAACAATGCTTTGCAGACTTCTCTCTTATTGTCACGGTAGAGCTCCAAAATTGCCTGACAACAGATGACTTGTTGCTGCTTTTGGACAGAGAAAAGAAGTCTAGGCACACATCTCACACTAACCTTATTCATATTTAAATATTCATGAATAATTTGAAGGAGGGTCGACCTGCACGCTCTTCGTCTTCAATGCTTTCTTGACCCATGGGGATGCTTCCCCACATATACCGTCCAATTTATGTTTAATTTTGTTTGAAGTAAGTCCTTCTTTTGTGAAGAACTTAATAACAGCTTGAAACTCCATTTTGAACATGGTACAATCTTGTACACACAGCCTTTTTATGCAACTATATCTGAACAACTTAACACAGTGGAGCAGAAGTTAACAGGTGCAATTATTTACTTACTAGGTAAGATATGACAGCAGATAAGGATTTTGTGAAGGCAATAAGCCTTATCAGCGAGGCCGAAAACTTATGAACCTGCCATCTTACAATAAAGGCTTTCATTTGTGTATATCATAACATACTCTTATTAAAATTATTCTAATATGATATTAAGTGCAAAGGTAATCAATGGATTGCACAGTGCTTGTCAAACAGAAAGCAAAAATTAATTGATATCATTGTATGATTCAGTTGAACTACACACTCTTAAAGCTTGACTTACTTTTCATAAATATATGGAACCGGTTTCAGGAACATTTAGTTCCCATCTTCAGCCAGGCTAAAGTTCAATTTTTGAGTTGAACTGAATCATATCAATTAATCATATCATATCAATTAATATCATATCAATTAATATGATTAGCTTCACTGTGCAAGTTCCAATTTACACTTTAATTAGAAAGCAGAAAGTTATAATAAATTCTTCAGATAATTGCAATGCATTCTCATAATGGTAACACAGTATATTCCAGGTTCTATGATGGGTCCATTATTAGTTTTACTTTAAATCAATGATCTTCCATCAGTAAAACAAACGTGCTTATCCAATTCTTTTTGCAGATGATAGCTGTAGCAGAAAATAACTGGTTTGACAGTAAAAAATTGATATAAACTTTGGAAAAACTAAATACATTAATTTTCAAAGAAAAAATAAAAACATTGCAGACTTAAAATACAATATGAAGGTAATGAAATCATCAGTCTATTAACATAAAATTTCTTGGTTTACAAAATTGGAGGTTCCTAAAAACTGTATTATGCTTACTTCCATTCCTTAATGACTTATAGAAAACTGTTTCGGGAAAAATGCAATAAATGCTAAAAATAATATTTCTTAGAGTAACAAGAATAATGGCAGAGGCAAAACAACGAGCATGTTGTAAACCACTATTCAAAACATTTGAATTTGTATTTGTAGTAGATAATAATGAAGTATTCATAAAAATTCAGATATACACAGCAAAGAAACCAAACATAGACCAAGTAACAAGTTATAGTTATTTAAATGTAAATTGGAACTTGCACAGTGAAGCCAATCATATTAATTGATATCATTGTATGATTCAGTTGAACTACACGCTCTTCTTCTTCTTCTTCTTCTTCTTCTTCTTCTTCTTCTTCTTCTTCTTCTTCTTCTTCTTCTTCTTCTCCTTCTCCTTCTCCTTCTCCTTCTCCTTCTCCTTCTCCTCCTCCTCCTCCTCCTCCTCCTCCTCCTTCTTCTTCTTCTTCTTCTTCTTCTTCTTCTTCTTCTTGTTCTTATACAATGGAGTCATTCCAAAAAGTGCCTATAACTTGTTACAATGGTATAGTATTATTTAATTCACTTCCATCATCTATAAAGAAACTGCATAGTAAGTGGAGTATATGGAGTAGAGAGTGGGACTTGTATGCAGGGAGTCTGGTGCTCAACCCAGTAACCAAGCAGTTAGAATGAGTGAAAAAAGGAGTTTTGTTCATCAGTAGCCTGTACCCATAGACTTATTCAGAAATTGTGAGAGACTGGCTCATCGTTAGATCATCTAAACTAACAAAGAAAAGTTATTGTTCATTTCTGACTCTATGCAGTGAGTACATCAGTTGGTGCAACAGGAACTTATTGTGCTTTGATCAGTGTATAAAGCAGTAATGTTGATTTACAAACAATTCTTTTTTGCAAGAAATTAAACTAATCTAAGTAAATAGTCTTGAGTCACCTTTCAGGGGTTTGGTTAACCTACAATGATACCAGTTTGGATTTTGATGTGAAGAATTTTGTAATACACACTTCCATGCCTTCAGTGTTATTAAAATTTCTTCCATGCAGAAAATGGGCCATAAATTGAAACATGTGGTAGTCTGAAGGTACAAGATCAGGGCTATATGCTTAGTGTTGTAGCAGTTGTTTTCTTCCAATTCTTGGATTTTTTTCATGGTTGTTCAAGTAATATAGGGTCGTACATTGTTCTGCTCCAAGAGAACTTTATTTCAATTATTTGATGGTGGGTTTCTCTGTCTCAAAACTTTTTGGGAATAAAGGCTGCATCAACTTCATTGGAACAAACTCCCAATGAGTCACACCTTCAAACTTACGTTAGGGATGAACCATTTTGTCTATGGGGTTCAAGTTACTGTTTTGAGGTGTCATGGTGTCCATTCTGCATCACACACAACAATTCTCCTGATAAATCTATCACAAATGAGATTTGCGATAAGCTGACAACAGATGTCCATTCTGCGTTGGGCTGTTTAGGTGTCCATTCAATTAATTAGGTACAGATATGCAGCTTTGTATGATTTTTAAATGTTGTGACAATGTATGGTATTTTTTGATGCACTAAGTTCTTCTGACAGCCTGTGAGTTCAAAACTTTGTATGTGTTCTCAATATTCCATACCTTAGGACTTCAAGGATGTGGTAAATCTTTTCTTCTCCAATATTAAAATGTGAGAACCATCATTTTGCTATACATTCACTAATGACACTTTCTCCCTACATTACACATATTCTTCAAGCTACAGCAACAGCTTTATACTGTTGTTTCCATTAGTGCTTTAGAAAAGCTCTAATATCAAACTTCGTTACTTCCATTTTATGAACTGATGACTGTCACATGCTCACAATATAGCCAATAACCATGGCCTCCTGTAATAACATTGTCATTAAAATCTTACAAAGCACCATACTGAAGAACCAACATTTCTTATGAGACAGTCTAATAACAACAGTGCAGACAAATCATGAATTGCAGAAAACACATCTAAAAAATTTAATTTGCAAATTGTGTGTGTGAGTAAAATCAAACAGGTTCAGACCTGTATAGACATTTCCGGTATTTTTGTAAGTATAATTATTATGTAGGAAATTTTGTAATATTTCAAAGTGAATTGCCTAATTCATGTAGATCCCTGTTTATAAAAAAATAAAAGCAATTGAAGACTAGAAATCTGAAACAAATCCTCACGTTGATTATCAGGTTTTGTTCAACTTGCACTTGTGTGAATGTAGAAATGCTGCATGCTGTGTAGCATGAAGAGAATGTCCTTCTTTAGATCATTAAAAACATTTTTCTGGAATGTCATGCTGGGCAGGAATGTTAAGTACTTTTGAGCACTTTCAGAATTTCTTGCTTGCAGTGAATAGTGGAGAACATGGGCTGCAGCCAAACACAAATTTACTTTGGCCAGGTGGCTTCCGTCCTGGGGACTCTCCTCGACTGTCGTGCAGACGAAGTCTTTCACTGCAGAGAGCTGAATCTCCACGCTGTGGCTCAAAAAGAGGGAATTCTCCCCATTCCACTGGGAAGAAAAACTTGATGTAAGTAACTACAATAGTTACCAAAGTAGTCACATGCAAGCATGAAATCATCACTACCCCAAATTGTCCTCCTATCCCATAAAACAAGTGGATTTCATATCTGGTTTTATACATGTGTGAAATGCGCTGAACTATAGCTACATTTATTGAAATTGAAAGTTATTAATATGCTAAGAACAAATACAAAGAAATACAAATATATCTACCAGGGCTCTCCACCTATCTGATCCAGGTCATTGTAGGGTAAGCCCTCTCACAATTACAAAAAAATATAAATACAATAATTGGTTTTATTCCATTACCTTTATTCAAGATCTAATATAATTGAACAAATACAATATTCCACCTTGATTGCATCAGTCCCCAGTTCCTAGCTCATCAGCAGCAGCCTGCTGGACCAGGCTCCAACCCAACCCAGGGTCTATTGGATTTTGAACAGCTTTTAAGAGCTCTTAAAAGCTCTTCAAAAATCAATAGAATCGACAGTGTGGGAAAATATATTCATAAATAAAAACAAAGAAAATTTGGTTAATTTTGATCTCCCAAACAATAGTAACCTTATCGCTAAGTTCGTGAAGTCAACACAGCGACATCTTAATACCACAGGGGGAAGCGGACATTGGAATCATGCTGACAATGAAGGCAATCACCTTTGAAATATGTCCAAGTAAGTGGAACTAAATTAGTGAAATTTGAGTGATTTCCTCAATAATAATTTGTTATATTAGCTTTTACATTATTCTCCCTCCTTCTGCAAATGTCCCCCATTCCATTGTTCTCCAGAATTATCCTAAGACTATCACTCCACCCATTGCTCTTTAGGCTCTTTTCTGGAAATTCTAAGCATTTGCTTAACAAACTTCTTTCATCTAAGTTTAGGATTCTGAACCAATATTCGAGAGCTCTTTCCATAATCCTAAAATTTCTCTACAAATCATCGTAAGCACAACACCCACAATTTCTCATCCTCCTCCGCATATTTCAATACCATACAACATTTTTGCCTCAACCACCAAACTATAAATTTTTTCCAACCACTTAACATTTATATCTGGTATTTTATATTTACAACCTCTAACCACTCCCATTGCTCCTTTCCCTTTGCCAAAGCTAATTTTTTTGCTTTTCCCATTTGCCACGCCCATCTATTTCAACTCCTGGATAAATGCAATCCCTAACTATCTTATATTCTTTATCTCCTTTCCTCCACTTCCCACATTCACTCAATTTCTACATTAATTATGAAGGGTTAACTAATTGGCATTCAGTTTCACAGACTAATGAAGCCAAATGTTATTTTTTAAAAAAATGCACACATTTATATATAGTGCTCAAATCAGTCTTTTTTTTTTTTTCTACCACAACATTCTGTGTGCTTTACTAACTTGCAGTTCTTGTGACATTTAATTATACTAAATTATTAATGAGGAAATCACTCAAATTTCACTAATTTTGTTCCACTTAGACTTGAGTGATTTCCTAAATAATAATTTGTTATATTATATATATTATAATTTCAGTGTGAAAGTTCCAGCTATTCAAAACTATTTAATTATACATTTCAATAATTTCAAATATTACCAGTGTATTAATATGAATCTTTGTAAAGCATGGACATGGACTTGTAACTATCTGTTTCACAAAAGAATGTGCAACACTTATAAAGTATTAGTAAAAAGTTACAAGTTACAATTCAATGAATTAGGTTACATCCACTCCTTAGTAATAAATTCATATTGTTTATATACAGAGTGCATTATTGACATTCCTGCTAAACAATGTGTATTTTTTCTCAGACATAATGATAATTTAAATATTTTACTATGCAATTATCAATATTCAAGCATAATAGTTCACGTGAGACAAAGATCACATAGCAGCATCAATAACAATCATTGAGACATGACAGAAGAATCAAGCTTCCCAATTGCGATTGATCATTTATTTTATTAGTCATTTGATTATTTATATTTGTATAAATTTTATAAATGATTATCCAATACTGTCGTCTCATACACTCTAGTGCTTCACTTACTTTTAAAAAGCATTTATTTCAGCAATCTCCTGAATTCTTTCATATTTTAATTTGTATTCCTCCTTACTAATTGGTAAGTTCACTAACCTTTGTATTAAACTATTAAAAATTGCATGTTTGTGAGTAATAGGGTTAGATTTAATATAGTTGTTTGTGTGAGTATTCTTCCTATATATTCCAAATTCTCATGGTTCTTTTTGATTTTACATCCAAAAATGGCAACATTCTTTCTGTCTCTATTTCAAGTGTGAAGGATATATTCCTGTCCTGCATATTTAAGAGCTTCAATGCATCTTTATGACACGAAGAAGGATATTAAATATTACATAAAACTTAAAAGGAAAAGTGGATTGATAGTTGCAGGCATACGTTTTTTAAATGTATGTCTTAAACATTGCATGTGCCCAAATTTTGTTAAGAAAATGGTTAAATGTAACTAATATAGCAAAGAACAATCAGCAATTGAAAAGAAAGTTATGTCATATGGGGCAATTTAACAAGGAATGCATTTGAACATTTAAAAGTTAGAGTAAAGGAAAAAGTAAATAGCCAGAAAAAGAAATTGGGTAATTTAAAAAATTACAGAAATCCAAGAATTCAGTACATAAGCAAAATAATGTAGTGAATTTATCACAAGCTAATTTTAATAGAGGAATTATGTCTCCTCAATATGGGTCTTAAAATGGTGTAAACTTCTCTAATAATAACAGCTCCCGAAACTAGGCTTTCTTTTTTATTGAATTTTAGTGGTGTTTATGTTACAATCTCGACTCAATTTTTTAAAATGTTAATATTTGACATCACTGTTACAAAAGTTCACTATATTTTATACAATTCTCTAATAATGTTGAATGTTATATAGTTGATCTGGAAATTGCCATGGAAGGCTTAACCAATAAAGAGAAAGAAAAGATTAGGATAACATCTAAGAATACTCTTAAAGGGAATAATAAAATGAAACCAAATAGAATTCATATTTATAGAAATACTATTAGATCATTAGATCATTATAGATAAAGGTGTTATTTACCAAAAGGCTGATAAAGGGAATAATATAGTAATAATGAACAAAGAAGATTACATTGGTAGAATGTTATAGATGTTAAATAAAGAAGAATTTATCCATGTTAAATTTGACCCACTGACAGAATATACTAAAACAGTGAATGAAGCTATACAGAATTGCACGATCATACCAGACATAGTTAAAGGTAGTTTAAAACAAAACAACCCTAATATTGCCAAAATTTATGGATTGCCAAAAATACATTAGCCTGGGATGGGGAATGAGACCCATCATTAATAATATAAATATACCTGCATTTTTTCTACCAAAATGACTTACAGACAGATTTACTGCTGTTACCAAAATTTGAATATATGAGCATAAAGAACTCACTTCAGTTTATAGAAAAAATTAAAGATTTTAAAGTTTTACCATCTGATATTTTAGATCTTTTGATGTAGTGTGTCTATTTCCGAGCATACCAACTGACAAGCTTTTATTGTTGTTGAATGAGTGGCTAAAGGATATAGGAATTAAAGAAACACATAGGAAGGAATACATCCACCATACTAATATTTGTATTATTTAAGTTTTACAGGTGAATTCTATAAACAGCAAACACGACTGGCAATGGGGAATCCTTTGTCCCCCTTTCTGGCAGATTTATTTATGAGCAAATTAGAAACTCATATAGTTTCCATCTTTCCACATTATTTTAAATGCTGGTGTAGATATGTTGACCACATCTTTAGTACAGTGAATGGGAATGCATTGAAGTTCTTAACTGTGCAGGACAGGAATATATCCTTCACACTTGAAATAGAGACAGAAGGAATGCTGCTATTTTTGGATGTGAAAATTAAAAAGAATCGTGAGAATTTAGAATATATAGGAAGAATACTCACACAAACAACTATATTAAATCTAATGGTTTTAACCCTATTACTCACAAACATGCAATTTTTAATAGCTTAATATATAGGCTGGTGAATTTACCAATTAGTAAGGAGGAATACAATTGAAATATGAAAGAATTCAGGAGATTGCTGAAATAAATGGTTTTAATAAAAATTTAGCAAATAAAAAGCTTAATAAATTCCCAAAGAAAAAATAAATAGATCACCACATTATTGACCAGAAAAGATACTGTTTCTTAAAAAATTGCCTATCATTCAGTAACTATGAAAAAATTTCAAAAAATTTTTAAGGATTTTAACATTACATTGGCACCTGTCAACAGATACACTCTAAAAATGTCTAGGGGACAACATTTTTAATAATATCCCAAAAGAAAAAAAGTCAGGCATCTATAAATTATGCAAAGAATGTGATAAGATATGTGTTGGAAGAACTAAAAGGTACTTGGGAACACATTTAAAGGAACATCTCAGAAATGTTAACTACAAACAAATAGGTCTGCATTAGCGCACCACTTTTGGATAGATAAACAATATAAAAAAGGAAATAAAGTTGCTTAAAGAAGCACATGGACGTACAGAGTTAGATTTATGGGAGAGAATTTACATTTACAAACACAAAGATCGTCTTATGAACTTCAACATTCCTGGGGAATGCAACACAAATTTTCAGTTCATAAAAGTACCGATAAGACGGAGCCGCAAGTCCTCTTAGAAGATAGTTTCTCCAACCAGTTGTCAAGTTGGTTGAGGATGGAGAGGATTCTCTTTGAAACCAGTTCCACTATATCTTAAAAGTAAGTGAAGCACTAGAGTGTATGAGATGACAGTATTGGATAATCATTTATATTGTATTTAGCTTCACTGCATTGGTTCCAATAGAATTTTAAAAAAGTTGTTATAAGTTGTATAAATTTGTTTATATTGTTGTTGTTGATCTAATGTGCAGGATTTTGATTCATCAATTTTTCCCTGACCAGCCAATATAATTTTTGTATTTTCCTGTCAGGTGCAGCTTTCCTCAGTTCTGTGCATCCCAATAGATGTTCTCTGTTTAGAATCTTGTCAGTATTGCAGATCTTACATTTGTTATCATTCATAAAACCAAATCTGTGTAGATGTTATGCCAAACAATCATATCCGGAGGCCAGTCTAAAATGAGCAACTGCTTCCTTCCTTGATAGATTTTATTGTTTGGCAATCACATTTTCATTATAAGCAAAAGATTGGAAAAATTGTGTCAAAAGAGATTTGAAAAGATAATAATGAGGAACATAAAGAAATTATGTTAAGCCATTGCCCTTGAACAAATGCATGGCAAACCATTTAATGACTTTAACATGTTATTTACCAACTCATTTGGGTATGCAGTGAACATGATGGTTTGCAGTATGGAAAAAACAATACAAGTTCACATCCTCTCTTATGTGCATGCTTATGTTTCTGACATTCATTGCATTTCAAGTCTTGCAACATACTTCTGAATATGTGTAAACAAAGAGCACTTTTTTTACAATACTTTCATATCTTAGGAATTGTTAATCTTTATCATAGTACCAATAATAATTTCTGTGTTTATTACCAAATAAATAGGCAGTATTTGACATAACTTTTTAATATAATTACAAATTGAGTGTTCACTATTGTGTGGTTTATTCTTCCTGAAAGAGTAGTATAATTATTAAGAGTATATTTTAGTCAAAGTAATAAACTTATGTCAGTGATGGTATAAGTCCTCTGCATATCACATTCATCATTCTCTGGTTGGTTCCCTGCTAGACTGCAAGTATAAAGTCACATCATTCCTACTGTACACAAGTATTTTATTTACCAATATTACCAAACTGGTAGAGAAATCTATACAGTTCACAAGTACACTTTTCTATGGAACAAAACAATGAAAAATCACTTCTACACTTGTAAGTATGGAGTTGTTTAGTTCAAATGTAGCAGAAACCTTGGTGGAACAGACTTCTACTAATAACTACAAGTTACAAGTTCATACACTTTTATGTATTAGGCCAAAATTGTGTGGAACATAGCCCAGGTGAAACATAAAACAATTTATTCTTCACTGAATTTTGAAAAAGGTGTCAAAACAACTTTCTCTTGCTAAATGCAGATAGAAGTGTATAATCATTAAAAAAGTGTGAAGTTAGATTCTGTTATCCATAGTGGACAGAGGTATACTGTATGTTTTTAGAGACTATCTTGTTTCTACAAGGTAGAAGTATCCAGTCTGTCAGAACCATAGAAGTTCAACATTTGCCTTTTCTGCATAATCAACATTATGAACTTAACTTGAAATGCTAATTGGAACTTATACATTGAAGCAAATCATATAATTAAAATTATTATTGAGTCAAACTGCACGCTCTAAGTGCAGTCAATAAGAGTATGTTGTTTGATGAGGTCATAGTCTTAATTATGAACTTAGTTTAATTTAACACACTACAGCTTGAATTTCAGTCAGCTTGTATATTAATCCAGTCCCCAAATAATCAGCATAATTCTATCCCAGGATCTGTCATATCCCATCCCCAGGTTATACTGGTATATTTAGATCCCCACTTCATGAATCTTACAGCTCTTAGTGCACATTTAAACTTGTTTTTCTTAAAATGTGGTTTAGACTAAAAGTAAAACTACTTAAAAGTCATGTGAACACATTAAAACTCTCTTGATGTTCCACTTTTTAAAAACTTATTTAAAAGTAAACTGAACATATTTTGTGAGTCACTCACTCGCATTGTCAACCATTCAACGACTAGCGGATCTAATCAGGTGGGAAATGTAAGTAACTGTGCTCGCTCTAGTGCTTTGTTGACGAAATTATATAATATGTTATCTGCTTCTGGTATGTCAAAATTCATAAGTTTGTGTTCATATTTTTATATAAATTTTTTCCCATATATTGAGTTCATTTGGTTGTTGAATTTCCTTTAATAATATGATGATTTTTCTATTTCGTGGTTTTCCTTCCAAAAGGAAAGAAAAAGTGCATCAAGGATTTTAAAAAAAATTATAAAAAGAAATCAAGACTGCATTTCACATCAAAAACCATCAAATCTCTCAATAAAAAAGAAGTTGTTTATACTAGGGCAGATAAGGGAAACCAAATAGTAATTTTGGCCAAGGAAGATTAAAGCAAAGAATGCTATATTTGTTAAACAGCAAGGAATATATTGAAGTAGAAATAAACCCACATAATAATAATAATAATAATAATAATAATAATAATAATAATCAATATGGCATGTCCCTCATATTTTTCTGTGAAATATGGGTTATTTATAGTGGCAGCCTGAAATGTTTGAAAAAATTATGTGTCAAGTAAAAATATTTCTGGTCATTAGCTTCCTTGTGATTTTCTTACAGTGATAGTTTGAAGTCACAGTCCCTTGGTGGTTGGAACAGCATGGAACAGGAAGGTGGGGAAAAGCCACAAGAAGAAATGGGAACTCAGACAGACACTGGTGAGCAGATCGACCAACCTGACAATAAGGAGACAGAGCTTCAGAAGTCATTGTCATTTGGAGAAAAGGACTTGGACACTAAATCACAAAGCTTGGGGTATGGTATATCTTTCAGAATAGACGATAAGGAAAATGTTCTTTGAAAAGCTTCATTTGGCTTAACCATTTAGCAGAAAGAACATCTGCATTTTGAAATACAGTGAAATCTCAATCCATTGTATGATTTATGTAGTCCTGGACATAATTTCATTATAAACAATAGGATTAAAACCTGCAATGATTTGTTCCTTCAAGTATCATTTTCTCATATAAATAAAACTGATTTTTGTTTTATATATTTTGTATCCTCAATTGATGTTTTTTTTAAACTGTGGGCCATAGAAAATTTTACTCCCTAATGGATGTTTTGTGACTCCAAGGTGGTTTATATTTTCAGTGCTGACTCTACGCCACCGAGCCTTCTTCTTAGTGGGTTTAGTTCTCCCAAAAAACTTTCAAGTTTGTTGGATTCCCAGATAGCAGCTTCAAGAAGTGAGCTAATTCGTCTGGAAGAGACAAAAAAACTGCAGTCAGAATGTGAGAATGTGAAGGGGCAGTTGTCTGCACTTAGTGAGAAATACAACTCCCTGGCAATGAGACACATACAGTACCGTGCCAAAAGAAAAGCTCAAGTGGAAGATTTAAGGTAACCAATAACTTTGCTTATGTTTACCATATTGTTTTGTTTATATATTTTCAGATCATCTTCATCTCCCTCACTTTATGTTTACTGTATTGTTCTGTTTATATATTTTCACATCATCTTCATCTCCCTCACTTACCATAGAAAATTTGTAATTTGACACTTCCCAAACTAATATAAGGAACAAAATCTAAACCACATGGGACATTCCATCTCAAATCAGACAAGACATTTAAAAAATTGATCTCATGTTTTTAAAGTCAATAATTTTTTTTAATATATGAAGCAATTTAGAATTTAAAATTTAGCATTTAGCCTATAATATCCCTTGAGGGCTACTGCCTCCTACCCAGTCACAGGAAAGCTCGAAGTTTACTCCTTAGATGAGCTAGTCCTATAAAGTTTTAAAAGATTATAATTTCTGTACTGTTCCCAGTACATTTTGTTATAATAAATGTTTAAATATTTGGCACTTAAAAAAAAATTGCACCTTCGAAAATAAATATATATGGAACTATGCACTACAGAAACATAAATTAAAACTATACTTACCTTAATCTAACAAATTCTTATTGAGGAAATCACTCAAATTTCACTAATTTTGTTCCACTTATTTGCACATGTTTCAAAGGCTGTTGCCTTCATCTTCAGCATGTCTGCTTCCTGTCTGCTTCCCAACATGGTATTAAGATGTTTGCTCTGTGGATTTTACGAACTTAGTGGTAAGGTTGCTGTTGTTTGGGAGATGAAAATTTCCTTGTTTTTGTTTATGAATATATTTTTCCACACTATTTTATTGGTTTTTGAAGAGCTTTAAAGAGTTTTGGTTCCTTTTGGAATTTGTGGTTCTTTTGCCAGAAATGGTCTGCTATTGCTGATTTTTCCATGTGTTTATATTTTATATTTCTCATGTGTTCCTAAACCATATGGTAATATTTTTCTTTCTCTTTCTTTCTTCCTTCCTTCCTTCCTTCCTTCTTTCCTTCCTTCCTTCCTTCCTTCCTTCCTTCCTTCCTTTCTTTCTTTCTTTCTTCCTTCCTCCCTCCCTCCCTCCATCCCTTCCTCCCTCCATTCTTCCCTCCCTCCCTTCCTCCATCTTTTTTGCCTATGAATTATACATATTGCAGTCTTTGCAACCAACTTCATAAATGCCTGATTGTTCCCCTAGCAGAATTTTGTCTTCTGTGTTAGCTTTTAGGAGTTTTTTAAACTACATATGTTCACTGAAGCCAAACAGAAAAATCAGCAATAGCTACCATTTCTGACAAGAACCAAAAATTCCAAAAGGAACCAAAACTCTTAAAATCTCTTCAAAAACCCATGGAATTAATGGTGTGAAAAAAATATATAATTAAACAAAAACAAGAAAATTTGGTTAATTTTGATCTTCCAAATATAGTAACTCCATCCCTAAGTTCATAAACTTCACAGAACAACATCTTAATACCAAGCTGGGAAGCAGACAGTGCTGAAGATGAAGGCAACAGCCTTTGAAACATGTCCAAGTAATTGGAAAAAAATTAGTGGTTGAGTAATTTCATCTATAATAATTTGTTATATTAAACTATATTTCACTGTGAAAATTCCAGCAATTCAAAAGTATATATACATTATCTTCTTTTTCATACAAGTATATAACTACTATTTATTTTCCCAAACTTAGGTATTCATTTTTTTTACTCCATCGTTTCGAGTAGCGGAGGTTCAGTGAGCAACTGAAGATGGGGGAGATTTTCCCGAAACGTGTCTTACTTTTACATAAGTAAGTGGAGTTCAGTGTGAAATATGAATACCTAAGTTTATGTTATATTACCACTCCATTGTCAACAGCTTCACAAGTACAATATCCATGCTTTCTTGTTGATATGTGGACTTAACATTGTAATTAAGTTTTTACCACATCCGCATACCTAACATTCACTATAGAAACTGTGCAGGAGGGAAGGTGATTTGAAACCATTCATGCTTCACTTGCTTCCTGTTAAAGATACCAGTAATTTGAAAAATGTTAGCTTATTATATATAAGTAAAGAATCAACATGAATTGTAAAAACATTTTAAAATATGTGCAAGATAGTGTAGCAAATTAATGCCAAAAGCAATCCCTTAGGACAAAATATTTTATAAAAAGATAATTACAGCAAAGTTGGCATTCACTTTATATTAATTTGGATTACATATTCTGAAACATCAGAATTAATTCTTTAGAAAAATACTTTACTTTATAAAAGTAAAAGCTATAGTGAATGGCATGTGATCACCTTTCAGCCAATGTATAATCTCATTGATACCTTATTTATTAATTTTAATTGATAGTTTTATTCTCCTACATTCATTTTTTTTATTCCTATAATCTCTACTTTGATTCAACTAGGAATCTAAGAAGCATATTCATTATACTAAAAGTACAAAAAAATTCATAGCAAATCCCCTTCTTGCTTATAATTTTTCTTAGATAAATTAATTAAACTTAAAAACTCTTGCTTGTTGTCATTAGATAATTGTTTTGACAAACATTCGTTAACCTCAGTTAAATTACTCAAAACAAAAAATCAAACCTTGTATTGCAGCAGATAAATGACTTATCACTTATCATGCAGCTCTCTCTCTCATCTGTAAATTCACAAAGAGAACATTTTTTTCTGTCACCAATAACAGAATCAACTTTGAAGCTTTCTCTTCCTAGGCAGAATAGTTTAGTCCATTCCAGAGCTTCCTATAAACACCATTCATTTGCTGTTTGACGAAGCACAGTACAATGTAGCATGTCATGTGTTGGTGCATATAGAGCTTTAAAAATGGTATGGTAATGTCTCCATAGATTCTGGTATCTCTCATCCATGGCATTATGGTAATCTTCCCATAGATGCTATCTCTCACTCATTGCATACCGCCTGTGGTGCCTCAGTAGTAAAAACCGGCATTAAACACCATTAAAAAAAAACATTGCATTTTAAAGATGGTGTGGTAATCTCCCCATAGACTCTGTTATCTCTCACCAATGGCATTTTAAAATTGATAAAAATTTTGTGTATCAGACTGGAGATCTGTGGACCTAATTTAAAACTATGGGTATGAGTGTTTGAAATTGGTTGTATTTTTTTTATTATTTTTTTTTTTTTTTTTTAATGCAACCATTGTGTCTTCTCCTGATGTTGACTATACTGGGAAAAAGTACTCTCATATTGTGCATATGAACAAGGAAACTAAATGGCATCTGCTGCAAGCTTTCAGGGTTACCATATCAGTAATATAAAATTAGGACATTTTGACACGACAAGCCTGCTCGGGTCTGTTTATGTCTCCCATTGCAGAAACAAATACCGTATATACCCAAATATAAGTTGACACCTATTTTGAAGAGACTTTCTAAAAATTTTCTTCATTCACCTACTGGTAGTATTCCATATCAGCACTATCTTTGTTGTCGTCACTGTCTTCACAGTACTGCTACTTTCTTAATCTGGATCCTCTTCCCATAATATGCCATCTTCATACTCTCCATGGCATTATTGGATATGTAGCACTGATAGATTCTCCTCCAAGCTGTTATAGATCCATTACCCCAGGATTGTTATTGACGGCCTTTTCAGTTTCCCACCTGGAGTGAGAGCATGATCTTCTTGAAGAAGCCAGCCATTATAGCGCTGCTGCAGATTATCCTGGAACGACTTGTTCACAATGACATCCATTGTGAGTGAGAGCATGATCTTCTTGAAGAAGGCATCCATTGCTTGGAGTTGCATTATGTTGCAGGAATTATAACAATGTCTGAGTTGAGTTTTGAGGTCAGAGCCATTACTTCTTGAGTGATTTGTCCCCTAAAAGACTCCAGCACCATCATGCCCCTCTTATTAAGCAGTGAGCTTGGTCTTTAATTCCAATCAACTTTCAATCAATTCAGCATCAGATTATTTGTTAACCATCCTTTTTCCTGGTATCTGAAGATGAGGCCAGCATGCAGCTTCCCTTTTGGCATATTTTTATGTTCACAGTATCACATAAGCAAGTAGCTTCCAAACGTCGACTAGAACACATAGCATAACTCTAATTCAATGCCATTGTTTTTAATTAAAATGCTTTTCATGCCCTTGCATTGACTGTCAAAATAGATGGGTATCTGATTTGGTTGAGCATCATGTTCTTTTCATAGTGTTAACTAAGAATGGAATATTACTCATAACTTTTGAACAGAAATGTATAGAGAGTAGGTCATGAACTAACAAACAGCAGACATAAATCAGTAGTTTCTCTTTTCTTCTTTGTTGAACATTGCTTTTGTTTCTGAAAGAGAAAGAGAAATGCAACTTAAACAGTTGGAATGATAATAATCATGACTGAGAAAGCTGAATTGCCTGAACTTAAGCTCCAGTCTTACTAGTAACTGCATGTCTACTAAAGGTTAATCAGTGTATATACATTTTATGACATATGATGTGGAAAGATGCTGCTCTAGCTGAAATATTTGTGCAGTGAACTGGCTTTCTTTAACTTCTGTTTTGTTTGACACCACCTACGATGTTGTTTCCAAGACATTAAATTTTCTTCCTATCACACAGATGTTTGTGTCCTCTCCTTCAGTTATAATCATCATAGCATTTATGAGAGCTTGTAGAACTACATCTTTAGATGGAATCACAAGTGTTTGGACTCATTTTAGATTACAGTACTGGTGACTTGAAAGCAATTTTATTGCATTTTAATTAAAATCATTATTGAGGTTACATATTACAATTGGCGATTATAATTGTATTTTCAGCTGCTCATACTGCCACTATGTCAGTGATTTTTTTGACAGCAGGCAGCTGGATATTATGTAATACATTGATCTTGAATTGGCGTACAGGTCTTCTGTAATCTGTAGCTTTAAGACTACCCCAGGTTTTTGGATTGTAGAATTTGGGAAAAAAACGTTGTCTTATGTTAAGTAAATATGGCAATTAGCGACAATATTTCAGGATATTATATTAATAGAAGTACAAAATAACATTAAATATTAATTGATATCATTGTATGATTCAGTTGAACTACACACTCTTAAAGCTTCACTTATTTTTCATAAATGTTCTCGAAACCGGTTCCATACATTTATGAAAAGTAAGTGAAGTTTTAAGAGTGTGTAGTTCAACTGAATCATACAATGATATCAATTAATATGATTAGCTTCACTGTGCAAGTTCCAATTTACATTTAAGTAAAAACATTAAACTATGTTTATTTTTTACATTTGCATCACTCCTTGAGTACCAGTCTTACTTGTCAGATTGTAAACTCCTTTTTAATAAAGCATCTTTATTTATTACAAAATTATGAAATGCATTACATATAAAATCTTTAAAAATATATTGCAACATTGAAATTTATTTTGCAAAGGTTTTTCAAGCCTATTCCTTTGATTTTTCATTAAGGAGAAACTCCTTTCAACATTTGGCATTAATGCCTCTGCAAACAAAAATAAAGTTGAGCCAATTTCAGAAATTCTGAAATATGTTTAGAATTGTTACAACTTTTAAAAAATTTAACCTATTTGTCAGAGGCTAAAGAAGAAAAATTTGCTTAATAAAAGTGATGAAGGAATGCCTAAGAGTTATCCACTTTATTCACACTTTCCAGCAAATACTTCAACCCTAAATATTGTACTTACGAAGCTGTTGACAATGGAGTGTCAATCTAACATCAACTTGTGTATTCACATTTCTTACACTATACTCCATTCACTTACATAAAAGTAAAACGCGGTTCGGGAGAATCTCTCCCATCTGGTCAGCCATAGTTTCGAGTAGCGGAGGTTTAGTGAACAACTGAAGATGGGAGAGATTCTCCCGAACTGCGTCTTACTTTTATGTAAGTGAATGTAGTTGAGGTTACTTCAACCCTACTTTAATGCTATCTCAAACTGGAACCTTTTCTAATAAAATCCAATTAATATATGAATATCAACCACTATTTGCCTTAATTACTTATTATAAATGTTTAAAATGTAGACCCATTGCCCATCTGGAGCAGCAAATATCCACATTTGCTTATTGAACAGACTGAGAATACAAAGCATCAATGAATTGGTAGCATCTGTCAATATCTATTGATTGAGAAAGGAGGAATCAAGCATCTTGCAACTTTGGTAAACTTTGTGTTCTCTATAATAACAGAATCAGTCTCCAATGCTCTTTGTCAGAGAGAGTTGATAAAATAAAATGTTGTAAACAGAGTCTTCTGGGCTATAAGGCTGTGGTCCAATAGAATTCTTCTCCTTCCCAGATGTTTCGTTCATGTCTGTGGTGGACATCATGAGTGGAGATGAGGCAGTGACAGACTTGTTGATGGAAATAATGGCGGTATATATAGTGGGGGTGCCTGTAGAACTGAATTCTGATTGGTTCGCTTGGCTAAAGGGGTTGGATCTAAGCTGGAGCTCATGGTGTTTCTAGCAGGATGTTGGTTGCTGATTGGTTCATGTATTTTCTTTTTCTTAGTATTTTGCAAAGCTGAATAACATACTAAATGCAATTTTACAGCTTCTTCTTTCCTCTTTAAGTTGTTTCTATGCTTGTAAAATTCAGTTGCCTTCTGATATAAGCGAGGATGATAATGAGATGTTGAGGCTTATATGTTGGTATCTGAAAATTAATTTTATGCTCTCTGTAAACTAGGAGGGCATGCTCAGCTATGACTGATTTGTCTATCTGACCTAGACAGTAATGTCTTTTTATGTTCTGTAAGACATGTATAAATGCTGCATTATGTGGTACCAATGTAAACTGCATCACATGAGCATAGTATTCTGTAGACACCAGCTGAGACAAGTGGTATCCTTGTATTCTTTGTGGAGTAAAATGTATTTCTTAACTATTTTGTTGGTTTAAAAACTGTCTCTACATTATGTTATCTAATAGCTTAGAGATGCAATCTGCGACTTTTTCACAAACGGAAGATAAGCTATGCCCTTCTAATTAGACAGTATGTCCATCAGTTTCTTGTTTTCACCATGCTTGAAACTTACCAACTTACTTTAACAGGAAGCTCTGAAGTAGCATTCAGCTTTTTTTTTTTTTATTTATTTACGGACGCTCTTTATCATCTTAGGTCATCATCATCCCATTCGAGATCTCTGAGCAAAATTTGTCGGCCATTTCACGCCCAGAATTGAATGGGACACTGATGGCCTGAGGTGCTAAAGAGTGTCCTTAAATAAAGTGAATTAAAAATAAAATTGTCCCATTGAATTCAGGGTGTGAAACGGCCAACAAATTTTGCAGCATGGTATCCAGCTTTGCAAAATGCGATCCAATTAGTAACCAACACCCCACCAGAAATGCCCATGAACTCCAGCTTAGATCCAACTCCTTAGCCAAGCAGACCAGTCAGAGCTCAGTTCTACAAGCACTCACACTATATATACTGCCACAAGTTCCATCGACTCAGTCATTGCCTCGCCTCCAAGAAGGTTATGTCAAGCACACCCCTGAAGATTTGCACTGCAGTCATGGACAAAATATCTAGGAAGATGAAGGAGAAGAACCCCCATTGGACTATGGCCTATAGCCCAGAAGATTCAGTTTATATTATTGACACTGTCGGTGAATGCCTTGTACAATCAAACAAGTTTATTGAATTTGAGAGTTACTGAAATTAAAGAAAGCATCAATTATATGCGCAGAGAGGAGCTTTAATTTTTTTCCCTAGCAATACAGGCATCCCACTTAAAACACCAATATGGAAAATGGCTATAACCATGAAATGAAAAACTTGTTTAATTGAAACTTATCATTTTCTTATACATTAAGAGTTGCAATTTTAATCTGCAATAGATTTCAACATGACAGATGTCAAGCTTGTTGTCAATCTCTATCCTGAGATAGAGATTGACAACAATCTGCTAATTCCTCAGAATGTCAATATTGACATTTTCAATTGCAAGGCAAATTTTGTGCTTCAAATCACCGAGATCAGCCTCTGGTGTTCTGTACTCTTTATCCATTATGACTTTTCATGAACAGAGTCCAAGAGTGTCTCAGAAAGTTGTCATTAAGAAAACTGCATACCAAGAACTGAGGTCTTGCAGAAGCTGTGGCACAACATAGAACTAAAGCATGTCTTGATGGGTTGTGGTAATCACTGTAAGTTCAGCAAAAAAGAAGGTACCTACCAAACAATCTTTCTTTAAATTGCACCAGACATTAATCACATTCATGTTCAAACATAACTTGCTTTCCCCAGATTCTGCAATTGTGTCGGTTGACTTTTCTGGATATGTGAAAAGTAGACTTGTCAGAGAATCACATACATATGTTCATTAATTTGCCCAAGACACTCACAATATAAGCCAGCCTTTTGTGCACAACACTATAAACCATACTGCAAGGAAGCTGCTGGAGTTGCAAACCAACATTTTAAATTGATTTTTTGGGCTCACATGCATTCCATGTATACTGAATAAGTTTATTGTGTAAAACATGCATATTTATTAAATTATTATATATAAATATTTTAATGAAATGAACAATCACAACATTTTCTTCCATAATCAGTGGAAGGATGTTAGCATTAGAAGAAAGGTGGTAATTCAATTAAAAATGAATGTAGGAATCCACACAGTGAAACTATCATAAATCTTGTTGAATTAAAAGTAAAACTTCTAAAATCATGTCAACATATTAAACTCTCTTGACGTTTCACTTTAAAACTATTTTTATTAAAAAGTAAGTTGGGACTAGTTTCATGAGTCACTTACTCACATTGTGAACCAATTGACGACTAACAGATCTCTTCAAGTAGGATGTATACTTGGCTGTGTGCGCTCTGGTGGTCTGTTGATGAACCTGTGCAATATGCTGTCTGCTTCTGGTATATCAAAATTCATAAGTCTATGTTCATATTTTTTTATATAAATCTTTTCCCATACATACTAAGTTCCTTTGGGTGCTGAACTGCTCTTAGCTCACTCACAAAACTAGCCCCAACTTACTTTTTAATAAAAATAGTTTTAATGTGAAACGTCAAGAGAGTTTAATATGTAGGCATGATTTTAGAAGTTTTACTTTTAATTCAACAAGGTGGTAATGTTTTATATATAATTTATATTTACTTTTGCACAAATCATATTGTTCATAAAAACAAAGAGAATGGGAAAAATAGATCAAAAATATGAGGTTAAAGTATAAAAAGTGGATGTGAAAGAAATTTGAACTTAATAGTTTCCAACACCACATTCCATTTGAATCACGTAAAACACTTGACCATAGCTGCAGTCCATCTGTACAATTGCAGTGTTTTCCTTCTGAAATCCATCATCATTTGTAGGGGCCTTTCTTAGAGTAAGTGTACATTCACAGACTTTGTTTCTACAAAAAACACAAAAGATTTTCCAATCATCCACATAGGTCTAGCTTTACAGAATTAAGTTTGTTATTATTTATTTATTCTCGATCTCAATGACAACCAGTGCTACCTAAATTGCAAGATCTGCACTATGAAACCTAGGTACATATATTTCTCTTTGGCATATATATTTTAAGTTAAAGCATTGGTGTTTTAAGCTGAACTCCCTGTATTAAAAATACAGGACATTTGCAAGAAAAAAAATTTCAGATGGGACATCTTTTTTGAAGATGAAATTCAGTAAAATCCTCCTTTTTCAGGACATATAGCCATCCTAAATGTAACAAGCTGCTCCTTGACTTTATCAGAAATATTGTGTGACCCCCTAGAAACTGCTGTGCGTGTACCTTTTTAGAAATAGTACATTCTTCTGTAGGTAACCAAGCCCACAGCAGCATTGCATGGATCAAACTGCTCCTAAAGATTCCACATTGTTCAAGATTTGAAATGTTTCTAGTTTCACCAAAATTGATAGTGAAGTAGCGATGTCTTCAGTTGTGCGAGAGCCATCCAGAAAGTAAGTCCCAATCACGCCTGGAGATGGAACCACTTGTCGGATAGGAATGCGCATGCGCAGGAGTAGAGAGGAAGTATATGGGAATAATGCAGTAAAGTTTCAGCCTTGTGAATGGTTACCGCGCTGTGCTAGAAGAAAATGGCTGCTCTGATATTGTCTCCCGCCAACTGCGAGGTTCGTGCAGTCATCCGAGGTTTGCTCGCTCAAAAGCAAAGTCCAGTAGTTCCCCAAGACTCCATCAGAACAGTTTCAGATTTCCTACAAGAATATACAAGAATATAGATTGTTGGATAAGATGATCCTTCCAAGATTTGTAATCAAATCTGCACTTTTTTTTTTATTTATTTGGTTTAATTATTGATGCACTTGAACATCTCAGATCATCAGCATCCCATTCAATTCAGGGTGTGAAACTGCATATAAAATTTGCTCATAGGTCTCTCTTTCTGGCTCGGGATTCTTTTATGTGCCATAAATGTACGACACAAAACCCATGACTTTACATCCCTTCTAAAGGAAGCCATACTTAGGATTTTATCCCCAAAAATTTCCATTTACCTTGGCCAGGATTGAACCCATGATCTTGAGTCTACGAGACAAGTAAGCTTACCTCTAGACTACCAGGACAGACATGCATACTTAAAACAGGGGTTCCACTTTGTTAGTACTGATATTATCGTAAGTTAATAATCTGAGTATTCTTACTTCTTACTTACTTCTTCCTCAGAAGTATTTTTTTTTTCTTCTTCCTTGTTATAAGGAAAGCATTTTTAACTTTTACAGCGGCAATATTCAAAGTGTCCATCTTGTCTTCAAAGACACCAGCAATATTATTGTGCCTAATACAATGATTTACATTTCCTTTAAGCCCAATTAGAGTATGGATACACTTTGTTATGTACATTGCAGAAAAAGCAAATATGTTCTCTTTCAATGTTGCTATCCCAGGTATCAAAATTAGCAGCACTTCTGTATGTACCAAAGACCTAATAAGAATGTTGCAAGTAAGATTTTCATTCTTAAAGCACAAAAATGTAAACTTCTTTATCCTTGATATCAATTTTATTTCTGCATTCTTCAGTTTACAACTAGTGGGTTATAATGTTGTCATGGTCTATTAGCTAAAAGCAGTTCACCAGTACCATGCCCATAGAATTGGCAGTGTAAAAAAAAATATATTCATATATAAAAACAATGAAACTTTAGTTAATTTTAATCTTTCAAACAACAGTAATCTTATCATTAAATTTGTTAAATCTACAGAGCAACATCTTGATACCATGCTGAGGATGAAGACAATGTAAGTGGAATAACATTAGTGAAATTTGAGTTATTTCATCATAAAATTAGCAAAATAATATTAGTAGCTTTTGCACAATGAAATTTTGGCAGATAACACCTAATCCCCCAGGTTTCTTTCTTCCCCCTCCCTCTTTCACCCCCTTCTCACTGTCTCTCATATGATACAGATGCTACATTTCCATTGAATTAAAGCAAAATGGCACATTCCTCTTGCTTCGCAATAGTGATAAAATAAAGCTGTGATTTCATTAACAATTGCCCAGCAATGAAATAGCACATGACCAGATCATGCTATGGAAGCATGTTGAGAACAAAGTAAATTTTGCAAGAAAATTTCAGAGAAAATATTTGCAACTTAGCATGGTATAATTTTAAATTTTTGAATATTTTGCAAAAATGCAAATTTTACATTATTTTAAAAATTTGTTTAATTTTGCAATTTAAATTAATATTCAAAACTGTCTAATGTCCCTAATATGTAAAGGCATTTCAAATAAATCCATGAAATAAAAGTTTTGTTTTTATTATTCATCAATGAAAATTGAAAAACTCATGATTGACCTCTGTTAGAAAGTTATAAAAGTCTTGACTCTTAGTACTGCAATTAATGTAATGTTTTTATGTATAATTCTTGAAGCTGTTTACAGTGAAGTCATCATATTTAAAAGACTTGGTCAACAGCTGAGGATGGCAAAGCTGGTTCCCAAAACATTGTTGTGTAAATAAGTTACCCACAGTGTATCATTTTAAATAATGTAATGTTGCTATTCTTAAGCTAGGCTATTTCTCACAAATAGATGTGGCATAGAATGTGAACATCATAGTTAGCTGTCTGTGCATGCAAAGTGAATGAAGTGAAGGATATGGTCCATATTTAATGTTATGAGGTTCATAAGGAATAAATTCTTTACCACACCGAGGCCGATACTAAAACATGTTGTAATAATAACATAATTGCCATAATGAAATGTTTGCAAACAGGAACAAACTGGATGTGGAACTAAGTTCTCTCCAGTACCAAGTTGAGAACTTGCAATCGCAGTTGGCTGTGCAACGTAAAATGTTATCCAATGAAGAGGGCTTCCGGCAACGTATAGAGGCAGATTATCGTCAAGTTCAGGAAGAAAAGCGCACACTCATGGTTGAGTAAGTACAATTTACTTTAACACAAATACAATTATGATAAGAAATTGCTCATATTTCACCAACGTACTTGGACATGTTTCAGAGGCTATTGCCTTCACTCTAAGTTTCCTACACACAATGCTGGCATCATAATCTAGATGACACATAATGAAAAAAAAATGCCATCAAACTGCAGACAACACAGTAAAATTCACAGTGGAAACAACAGACCTACATCATCATCATCCCATTCCTGGATATCAAAAATTGCAACTAACTGGAATTTGGTATATTCATAATGGATACCTACACAAATAATTACATTAAAAACAGCAACCATAATCCAAGCACACATAAATTTGCAGTAATCAATAGCCTTACATTTAAATTAGCTAACCTATCCATAAGTAAGACTATATACAAATCAGAATATCATCAAATCATAGACATAGTGATGGGGAAAAAATATGCTGCACAATGAATCTGATAAACAAGAAAACAGAAATTAAATAACCAACAAATACAGGACATCGCCACTCTGAAAAGCTATAAAGATGATGAACTTATACTCATGAAGATATTAACGGTGAATTATTATTGTGTTGTTGTCCCACTCACACAGATTATTGTTGTTATTATTATTATTATTATTATTATTATTATTATTATTATTATTATATACCAGAATTCATTAATGATATTAGCAGTCTGTAATAATAACTGTGTTACGCCTCATTTCCATGTATAAAACACAGGACAGGTTTTAAGAGCATGTGCTCCCATCCTAAGCTGTAGACCAACTAGTGTCCTCTGGTGATGGCAGGATCCAGTGGCAGAATCTCAAAGTTCATGGCGATGTCTTTACTTTTTAGAATCAAAATTTTTTGCCAAGGTGCTAACTCGGCTAGACTCTTGGCATTCTTTAACAATTTTGGATTCTTTTTAATGTCATGATTTTTAAACCAGAAATATGCTGAAATTGCTCATTTTTCCATTTGTTTATATTTCATGTTTCTGAAATGTTTCTTGGTTTGAATTTCTAAATTCTTCTTTGTTTTCCCTATACCTGGTGTCTCACATACTTTGTGACCTCAAATGTTTTTGAAATACACACAATGAGAGGGAACGCACAATCCAGAAAGTTTTAAAATATCGCTCTCAACTCAAAGTTACATTTTTTTTAAATAGAACACATAAAGCTTTTTCTAGTGAAATGAAATCACATACTTTCTGAAATAGGTTAACTTTTAAAGTTTGGCAATTGATACACTGTTTATGACATTATGCAAAGAGTGTAGTACTGTACACAGAACATGGTTTTTTGCAATGTGTCTGTACTAAAAGCATGCATTAAATAAACCATTATCAGCCCAACATACTCCACTGTTCAGTGTATGAATGTCTTGTGATTAGGTTGGCTGTAATTCTGTCAGTGTCAAACAGGGAAAATGATATGTATTGTAATGCATTTAACACTTTGTATTCTAAGCTAATACATACTTTCCATATTGATATGTGGAACCCTGTTGTGTTGTTACCACATTGTTCTCTTATTTCGTCTAGTAGATGTGACATTCTTCAGTAATAAAGAAAGACATTTTAATTTATGGCAAGTGTGACAGAAATGCATCCATGGCTATGACATTGTATGCTGAACCCCACCCCAGATTAACTGTGCCCTTCACCTTGTTTTATTGCCAATATCTGCACAAGTCTTGTAGAAACAGGAAGCTGGGCTCAAGAGAGCATCAACATACAAACACAGCAACTAATAATAGAAACAAATTAGTTCTTCTGGCCACTGTAACTCGTAATTGGCAGGTAAATGTAAAACAAATTGAATGTGGTTCTGGAATAAGCCGCAGTAGTGATGTGGAAAATTTTGCAAAGGCATAAGTTTCATCCACATTATATGTACTGCATCAAAAACTGTACAGAAACTGCTTTTAAGCCCACATTGCATTCTGTCATTTTGCATTTCAGCAGTTGCAAGATGATAATGCTTTCTTAAATAATATTTTGTTAACAGATGAAACTTCATTCACAAATCATATTAATGTGAATTTGAGGAACGTGAACTACTGGTCCATGCAAACTTCTTGAGGTTGCTCATCAATGACAGTGGAGTATTAATGCTTGGTGAAGTATCATGGGCAACTGCATTGTAGGTGCCCATTTTTATCAGGGAACATTAAACGGACATCATTTTGCATCACTCCTGCAAGACACCCTTCTCATGGAGGACATGGGATTGGAAACACATTCAGCAAGTAATTCCAGCATATTGGGTGCCCTGCACACTTAGCAATTGTTCCCAGGCAAGTTGTGGATGCAAAGTCTCCAAATCGGTGGATAGCATGGGGTTGTGTCCTGTGAGATGACCAGCTCAGTCCCCCAGCTTGATGTCATTAGACTACTTTCTCTGGGGCCAGTGAAAGATAGAGTACATCAGGAACTCCAGATACTAGAGAATGTGAAACAGTCCATTACTGTGGGATGTGCAGCAATATCTATACCTATAGAAACACTATAATCTGTGTGAAGTTGCAAGTGGAAGCTCATTGAAGATGGACGTGTCTACACATAGTGTGCATTAGATAGAATGGACGTATCAGTGGAAGTCTATCGCACCAGAATTGACCTCTTTAATAACAGGAAAATTAAGACTGAAGAAAAATTTTCTAACGATCAAGCAACCATGATCTGGTATGACTTTGTATTGATGGCATTATTAGTGATCGCAAAGTTGAACTAAATCCCAGGCCAGACATGGAACAGGTCATCAGAATGCTAAAGAGATAGTCAGAAGAAATTAATGTATTGAGAAAGATGGAGAAGAGGCTCAATATTAGAATAAGCAGATTTACCAAGGATATGAGAGAGATTGTTGCAAGCTATCAACAGAGAGTAGAACAAGATCTCGCAAACCATGACAGAAGGATAAGGAAAAAGCTGAAGCAAATAACAGAAAAGCAATATTGCCATTTTTGGAATACAGGAAAATAGACAGAAGAGCACCTGGCAAGAGGTTGAAATATTTAAGGAAAAGTTGGGATCCAACTACATGGCTAGGAAATATTTGACTCCTTAAGAATAGAAAAGGAGTTAGACTGAAACCAATACTTGTCAAGAGTACCACCATGAAATTTAAATGGATGGTGCTGGAAAGTAAAAAAAAACTTAGGGGTACGAAGATATTCATCGAGCAATATTATAGGAAAGAAGAAAGGAAATGTAGGACTACTTTATTAAAACAAATGAAAAAAGCCAGAGAAGAAGACAAGATTGCCTACATTAGGAGTTTGAATCTTTTCATAACAGAAAGAAACAGGACATGAAGGACGAAATATGATAGTTATGGGCTCAGCCAGCAGAAAGGATCAAATTCCAGAAAACCAAAGTGGAGGCAGAGAAGAAGAAGTGGCAAAAAGAGAGAAGGGGAAAGATGAACAGTTGATGACACCACCACAATGTATTGTACAGTCTCCAGAACAGCTGCGAGAAGATGCCAACAAGGAAACACTAGGTGCTACAGGTGGATTGAATATGTGAAGAGAGCCAGGGTTGAGTTTAGTCTCCATGCCTGGGAGAAGTGTTAAACAGGTAGAAAAGCAAATAGCTGCATCAGATAAAGAGGCGAGACTAACAAGAAGCAAAACAAAAGTTGGAGCACTATAGGTTTGTGGGAAAGGATACAGTATAGGGGTTGTGTACCTTTTCTATAGTATGCTGGAATGTGGAAGGGTTAATAGCGAAAATACGAAATGGTGACATTCATCAGATAAACAAGTGGGCAGATGTGTCAGCAGTGGTTGAGACATGGATATTAAAGGATTCTGTTATCAATGTTACTGGGTGTGACTATAATGGGAAAAAAGGGGTGAAGGTTACAGGAAAAAGTTAGGTATCTTGTGGCCTAGGATTATTTGTAAGAAGAGATAAAAGTTTTAAAATAAAGGTTGAAAAGGATTTAGGGGGGGGGGATCAAGTGCTGTGGTGTATATTCGGTGATCTATGTGGAAGAAGTATACAAGTGTGCCTAGGTATTGTTTATAATCCACCTAGCTCTTCAAGCTTTTATGATTCAAATTTGTTCATTAAATTGAGACAGAACATTGAAGAACTACAGGACATATATACAGATGTAGAATTAATATTAGTGGGAGATCCAAATGCAAGAATAGGAGAAGAACAGATTAGGATAGATTTCAATGCTTGGGGCTCAGTAGAAGCAAATTTAGAGAAGGGTTGCAGTAATGGTAAAGTTTTCAATAATGAGACAAAAAATTAATAGAACTCTGTGAAGAGAATAACTTTTTGATGTGGAATGGAATAAAAAGGAAAGATGAGGGAGGAGATAGGCAAAGTGTTATAGATTATATGTTATATAACTTAGGTCTGAATAGATATATAGTAGGCTTTGATATTATGGATGTAAGTGCAAGTAATCACTTCACATTAAGAATGGAGCTCCAAATGATAGAATATAGTAGGAGGGAGTAAAATTTCAGGTTAGGTATCCAATTAAAATAACACAGATGGAAAAATGATTTAGCTAAAATGTTTCATATAAAGTTAAATCAAGAAGTGGCACATATGGGGGAAAGATTTTGTCAGCATCATTAGAGGATAGAAAAGGGGAGAATGAAAAGGGATAAACTTGATAAATAGACTATTTTGTAGAATTGTCGTAGGCTTTTTTTTTTTTTTTTTTTTTTTTTTTTTTTTTTTTTTTTTATGGACGCTCTTTAACAGCTCAGGTCATCAGCGTCCCATTCAACTAAGGGCATGAAACGGCTGACAAATTTTTCTCAGAGACCTCTCTTTCAGGCTTGAGGTTCTTTTTCGTGCTGTAAATGTACGACATGGGACCCACGGCTTTACTTCCCTTCTGAAGGAAGCCATACTTAGGATTTTTACGCCCCGAAAAAATCCATCGGTCCTGGCCGGGTTCGAACCCGCGATCTTGGGTTTAGGAGGCAAATATGGTGTCGTAGGCTTACCTAGATTTTCACTTAACAAGGTTGCCCTAATGGAACTAGGAAGATTGTGCTATAAAAGCAAGGTTATAGAAAGTGTATTGAAATATTGGTATAGAATAGGAAGACTAGAAGAGCAGAATATCATTTAATCACAAGGTAGCACAAGGAAAAATTGGGGGAGAGAAAGTTGGATGTCGAAACTCCAAAATATTCTACAAGAAATGGGCATGGGATCAATATGGTACAAGGAAGAAAGATTGGGAAAAGAATTTTGGAAAGAGATAATAATAGGAATTGAGGATATTGAAAAACAGGAAATATAGACAAATCTTAACACCAAAAAATCTCTGAAATTATATGGCAAATTAAAAAATGTGGAGGGAAGGGAAAGATATATTGAAATCTGTGATAAGGCAGGAAGGGAAGGACTGACATGGTTTAGAACAGGAGTAATATATTTAAGTGAATAAAAAATGGATATATTAAGGGGATATGTCCTATGTGTGAAGAACCAGATAGTACTTGGTATTGTATACTAGAATGTAAGCAAACCAAATTTTGGTGGGAAGAGTTCCTACCATGAAAGTGGGAAAATTTACCAAATAAAATAAGAGGCAGAAGAATTTTAAATTTAAAATCAGATGAAAATATTAAGAATGAAGAATGTGATAAGATCTACATAGGAAAAACTAAGAGGAATGTAGGGATACGTCTAAAAGAACATATGAGAAATTTAAAATACAAACAAATAGAAAAATCAGCAGTGGCATATCACTTTTGGACCGAAAATCATGATATAAAGGAAAAAGTTGAATTATTGAGAGCTGTACAGGGACCGGTAGAATTGGATATTTGGGAAAAGATTTACATCTACAAACATAGGAATCATTTGATGAATTTTGACATTCCAAAGGAAGAAAATATAAATTTTAAGTTCATAAAAGTCTCACCAGAGCAGAACATTGCTTCTGATACTACGTAACAACAGCCTTTTACACCAGTTGTCCACGGCCGAAGATGGAGATAACATATCTTTGAAACCGGTACAGAATAGTTTTAAGGTTAGTGAAGCATGAAGAGTGTTAAACGACAGATTTAATTCATGTGAGCTTCACTGTGTTAGTTCCATATGAAAAATTTTTGTAAAGTTTTTACAATTTTTAAAAAAATTTAAATGCTTTTTTATTGTTTATGGTTATTTGTTGTTGAGCTTTGGAAGTGTAACTGTTCCTTTTAATAATTAACTGAATGAGTTAGTTTTCTATATATATATATATATGGTTCAACATATTTTTAGATTTAGGAGAGGTACTATCCCCTGTGTCAATTTCTAAGGTTTTTTTTTTCTATTTTATATATATCCCCTTATAAATTCAAAAGTTTCAAAGCCTCTTCATGTGAATTTTGGTAACTATTGACTACATATTAGTGCCATGTCTTGAAAACTAAAGGAAAGGTGTAGTAATATGCAGTTCAAAGGCACTCATGAATAAATTTATTAGAAGGGGATTACCCATTGCCTGTCCACAAGTTTGTTGTTAAAGCTGAAGAAATTTTGGTGTATGCAAAGTTTTCCAATTCTTATCAGATCTTCTATTTTACCTATGGTGTGGGCAGTAGCCAATTCCTTTAACTGTTTAAATAATTTATTCCTAGGAATGCTAGGAAATAAAGCAAAAGAAACAAGCATATCTGCTCTAAATAAGATTTATGTTTTTAATTTTGCAAATTAATTTGAGCATGTGTTTAATTGTAAGACTATTGAACTTATGTGAAGTTGTTAAAGGCTACCAAAATTCCAGCAGACCTAGTGACTTGTGAAAAAGTTTTATTATAAAAAATAGAGATGTCAATAAACTTTGAGATCCCACTACTGGACTTTATAAGTGAACTTATCTTGCCAATGCTAGAGAACAGGATGGGGTGCATGTTCTTGTGTTTTAAACATATATGTGAAGCATAATAGAGCTACTATTACAGAGTGGTGATATCATTATAATGCTTCACTGCCAAAAACTTCTACTTAATTCTTCAATGACAGTACATACAAGAAATTTACATGCCACCAATGAGCAAACCAAAAATTTTAAAAAATTATTTAAATATAGGAATATTATTTTGCTTCCAAGCCTGCTATAAACTAACACAAAAGACACAATTTTCCTCTAGCAAACAATCAGGCCTTTATGAAATCTACTGTAAAGACTACAACAAAAAATACATAAATAAAACTAAAGGAAACTTACTTCACATCTCAAGTAATACATGAAAAATGCCAAATACAATTACACTGAGAAATTAGCAATAGCATAGCATTTTTAGTCTATAAATCATGAATTCCAAAATGAACCAAAACTACTTAAAACCATCAAGAAACTTGTAGACTTAACTGTATGGGAGAATTTGTTCATACAAAAAAAAGGAAGAAGAGGAGGAGGAGGAGGAGGAGGAGGAGAAGAAGATTTTTATTTTTGGAATAATGAACCTCATCTCCAAATTCATCAGATTTGCATACCACACTGGAAAACTGGCATTGTATCTGTGCTAATGATGAAGACAACAGACTTCAAAACATTTTCAAGTTGTGAAATTTGGGTGATTCCTCATCAGAATTGTTGAATGATTGTCACCTAACTTTGAGGATTCCTCCATTCAAACTGTACACAGTTAGAAGTTTAATGTCTGTGAAGTCTTAAAAGGTTGATAATTTATTTCACTAGCTAGCTTTTTTTGCAGAACATGCTCTCATCTTCGGCTGGTTGTGTGGTAATTGTATTATGCTTGAACCCAGTTTGTCCAATGGCAAGTTTATAATGTAATCTTTGTTCATAAGTGCCAAGATTAATTCCAAGATTTTAGTAATTAAGCTACTGTTACAAATATGTTCTTAATTATCTAGTGAGTTGATTTGATAATCTTATGCTCCACTTACTGTTGAATTATGCAAAAATAGTTAACACAAAGGCAAGTGGATTCAATCCCACAACACACAAACATGTAGTTCTCAATAGCTTAGCGCATAGACTCATTAACATACCTATGAATGAGTTTGAATATAGCAAAGAGTATTATCATATTATACAAACGGCAAAATTCAATGGGTATGACCAAGAAATTGTAGACAAGAAACTCAAGAAATTCAAACGAAAGAAGAGGTTAAAGCAGGTTACAACATTGACAGCAATAAAAGAATCTACCATCCACATGAAATTCACTTATCATCTTTGCGCCACCAAAAAATTCCAAAAAAACACTTAGAGAGTGTGGTATTACTTAGTCCCCAGTGAACAAGTTTAGCTTAAAAAAATCTGTTCAATTCTGGTGATAATAATAGAATACCTGAGGAGAAGAAGTCAGGAACATACAAAATCATCTGTTCAGAATGTAACAAAGTATATATTGGAAAAACAAAAAGAAGCATTAGAATCAGGCTGAAGGAATACTGGAGAAACATCTGGTACAATCAGATAGAGAAATCAGCTGTTGCACATCACATATGTTTTGGAGAGATAAACATGATATAGAAATGGAAATGGAAATGAAATTATTGAAATTTATAGATTCACCTGTGGAGCTGGGAATATGGGGAAAATTTAAAAAAAAAAATATGAGGATAAGGTTATGAATTTTGAGATCCCAACAGAAGACAAATTAATCCAGAAGTTCATAAAATGTCTGCGAGAACTACAGCAAGCCCAGCCGACATCGGATCCGACAGTCGACTCGCAACTGAGGGTGCAGGCAAAAGCCTGCGAAACTAGTTTTGCATAATTCAACAATAAGTGGATCATAAGATTATTAAATTGACTCACAAGATAGTTAAGAACATATTAGTCGTCACTTCACTGCATTGGTTCCGACAATAAATTAAATGTTATATTTCTCTTACAAAATTACAAAGCTGTTATTTTTACAAAAAATGGATGTGCTGGAGTTTCAATAGACTACTTCACAGTTTGCAAACATTGCCCAGAGTGCATCATGTGGAGGTGAATCTATTGTTCACACATGTTGGTGTTGCTGTCTTAGTCCAATAATGTACATCAAGTATCTGCTGCATTCAAAATAAATAAATAAACCAAAAATGCATAATCACTGAGTTGTAAATTAGTTGGCACATTTAAAAATGCAGAAATTTATAGACATTAACTACAGTATATAGTCAAGCAGCTGCATAGAACATCATTTCCAATGGGTTCGTCATTGGCAGGAAATCTGCACAAAAAATGTGAGTACTAGTTGCCTGTCAATATCGTAGTCTCCTAGGAACTTGAAGTAGTGCCAAGGCTGATAGGCACATAATCTTTGATAAACTGGAATGTTACGGGTCTCGGCCACACAACCCTTTGCACCATTATTATGATAATTTGAATATGCAAAAACTGTGTGTGTACATTGCACTCAAAGGGACTTAGCACATGCATTGGAAGGATGAAAGGGTTGAAATTTGTCATCAGCTACTGGAGCTGCATAATCAAGATCCAAATATTTTGTGGAAGCTACTACCACACTACCACATACCAGAGAAGTAAGAGAAACATTCAGGGAGTTTCCAGCAGATGATATGTGGCTCCATCTGTGGACAAGCAGTTAATTTTAACTACTGAGTCATCACAGGTGATGAACACTGATGATAACATGAGATGAAATGATAAACTGGAAAAGGATTTTTTTTAAAGGAAGGAAGTGTTCCAGGATCTTTGGGTACCTCCCAGGCATTTATGTTTATGAGGACTGAGCAAAAACTAGAAAGACCCTAAGTCAGGAAGGTGGGAATGAAACCCTAGGTAATCAGATCACTGTCTTTTGGGACCCTTGAGCCTTGGCTTCCTCAAGGAACAACTGTGAACAGCGAAAGTGTACTGCAAGACTCCTACATGACTTAGATGCAACAAAGTTGGCATTGTTGTGCTGCATTCACCATGAAAACATGAAGGAATCACTCTACTGTAATAAACAAGCAGCTGGTTTGCACTCCAAAATAATTGTTTTGCGATGACATAATGAGGTTCATTGGTAGAGTCCTGATTTTCTCCAATGGGAGAAAATCAGCATTGGACAACATTATTGATGCATTAGTAATTGCTCTTGAAACATGTTAAATAGTGAATTATTGTATTCTTAGTCTTATAAAATGAATTTTATTTTCACTCATGGAATTTGAACAGCTAAAGAAAACTTTATGACTGGTGAATATTAACACTGGTATATCCTAATGATCAGTATTAGAGCCATTTGTATTTTAGTAACGGTAAATTATTTGTACATTAATATAAGTAGTGGATTCAATCTTATAAACTGATGATACAACTATTATCAAATGAAAATATACCATTACTAATACAAGCCATTAAAAAAGCATGCGCTTCAGCAACAAATTGGTTGCAAGTCAATGGTTTTTGTTTAAACTTAATCAAACTTAACATATACTATTTTTATTAATCATTATTGATAAAATCTCTATTGATGAACACAACCATTTTTTAAACTTTTAAGAATTACATTGAATAAAAAATTGAAATGGGATCAACATATAGACTTGATATTCAGGCATAATATACATTTTAAGAAACATAAAACCAGTTGTTCCAAAATTATATCTTAAGAATTTTTATTGTGCCATTTTTAATTCCAGCTGATATAAGGTATTATTTTGGGTAATAGTAACAGTGACAAAGTATGGCTTTTTATATAGGGTATGCTGAGATGACTTTTTCCACTCACTTAACCTAACCACAAGTTCCACTGCTGTTGTAGTGGCACATCTGACTTCCAAAGCAGTTACAGAAGCAGGAAAGAGCCAAAAGTTACAGTTAATGTAAGAAGCTTTACATACAGTACCTGCTTGTTCTGTAGCAACAGTTTCACCGATGTCAAATGAATCAACCTCAAAGTTCTCTCAGTAGTAAATCAGCCATCACTCTAGGATCCCAATCTTGTCTTAACAGAAGAAGAACAATGGAATGTTTAGATGCAACTTTAGAAGGCTTTCAAAAAGATTTTTTGACACATGTGATCATGGATTTGCATTGCAACTCTGAAAAGCTTGAGTTAAACATCTTGCTGTACAGAATTGGTTGTCTTCATTATATAAGGTGCAGAGTCTGTTATTTGTCATGCTGAACATTTTCATAAACTGGTCAAATGCTTTACTCACATAAGAAAGATTGGTTTTCTCTAAATGTTTGCAGTTTATTTAAATATATTGACGGGAACTATCTTTTTCCAACATTCACTATAAGTCATCCGTGGTTTCAGCCAAAGACACTGAAATTCTTTGACCAGCAACTCTCTTTCTAATCTTTGCCAAGTGCTTTTGTAACATTGTATGATGTAGTTCTTTCTTAATGTTGAAGAAACTGATATGGATTTGCCTGTAACTTTTTTGCAAAAATTCACGTAGATTTGGGTTGCTCAAATTGTGAATAAGAATGTGGTCTCAAAGGAAGGTAATGCACAATTCTTTATAAACAGGAGATAACACATGCTCCTAACCTCAAATAGATTCATTAATAATGGACAGTTACTTTTACAAGGGCTACTGTATATCAGCATTACCCTTTCCACATTCCACTTGCCCAGGAAGCATAGTGTTTACTTATCTATGAAATAATGGATAAGTCAGACTACAGCCTCAGGCTAATAGCAGGTAGATGTAAGAATACATACTTCTAAACCATTAAAAAAATTAGCAAACATGAAAGAAATGATAAACTGCGCTACAGTAAAAGCCAAATGTGTAATGAAACATCGTTTTTTCTTTAGAAAGTGGAATTATGCCCAATATGATGAAAGAATTTGTTCAAATATGCTCATTCACACATAAATGACCAAAGATGCAAAAATTTGCTATAGCAAGTTTTTTACATAACAAGAATATCTATATATGTAAGTAGCATTCACCTTACCAAACAAAATAATTCTAGCAGTAGTAATCATAATCAGCTGTTTATTGTCATGTTACATCACATCACAGACAGCACACTAGTTCAGATAAGGATATATTTCAGTTTGTCAATTAAAGTTAACATGTACAAGCCAATATGCTAATTACAGTCTTAATGGACACTTTGCCCCTGAGTAATAGTGATATATCAAAGATTCTCCTATAAAAAAAAAACTAGGTATAATGACAGGTTCTCCCTATGATGCATACAGTAAACTTTTGTTTAGGAGTGAAGAAATTTTAGTCATTAACTTACACTTATTAAAAATTAAGATAAACATAAGCAAGTTTTTTCTAGGTCAATTACATATAATAATTCAACAAGACATAACTATCTTCTTGTAGAACCCAATATTAGATTAACAGTGGTTTTATAATAAGTTACCAGAGTAAATACATAAATTGAATTACAAAACTTTTAAGATCAGTCATGTCAACTAATAGAGAAACCTTTTTTTACTATTTAAGAACTTTTTGAAAATGTCTAAAAGTATCTTTAATTAATTTAGTATTAGAAATGTATGCACAATTACATAATTTAATAGTTTGTCAAATATTTTTGTAGTGGTTAATAATTTATACAGTGTAACCCCAGCAGTCCAAAAACCTGGATAAACCAAACCCAGAATTTTGTGAAAGGAAAATTATGTAAGAAATTTTAGACTAAAATGGCCTTATATTACACATTAGAATATCAAATGTACTGTAAAATAATGCAGTGTGATACTTATTATGTACATTATGGTACAGATCAGCACACTCAACAAATTTAACAATAAAGATGATAAAGCAATACCTCTTTTATTATTACACAAAAATTCAGTCACTTTCTGCTGATGCAAAGACAAAAATCTTGAGAATGATGCAATCCTCCATCATCACTTCGTAAACATTATGTCTGCAGCTGTACTGTTGGAGTTGCTCTACGTACTGCAGTAATTCCAGGTAGTGGGGCTGCATCTGATTGAATTACTAGAAAACTATTTGCTGATCAGTCATAACTTGATCTTCAGCTAATAACCACTCTGCTTCTTCACAGCCTGGGATTTGCTTCATGAGATGTAAAACTTCAGCTCTGGTCCCCTCTGCTTGGTCATAGTGATAATCATAGAAACAGTTATCATTTATCACAACTCTTATCACTTTTTATGTATAGCACTCCTGAATCATCTTCTCAGTCACAGTTTCACAAAATTGTTCTGTTTTGACTCAATTTTTCTTCCAATCACGTATTGTTGCTTTTCCGTCACCTAATTCAGCTGCTAATTTTGTCCCATTTTTGCCTTTATCTAAGTGTTTTAAAACTTAAAGTATATCTCTTAATAACAAGAACCATGTTTTTGCTTGCCTACCATTTTTATTTAAATAGCAAAAATATAAACCACTTCACTGAATCAAAAAACACGACTAAGCATGGATACAGTACAATAAATCCACTAAAAGCATTCACAATGTTTTGTGATTGATACGGCATCTGCAACTCAAATGAACTCGGAACAGTCAACAGATTGAGCTCTCAAATTCTAGTTCCAGGAAGATGAACAAAACACTCATGAGTTCACGAGCTTGCTTTCAACAATGGTGTTTGCATCATAAAAAATAATGCCATATGTTACAACAACAGAATACAATTAACTTGTAGACTTCATATACATACTGTCTAGGCTTAATTACATTGATAGTAAATTTACCCTGTTAATCCAAGTTTTTGCCAATCCAAACACGCTTAGTATCAGTTAGTTCAGACTGGCAGGGAATATGCTGTATTTGAATTTCTTTTACAAATTCATACTCATATTTTTCATTGTTAGTCTATGGTGTACTTTGGCATTCATGGACTCAGTAAAGCTAAGAGAATTATTGTTTTCAGCATGATGCGTCTTGAGGCATCTCTGCGTGAGAAAGACAGGGAATTGTCTGTTTTGGGAAAGAAGATAACGCTACTTGAAAATGCTAACTCAGATCTTCTTGCGAAAGTACTACAGTTGAAATATGCATCTGGGCGTCATTCCTCTGCCAAGAACATAGGCAGTGTTCCAAAAAGCAACAGTGTGGAAGGTGTTCTCACGGACTTGGGCAGGGTTTAATGTTATTTAGTGCCAAAGTGTAGACTTTTGTAAGCTGGAGGCTGGTCCTCTAACTGTACAGAAGATGTAACATGTCCAAACTTTTTGTATCATCTTTGACAGCTTTTCTCACAATTTAAGAATGCATTGGCTGTCATAGAACTTTGATAATAGCAGTAAAAGTGGCTGGTTTTATCAACAGTTATAACTTCTTTTATTTAATAACAGTGCTAAAATAAGTAGGTTATCCCTTATAAAAATATACATAATACAAGTACCAACTTTGCTAATGCTAAGAAAGTGAAATTGGTTATTTTAGCAGTGTCAATTTATTGAAGGCAATACCATCCAACTTTTGTGTTACAAAAGCATGAAGTATTTTTGTGCTTGTTAAAACTGATCAAAATACAAATTTTTGCAATTAGGATTCAAATATTTAGTAACTCATTCCAAATTGATGCCAAATCTTTCTGTAGTGCATTGCTATTTATGCATTGATCAAATATAGGTGTGTAACAACTTTGTTAGTATAAATCCTATTTCCTAATATCAGCAATTATGTATACTTGCTATCCATATGACATGATGTGTATTCTGGGCAAAATTATTATAAAGTCTTCAGTGTTTTGCCATATTTTCAATCTCTGCTGATTTTCCTGGATGGTAGGCTTAAAATGTTGAGAGTTTGGTCTAGAGCAGTGATCAACATCATCCACCCTTGCTAAACATCTAGTGAAAGCAATATGTGGCCTCCTGCAACCTGTTGCTGAATTATTGCTTAAATCACCAAACTACCTAAGAAGATGGGAGCAGCTGTTGCACAATGCACTGCTGGAAAACCTTAATAATGAGAATTAGCACTTTTATGTGCATGACTGAACATATATGTGCTATCAGTTTTGTTCTGCTTAAGGGAAAGTGCACCACTTGTTAGCCGGTTTCTCTGATTAGTGAGAGGGTAAAACAATAAAACAAACCAAACATACAACAATACTCAAACCATTACTTACCAAATTATCAAAGAGGTGTTGAAATTGCCCACCTTCATTCTCCACACATTTTGGCATCTCTTTAGGAAATTATTCATCACTTGCTATAGATTCATTTTGAGAAATCTGGACAATTTCATAATGAATATTATCTTTGAGTTCATGTATGGTGTGGGAGTTCTTATTGTACATAGCATTTTTTAATTCACCCCAAAAATGATAATCACAGGCTGTTAAATCAGGGTATCGACGGAGCCACAAATCCCTACTAATAGCTCTGTCTAGAGGAAACATATTATGGATTGTTCTCATGGAATAATTCAGTGTGAGCATTGGCAGAGTCCTGTTGAAAAAAATGCATGATCACGTTCCCTATTGATTAATTCTCTGAATAAAGGGGTTAGTATGGCATTCACATAAGTAACAGAATCAACTGTATGCTGAAAAAAATTGGTCCTATAATTCTTTCACCACTGAGTTAACACATGAATTGTACATAACTGCTGTAAATACACAAGGCATAATACACTTTATGTATACTGTCGCATTAAGAAATGAACAACAGCACACACTGGGAACAGCTGCACTATGTCTGCAACAAGTAAGCACACAGACTTGCTACCACCCCGATGGCATGGCAAGTGAGCCCCTGTCCAGTGGGTGGGGGAAAGCATCACTGATTGCAAGGTACAACAAAAAGAGAGATATTGTAGTAGTAATAAAATATTGTAGTAATACATCTATTTAAACAATAACATTCATTCTCCTGGTTTTCATTGCAACAAACTTATCTATGAATTGTTGATTAAAATCTGGAATCTGCAGGATGAAGCATTGTTTGACTCAAATTAATACTACAAGTTAGTCTACACAGTTTTTTAATTTCAATTTTCTCTTCCAGTGGTCACAAAGAAAAAGATTTATGATAGTTGACATTATTGTATGATTTGGTTGAACTGAATTGAATTTTAGCCTGGCTGATGATGAGAACAAAATGTTCTTGAATCCGGTTCTATATATTATGACAAGTAAGTGAAGCATTTAGAGTGTGTAGTTCAACTAAATCATACAATAATATCAATTATATGATTTGCTTTACTATGCAACTTCCAATTTACATTTTATTTAAGGATAATGTTTGTATAGTGTTAATTTTCTTTACATTCAATTAACAAAAAATGCAATAAAACAACCATTTCATGAAATAACTGACTGTTGCTGCTGGGGAGTGTCTGCATGACAGTATTGTTCCTCCAAACGTGATATTGAAATAAATGCAAATTGTCTCATATGAGGGTAAGTCATTAAGTTACAAATGAATCAAGAAATTAAATAAGAGAACTCTTTTATTTCTCAACATATATTGAAACACTTTTTCGATCATTTCACAAGATCCTGAAACTCTTTGGGCTGCTGTTGGAACCAGGCAGTGACTTCCCTTTCTACAGCTTCATCGACAGGAAACTGTTCACCTGAAAGAAGATATTTAGGAGGATCGAACAAATTGAAGTTGCTTGTAGTAGCATGGTTGGGGCTATATGGAGGATACTTGGAGACTTCATACTTGAAATGTTGCCTTTGGTGAGGAGTCCTGGTTGCTTCCATTGAATAACCTCTTGAAGTTTCCTAAGCATGTTACAGTAAGAGTTGGCATTTGTGGTTTATCCTTGAGGCTGGAATGCGATGATCCTAGAAGATTGAGAATCATTTTCCAGAATGTTTTCATTGCAGTGACACATGTTCTGCCTTGGGCTGATAATAGCGAACCCAAGACCCATCACTTTTGACAATTTGGACTAGCACAGTATGTCCATCATGGTTGCAATAGAGATGCTGTAATGCCAGAACCATTCTTTGTATTTTGTGTTGTGGAATCAATGTGTGCAGTATAGCCTGTGAAAACCTAGCGTGTCATGCATTATGAGGTAGGCCATGTCATGTGAACAGCTAATAACAGCAGCTATAGTCTTTCTGTCTGCTCAGATCAAGTCTTCAACTTGTTGCTAATTAGCCCCTGTGGCAATGAGGTGTCTGCTCTCATAGAATTGCATCCAATAGTAAACAACTTGATGTAACTGACACTACATCTCACTGTAATTGGGAAGCATTTCTTAATGAATATTTTTTGATTCCATACCTTTTGCTAACAAAAATTTCCCATTGAGTGCTGTTCAAGGTAGAAACATTCACTTGAGAGATGCCCCCATCTTGCAACTGCTGTTTTGCTATTGTAAACATTCATTTTTTCATGTCAAATGTCACCAATTGCCACCAGACTAATTCAGTCATCTTGTGGCAATAACCTCAGAATCCTTATCAAATATGCAATATCCTACAACAATTTGTAATTTAATGACGTACCCTTACATACTGTTTCACTATAATTATCTAACTTTGTAATGCAACAATTGTTAGTCTTATAAAACTGAAGACAAACTTTCTGGAAAATGAACATCACAAGAGGGGACATTTCAGGTGTTGCATAAACATAATGATGTAGGCAAGAGTCTCCTGCTACCATTTTCTCACCTTCCCCTCAAAATACTTCCTAAACTCACCAAGACATTGGTTTGCATTGCATCTGCAAGTTTCCTACAGATAATAACACAGATGCACACATCAGGCACAAGACAGAAGCCCCCTAAAAATGATATATTTTAATATATAAAATGCATTAAGCAATTATTATGGAAAATTAAATAATGAAATTGTTGGGAATTGTGCAAACCTATAACTTGCTAGACAAGTTGCTCTGTTATAAATATATAATACAGGTAATGTACTGAAAAAGTAACTGATTTTACTTTGACATGGACATAACTGACCATTTTCCTTCATGATGGACTGGTACCTGAGAAATTGAAAATAGTTCATACCATTTTACAAAGGATAAAAAAAACTTTTTGAAGTATTATGCCTCTATTAAACTTGGATTTTAAAATTATTGAATGTTTCCTACACTTATGTATTGAACTTGTTTACACTAAACTGCACTTACATAAAACTAAGAAATGTTTCACGAGCACTCACTCCCATCTTCAGCTGTTGACCATATTGTCTTAGTTTTATGTAAGTGCAGTTTAGAATAAACAAGTTGAATGCATAAGTGTAGGTTATATTACCACTCTATTGTCTACAACTTTCTAAGTACAATTTATTTAATTATTGAATGTTGGTGACTGTAGGTGCTACTCTCTCTGCTTTAATTTTTAATTTTAGTATCTATACAATGCACATCACTACTTTATTGTCAAATTGATGAAACCAGCCATATTCAATATGTTTGTGGGTAAATATTTTTTAATATTAGCATGTAATATTAGTATTACATCTCAGCAGCACAGAAACAGAATGACTTGCTAATCTGCATATAGGTAAGAAACAAATCAAAAATTATGTTGAACTTTGATAACTGTAGTTTCTATGGTTCTAAAGTTGGTGAGTGGAAAAATTACTGATAATGTTTGCATTAATTTATAAGAAAAGCACTTCAAATATAAACTTAAATTTCCGTAAAAGTGCTATACGTATATCATTTTGACTTAGTGATAGTAATTTTTATTAGACATGTTTTCCTACTGCTCTTGAATGTTACCATGTGATTGATCTTATTTAGCATATTGTCAAACTTTATATTTCTATACATGAAAACTCCTGTGCCAGAGACATATACTTAAAAACAGTAAGATCTAACATTCGAGTTGAAACTTTTACATGTTCCAAATGCTGTTTGACAAGTTTACTTTTTTAAGAATGCAGGACAAAATTTAAAAACTACTGTTACTCTTGATGTATATCAGACTTCCCTTCAGCTCTGTTCAGATATTGCTGTGAAAAAGGCAGCTACATGTTTATGGATGGAACCCACCACATATTTTGGACAGAGCAGTTCCACCTGTTGTTATAAATTACATATTCTACATTCCTATATTATATACTATGTGGAATGGATATACTACAGAGGTTTGTCTCACTTAATATGGGATAATGTTACTTAAATTTTTATGTAAGATTCCCTTTTGCTACCTCCTTGTGTTTGATATGATGTCCAAGGGTTTGAACTATAGCCCTTCAACTACAATTTCCACTGCAGAACAGGAAGGGGAATGTTATTCCAAACCTCCTGAAAGATTTTCCAGATACCCTCAACAATTGTGGAACGTCTTAGAAGCAAGGCCTTGCTTAAGCTGACCAAACCTACAAAAATCCATGGGTGATACATCTGGTGCTTCATGTGATTCTTTTAAAAGGTATATGTTCCATTACTTTCCAGCAGTAATAGGCAAGTGATGATCTGGCAGTGTGACTAGATGCATCATCACCATAGAACCAGGGAATCTCTTCATCGAAAATTGGGTCAATAACATTCTCTTATAAGTAGGCTGCATTTATCTAAACATAATTGGCAACTTGTTAATCTTGAGTTGCTTCTGAGCACATTAACCTGCAACAACCATGAACCTCTTGGAGAACTTTTCATTCCTTTTCTGGATGAAGTTGGAGATCCTCTTTTGGCCCACTGGACAGGGTTTGTATCATCTTGATAAATCCATGTTTCATCCAGAGAAACCCCATTGCCACTTTTCACCTGCTCGGTGATGTTCATACAATTTTCTAGCATCTCTGATGTGCTGTTCTTTCAAGACAAGTTCATGTGCTTTATGACTGTTCTAGACCCAGATTCCATGGATTATGTAGCAAACTGTGTCATTAGATGCTCTAGTGTTAGTGGGTTTTCTTGTATCATTGCAGCCCTCACCTTGACCACTAGTTTCATTCATGTTGATTGCAACCGTTTTCTTGTTAATATTTTTGCAGATTGCATCTCAGATGTGTAGCCGAGTTAAGCGACCCACTTTTGATAAGACCCTTCTCTTTACATTGTTTTTCAATCATTGAAAGACTATCAATGTTGGAAAGTTCAACAGTACTACTGCCATAAATCTGCAATTTTTAAGCCTTTATTGACTAAATATTGAACATGACTGTACCAGCAATGTCTCCAGACACATACACTGATATGGTTACAAGTGTTAGCAATAAAAGCAGTATTACCGTTGCACCGAACATCACTTTACTCATCATTCACCATAACCACTGTCCGTCTCTGAAACGCATTGCCACAGGATGTCAGAGACTGCCAAACTTTAGGAGCATTTCATAAAAAATTGTTTAATATTTTCAGAAATAATTGATTAGTGTATTCAGATTCCTTTTGTTACAATGCATGTATTTATTTGTTTTACCCTGCTATAGAATTATTCATTCTATTATTTTTATTACTATCATAAATGTTCCTCTCCCCTTCATAGTATTGTTAGGGTATAATTTTATGTATTGCTTGTATCTTTATTTCCACTTTCAAGATTTATGTAGGTTCATATATGTGTAAATTGTCATTGCTAGTGCTTGTACATTATTGTTCTTTTATTTTCTTATTTTTTTCTTCTACTTAAGTTAATATTTTTCATTATCAATATTTATGCATTAGCATACATTTATTTATATACATAATGCTTTACATTGGTTTATATGTGTACGAGTATTGTCAACTTTACTGTCAATGTTGTGATTGTAATATTGTCGCTACAACTTCATGTAATTATTATTACATCGGTAGAGCGCAAGAGAAGGCCTAATGGCCTTAGCTCTACCAGAATAAATAAATAAAAACAAGGAGTGGAGGAGCCATCTGAGCTTAAGTGACAAATATGTTAGGCATATTTATGTCTTAATTGTACAACATATTTTCATTTTATTGAAATGTTGCATTAGCAGAATTTCTCTTTGCTTACTCTACTTCTGATTGAAAAAAATTATGTTAGCCTTGATATTTTTTGAAAATTGAAAGAATTGTATTATCTATAGCATCAACCTTAACCAATAAGAATGGCCGAGGTCGCTAAGTTACACATATATGTGACTGGGGATCTATGGTTCCAGTCCTGCAAGGACCATTTTCTCTGTGGCTAAGAAAATAGTTCTTTATTACCATAGAACCTCAGATTTTCCATTATAATAAAGGAGAGAAGAGGACTGGTTAATTGAAAAAGACAAATAATCCTACAATTAGTTTTCTCACCTTATTTTTTTATATCCTTTGGAGATTTTTTTTTCTTTTTTCTTTTCCTCCCTACTAACCTTTTTTTCTTTTTTCTTTTCTTTTCTTTCTTTCTTTTTGTTTTTTTTTTTTTTACTAGACTTTATTTTAATTTTGCAAAGGAAAACAATGTTCGAGAATGAAGTGTTGTTTTCTGCCCAAAAAAATTGCATGAAAGTTTCTTTTAATTTAATGATTTCTCATACTGTTATGACACCAACACCAAATTCATTGAATCTGTCGTCTTAACACTCTTCATGCTTCACTAACCTTAAAAATATACGGAACCGGTTTCAAAGATATGTCCACGGCCGAAGAAGGAGGTAACATATCTTTGAAACCGGTTCTGTATATTTTTAAGGTTAGTGAAGCATGAAGAGTGTTAAGACAACAGATTCAATTCACATGAGCTTCACTGTGTTAGTTCCATATGAAAACTTTTTAAAAATTTACAATTTTTAAAAAAATTTTGACCAAATTCATTATCAAACCTTTCATTTTTATATCCAAAGCTTGCATTTTCTCTTAATTGATAGGGAACATCTTGGACAAAATGAAAAACGGGTTCAAAGTAACTGTATTGTGAATGATTTAAGGGATATTTGCACATGCTTTCAGAGTTTTCCATTATTCAGTAGCCTCAAACAAAGTCCATGTTGAACCTATAGTATTAAAGCACACAGATAAAATGTTAGCAGGGTTTTCATGATTACTTATGCAAAAAGTTAATGTACAAGAAGATAATCAGATGATTGATTAATGGAAGTTCTACTGTACTTTCTAGTAGTTCATATCACTAACTTAAATCAATGATGAAATCCAAACATAAATTTGTTCTGTTCCAAGTTTTGCTGTCCATAAAGTACCAAACTTTATATGCTAAAACCTGCCTTGAATTTAAATTATAGAAGCAATTTGCCATAAAAAGTGCTCATGCAAAAATTAGTTGGGTCTTGAAATCCTGCAATGACAAATGCTCTCCTGTACATTATGCAGGCAATCAGCTGGTACTGTCTGGGCAAACAGATGAGAACTTGGCTAGTGGATTTCTTTGCAAGTTTGTCTTCCCCGCATTTTTATACTGCATAATCACCTCTATTTGAACAAACTATGCAAGTATTGTTTCCCTTTAGCTTTTGTGAGTGAAATGAGCATCAATTTATAAGTCTTGCAGTTGAAACTAGCAGCTAATTTTTTGTATGCAGGCTTTTTATAAAAAAATTGCTTCTATAACCGAAATATCAAAATGGGTTTCAGCATGTAGGAGTCAAAGCATCCCTTGTGAATCTGCCTACATAGCTAATTTGTGTGGTGTACAGGCAGCACAAAAGTTCCAATTTTACAGTTTCTTTATTTATAACTTCATCTGTTCTCAATGACACCACAGTTGTGTACCAGCTTCTCGATGCTCTTCAAAGAAACTATATACAAAAAATGCTGCATTGCTATTTTGACTTGCCTATTGTACTGGAAATGCTGACACTTCCAAATCCTTTTTCAATGCTGGAAACATATGGAAGTCACTGGGTGTCAAATCAGGGCTGTAAGATGGGTTTTGAAGGTGCTCCCAATGATACCATGAAGTTTGGAGTTGGGTTTGGTTTGCAGTATGTGGTCGAGCGTTTTCATCAAGGAGGAGGAAAGTCCAGGGCTCTTGTGATGGATTGCAGATTTGAAATGTCATAAGGCTGTACAGTGATGATGTTTTTGTGGATCGAGAAAGTCAACAAGAACGGCTTTGGAATCTATTAACATGACTTTTTCCTACAGAGGTAATGGTCTTCACTTCTTTTTTACTAATGAAGTGCAAGGCTTCATTCCACAGACATCACTTTTGCCTCAGGAAAGTAATGGTGCACCCAACTTTCATCACTCATTATTCGATTGAGAAAAGCATTTCCTCTGTGTAAAACCAAAATAAATATTGCAAAACAAGCATCCATTCATTGCTTCAGGTAATCGGCACTCACTTAGCATACACTTTTCATTATTCCAACACATCATGAATAATATTGGACTTGTTCAATGCTTTGACCACATTTTGTATCTTACTTCATCTGTCTTCTCTAATCATTGCAACCATGTATTTCTTGTTGACATTGGAACCGACAACTGGCATGAAAGTTGTCACAGAAGCTTGTTTGTCCTTCAGCAAACATCTGGCACCATCTGTACTGACATCACATTATTGTTATATACATCATCGAGCCTGCTGTGAATGTTGTCATGATAAACCACATGCATGCTCATAATGAATGACTATCCTCACCTCTTCCTTATACCATTCCTGTATGCATTGTCCTGCCATGATGCTCACTTGCATTCACTTGACTAAGCATAATATGCCTTATGAGCCTTTGTCACTGCTACATGTGTTTTGTAAAGCCAATACGCATGCCCCAGTGGTCATGCCACACTAATGCTCGGCACTGGCATCTATAGAGGAAAGTTAGCACTGTTTTAAATGCAAATTTCAGACATGTAAGTTTATATGTTTCAATGTCTCACCACAGGAAAACTGAACTTCCTATGTGTGTATATATAGATGTTGCTTTAAAAATACAAAAATACAGTTTTATGTTTACCTACAATGTATATTTCTTTACACCTTGGAATTGAAATAGATACAGTACACTCTCACTAATATCAAACCAGTCTGTGCAGTTTTAATAAAAATGCTGGATTACTGGACAATTATTAATAAAAATTCATTTGTATGACAAAAGCTACAATACAGTACCAATTTACAAAACATATGAAAAAACTAAAAGCATTTATTGAATAATATTGTATATTTGTAACAAATTAAATAGTAAAAAAATTAAAACCCACAGTACAGCAATGTGTTATCCCATTGAAGTAAAATAACTGTTAATTCTTGTGCTTTTTTGCCTGAAATGATACTTTTTACACTTTTTCATGAAGTTTCTTCATCACAAGAATATCACTAACAGGCAAGCCATTTTCTTACAGAGGTTGAAAAGGTGTCCATCGCAATATTATTACTTATTGTTTATACATCATGTGTTGTGTTAAGTTTTTCAGTGAGTGTGTCTTGCTCATCAGTTCAGCATCTGTGCTGTCTGTTTAATTTTTCTTTTTTCTTTGGTATTCTAACAATGTCATATTAGGCGATAAGTTACCACATGAACTTTCGCAGTTAACATTTGCAAGGTTAGTTTCTTTTAAGGATGAAATCACACTATCATCTTTAGACAAAACTTTAAATAACTTTCTGGTCCATGGATTATAAGAGCACTGTAACATTGGAAGGTAATAACATAATATGTTAAAACACAACACAGCCATCTTTTGATTTAAAATAATCTTCATCAGGGTTTTTTGCAGCAATTTCTGTTGCACCAATGGTACAAATATTTCATGAACCATTCTGTAAACACTGACTTAATCACTCATGCTCTGTTTTGGCTTTTGTAATAAATAGGAAGGTCCTGGGGTTTTTCACCTTACTGATCACTAATAAGGCTTGAAAGTGATTCTGTCTTAAGTTACTTTTCATCCCAGAGTACCTGAACAAGCCACCAAAAGAAACCACTCTTGTACACATTATAGTCTTGGTCAGTTTCTTAACAATGTTGAAATTTTTCTTTGAATAGTCCAAGCTCATTAACAATACATGGTATCTTTTCATATCATGCTCAATATAAATTTTTTCTAACACATTCACTGGCCTAAAAATCTTCTTTCTGCATAATTTTTATATAGAAAAATCTTCCTTCCTTTTTCTTGAAAAATTTTTGTATAAATATGTGTATGCCTTTTACACTCTTGAAGGAACCTATAGGCCATCATTAACTTGAAGAAACTGAGCCATTTTTAATGCTTTTCTGACATTTTTCACATTCTCAATGTATTTTTTAAAAAAGGCATTCTTCTCACTATTCTTTCTTTTGTCATGCACTGTAGCATGGCCAATTCCATGCTTGTTGTTCAGGACTTTTTACCTTTTTCAATTCTCATCAAAATCAACTGCAGTTAAAGGTTGTTGTTTTGTTTACCCTGCAACACATGGCACTGTGTTAGTATTCAGAATGAGCAGATAATTACTGTTGTCAATGGTCTTCGACTTGTTTTCCCCTTCCTCCATGCTCCCAGTGCCCATCTATAAGTGCTGGACTACTGGGGGGACCAGACTGGTGCAGTGTCAGATTACAAGGGGTGTATTGTGCCTGGTTTTTGTTTCACTCGAATATTTTGGAAAATAAATTTCATTTTAAGGAATATCCGTAACTTTAAATCACTAATTGGGTTTTAAATAAATATTGGCCTACCTGTAGAAGTGTTAAATATTTGGACTAGTGTTAAATTATCAGTTACTGTTTCTACAGTATAAAAATAAGTAGACCAAGAAATTCAGGGTACTTTATTCTCTAAGGTTTTTTTTTATTCTAATGGCTTCCCAATAGATAGATGGTAAATTAGGTTCTATCCCTTTATGTGGATCTATTGCATTGCATTGAAAAAGGTGGTTCTTACAGATGGTGCATGCAAGTGAATGGATGTGCTGAATCTGAACATTGCTGCTGCTTACGAGTATCTATGGTTTATCTTTTAATTTGCTTTTTTGCTTTTATTCTAAGCTGTGTTCATGCTTGTTTTGTAAGAGTGCTCTGAGGCTATGGAAGGTTAGTAGGGTTGCTCCTTTTTTTGCCAGTTTATCTGTATTTCATTTTCTAGGAGGTTCACGTCAAATAGTATCTACGGAAGAGCTAAGATTTTACCTGTATTTATGAGCTGTTATGAGTTTGTTAGCCTGAAATAAAGTTATAAACAGTTCACTTACTCAGTAGAAAACATCTGTATAAACAAAAGCACAAGAACAACTTATGCAACTAGCAAGATGGGTCAAACTGTGAGTGTATAACGTTAAAAAGAAAGTCATAAACAACTAAAAATGTAACAGAAATCACTAAATTTACAGGCAAAGGGAGAACGAAATAGGCAATATAAAATTAAGCACTGCTCTATTACATTCTGCATTGTCTATGTTATCTCAACAAAAGTGACATTACCAACTTCTGAGCCTTAGTAATTACAATTAGTAACTTACTAAAGTTAACTCTGGACTTATTTACAGAGAAAATAACAACATTGTTGTACTTTATATTCAGACAAACTACCCCATTTGCACAGTGCAAATCACAGCCTAACAGCAAGTCATTTATTTATTTACTTAACATTAATGTCCTATGCCATTGTCTAGCTCTTAGGAAATTACGTGATTATAATTAAAATGACGCTACTCGTATTGGCCCATGTGGACTATAATGGGTGTATGGCAATAATATTTGGTAGATATCTGACAAGAGCATGCAGAAGTGATTTTACAGTAGAAAATAAATAGTTCCAATTTTTGCCCTCAGGCTGTAGAAGCAATAAATGCCTGGAAATTGTATAGATAGGAACAGGACTCACATCACATTACATCTGACAAGTCCTCGAGGTGTAGTGTATTTCTCTCAAAGAAAAATCGAATGAGAATAAAGGTGCATGTGAATCCATGTCACACAGTAATAGTAGTTGATGTCCAATACGCAGTTTAGCTGAATATGACTGCACCTGTGTGTCCAAAAACTGAAGGTTAAAATCAAGGCATAGTTGCACAATCTGAATGTTGTAAAATACACCACACTCTTGACCATGACACCCACAGAACACTGGTTGTAGAATTTGGGTTACCTTCCTCTCCGTGATGCATCCTCAGATTGTTTATATCTATAATTCATTTGTTGACACAGGTGCTGTTCCCAGTCTCTCAATGCAGCACTGCTATTGCTGCCTTTCTGATAATAACTTCACCAAAGCACATAGTCTCTCTTCTCAACAGCCAACTGTATTCTGACAGTATGTCATGTGTTAAAAATTACTGGCTAAATTTTTTTTCTCTGGTGCAAATCACTTCAGCATTCTCATATTAGCATATCTACCAAATATCATTGCAATATGTTCATTACAGTCCACACTGAGCCACTGCTGGTACTGTTACTTTATTTATAAACACCTTCTATATAAATAATGAATGATTTTTCTAGGAACCATAATTGATAAGGCCACCATATGTCTCATCCAATGCTCTGAGGTAAATATTGGTAGAAGAAATAAAGCAAGAAAAATTTGAACTTACACTTGCAATAGATTGTATTAGATATAACAGCTGAATCAGGGAAGTGATGTAGTCTGGGTTATGAGACAGTGTATTATTTTAGATTAAACAACTAAAAGACTGAGATGGTAAATTTCTTATCATATGACAAACATCTAATATAACTAAACTTTTTGTTACAGTATCTGAATCATTGGTCATAAAATTTGTTGATTATAAATGCCTGTAAAAGGGCTTGGGGGAAATTTTCTGGTGGCATGTTGATGCACATTTGTCCTTCTTCAGCACATTACTCTGTATTTTGTTTGTAGAATACTGGCTATGCTTCTGTTTCTCATCTAAGGAAAAACAATTTAAATGTTTGCTGTAAACAAACTACTGCATCTCTACTATCAATTTGCTAAATTAATTTTCTTTTTATCTTACCTCATATATGGTATTGGAATTGTTACATTTACCGTGCCAAATAAAAATTGTATTCATTAAAAACATTATTGATTACTGAAATACTTTCAGCTTGCAGCGGAAAAGTTCACTGCTTTAAATAAGAGGGTGAGACACCTGACATTCTTATTAATGAGCACATTGTCATTGAACAATACATTTATTGCATCTCTGCTCTACATTAATTTCCGATACAGAAATATGTAAGTACCCAAGTCTGTTTTTAACAGTTATTACTTATGTGTTGTACCTTGCTGTTAGTTGAGACATGAAATACTGTGTGTATGGCAAATATTTAAGTTGTAATCCATGTTTCTTACATTAATGTATTCAAACTGTTCACACAACTCTATTTACGTACATAACACTGGACATGTTTCAGAAGCTAATTGCTTCCATCATCAGCTGTTAACCAACTTTAATCCATGTTGTTTAATTGCAGTGGATCTCTTGAAGGGGCCTGTTATTTCTTAAGTATATTTTTAGTTCTTAGGAAAAATATCAAATACTGAAACTCCCAAATATCTCTGAAATTTTAATTCTCTAGAACTCCTGAGAAGTTGATATAATAATTGAGAATTTTCTAGACATTCTGGAGTTGCTAGAACATAAGAGTCTACTTGAAAGGACCAGCATGGGTGACCAAGGTTGTTAAAGCATGGATTCATGAGTGAAAGGGCCAAGATTTTTTCAATTTTCTTTAGTCCTCATAGTATGTTTCCTCCTTTAAAAAAAAGTTCTTATTTATCATTTCATCTCATTGTCCACGGTCTGTGATGCCTAAGCAGTTAAAACAGGCATTAAAAACTAAAAGATGTTATGAATTTTGTTTAATCCAGTGTAAAGAAAAAGTACATTCCAAACATAATGTCTGTGTGTAAGATTAGGTGATCCCAAAAATAAAAATATTTCCATCTTAAAAAAACATTTTATGGGAGTTATGCAAGATTTGAAGAAATGCTGCAAGAAGGAAACTCTTTCACATGAAAGGCATCCTTTTATGAGCTGTGCTGCCAAAAACTTACATCTATTATCTATGCATTTAAAACAGCCAAGTACTTCACTTTACTGGAATCTGTTAAACCTTGTTCCCACTTAGCAAAACTGAACGAAATCAAATCGAAGTGAAATGCCATCTGTTGCAACCACCTAATGGAATCAAATTAAACCATACTAAACAATGGAACCAAAGCCTACTCATGGTATCAGAAAATAGAACATGTAGTAGCACTGGCTTGTTATATAAAATAGCATACAAAAAAGAAACATTGGTTCATGACATTTTTTTAAATTTTACTTACTTTTAATTTGCTTTTTTCACCCCCATACATTATCATGGGCATAATTATTGCACTAATTATAACATTTGTCATATACATGTGAATAGTTCTTAACCAGAGATATTTATTATTTTGTTTTTTCTTTAACTTTTTATTTTAATGTGCAATTTTGCAGTCTAACCTCCATTAAACAAATTATTGCACTGTTTTTAGATTGCATTATTAAATGATTGTTTACCTTTAAAACAATGATAATCTACAACTCTTTAAGAAACAAAAGTTCCATTCTGACAGCAAAACAAATATTCTTGCCCAGGAATTCCCTTGAATTCGGTACAGCATCATCTGCTAGTTCCTACTTAAGTACATTGTTAAGAGAAATTCTGTTCAATTCAACTTCTGCTAGTTAGGAACAATGTTTTGGAAAAGTTCTAGTGATAAAAGGTTTTGATCTTCTTCGGTATACAAACCACATTCAGAAAATTCTATAGTGAAAGTTTATCACAAAATTGCTGGTACTATTAATAAATATCTTGTTTCATGCAAACCATTGCAATGAAAATAGTAATCAAATTTTACAGTATTAGAACATGAGCAATAATATTCATTACTTCAGCAAACAACTGATGAATCCTGGAAACTCCATATCTTAACAGCAGAGGACTTTGCTATTCTTTCTGTACATTTATTCTTCATGCTGGTTCTAAACAAAGAAAAGGTTGTTTTATTAATTTTATGATATGGGTAGGTTTGAAACAAGCTAAATTATGGTGTAATGTGTGAATGAAAGCTTAATTATCAAACAAAATGATTAAAGAGGCCAACATCATAAAAAGAAACGATGGCTAGACTGAGTTTTCTGTAATTGGTGAATTGAATTTGATGAATGTGAGCACAAATTCCTTTAGCATCCCAAACTGACTTACTTTATCTTCTTTGACAATGAACAATAAACTTCTGTCCATTGTTTCAATTCTGTTGTTTGATGGTGGATCGAAGTTCATAAGTTCACACACAAAATCAATTATTCCTCCAAACATTAATGTAAAATTTTAAAAGAATGCTATGATCTGGTGTTATTAATTATGGATATTTACCTTGAACATGTACAATTATTGAAATACAATAAAAATATACCCTATGTGTCTCTTTGAAATACTGTACTCTCAGCAATTACTCATCATGTATGTTCATTAGTTTAAGTTACCGCTGTTGCATTTTTAGAATATTTTTCAAAGGGATCATCTTCAATGCTGGTATGACCAGCTTAAATTGAACATTGTATTTTTAATTGTATTGAACAGTCCCCATTAACTTTTATCAATTTGGCATTAAATTAATTTTTACAAAGAACTTTATCTTCACAATATTGTATGATCAAAGCTAAGAACTTCTATTTGTCGTGCATATAAACTGATTCAGAATGCACTTTGTTAGCCTACTTAATTCTTTTGTTTTCATGACGGTGGTTAATTGTTTTAAACAAAGTATTAATGCATATACAATACACAAAAACCTACATACAGTTTGCTGTGTTTCAGGCAATGCATGCGTCCAATAGTTAAATGCTCAAGAATTCCAAATGAATATAGCATTTTAGTAAGAAATAGAAACTTGTTTTGTTTTCCTAACACAAATCACTATTAGGTAGCGCTTCCTGATGCAGCGCCTGTTATTCTGGGAAACTTTTTTCATATAATCTTTATATTTTAATGTTGCATTTCCTTATTACACTGAGGAGAATCATATAAATTGAACATACGTAACAATGAATAGTAAGCAGTGTTAATGGCCAAGGGGTGTTGACCTCCCATTGAGGAAGCCTCAGTTTGGTTCTAACAGCTGTAAGTGGAAAGCAGCATTTAGGTAGGATTTTCCTGGATTCTCTGGTTACCATCACCCCCATCCTCTTGTTCAGTGTGATGTAATTTGCTGATCCCTGGTGCATAAATTGTAAGTGGATAATGCTTCTCTGCCCCAGTGCAGAACTTCAATGCCTGGCTGGCAAAGTATTTGCCAGATTTTCAATAAGGGGCACATAATTTTTTTTTTCTCTCAGAGGCTGGTATGGGTAATTTTCTAACCATAAAAATAAGGACTAGTCAAATTAATACAACATATTTGTACATATTCATAGTAAATACATTCAGTGCATACAATAACATAATCATGATGGGCCATCGTCTGTGGTGCCTCAGGAGTAAAAACGGGTGTTAAACCCCATTAAAACAAATGATGGGCCAACTTTTTTTAAATGCTCTTTAACATCTCAGGTCATCAGCATCCCATTCAAACCAGGACGTGAAATGGCCGACAAATTTTGCTCAGAGGCCTCTTTTTTCAGACTTGAAGTTTTTTATCGTCTGTAAATGTATGACATAGGACCCATGACTTTACTTCCCTTCCGAAGGAAGCCATACTTATGCCCAAAAAAAATCTATCGATCCTGGCGGGGATCAAACTCACAATCTTGGATTTAGAAGACAAGTGTGTACACCACCAGAACCGACATGATGGGCCAATGTACTTGCTGAGCTATGAGCTTGAATTTTTCAGTCCATCTAATAAGATGTTATTCATTATTTAGTCATGATAATAGATTATAAAAGCCTTGACAACTAGCATTAAAATCCAAGTTTATTTAATTTTGTGCTTAATTGATTTAAAGAACTTTGCACCATTCATTTCTCCATTTCTTATTTGTTTTTAAAAACACTCTCTCTACAAATGCATTAGAGTCTGGAATGCTTAAAAAGAAGAAAATTAATTAGATCATATTGGGAACATCTAGAGAAAGGTGAGTACTGAAAAAGTTAAAGAATTCGTCTTCTAATGATTGAGACTTTAGTCCATTCAGTGACCTTAAATTGTCATGAAACACACTCAATCCCCCTTAAACAGATAATGGGCTATATTAAAAAGTGAATTAAACCGTAACACAAGGTTGCACACAATGGTTGATAAAGCCCTTATGTTCACGTATGCCACACTATCCCCACCAAGATTCCCACCTTCACATCCCTACTGATTTCCATAATTTGAAGAACATTCCATGAGTTCTGTGTAATTTTGAAATGTAAAAATCAATTAAGAGACAAAATATGGCACATCCATCTTGCAAATGATCACAACAAGAAAAGTGGCATCCTATTGCATTTTCTAGCACATTATGTACTTATTTGTTCTCCAGCATAGCAATTAGCTGCTGTTCATATAAAGCAACAGAATATTGACTGAAACTGGAATGTCACACAGTTCTTTGAAAAATCTGCAACTTGTGTTAACAGTAACTGCCAATTTCTTTTTGGCACCAATCTCATATGTGTTGTGGTTGATATGCTGTTGTACTTTACTTCTCTACTGCCACTTCAAATGCACAAATCTTATACAGCAATATGAAATTGTCACTTGCAAAGACATCTTTGCCTAATTTAGAAATCATTTGGTTTAAATAATTACAGTTTATTTGGCTTTACTTTCATTATTTTTCTGAACTACAATTTAATATGCAGGCCACCAAAGTAACAGTTTTCCTAGATTTGCTAGTTGCCTGAAAGGGGTGGGGGCCATCAAGAGTCATGTGATGAGAGGCTCTGGTTGTCCATTATGTCATGTCTTATTCCTTAATATCCTGAATGTGTGAATTCCTGACTAGTTACTAGGTAAAGTTGTGAACTTGATACAGAAGGCTCAACACCTTTTCTTTCTACTGCAATTATTTCGAAGTTAAGGCATGTTTTATTTAAAAAATTAAATTAAATCTAAAAAAAATTATGTTGTTAAGAATACAAAAAATAACCATTTATGTCAAAAACTAAAAATTTACCTAAAATAGAAAAATTACATTAAAAATATTTTACATCCAAAATCCCTGATCAGGATTTATGTATATAATAACATTACCTAAATATTTTAGATAAAAGATGACAATCATCAACATCCAAGCTTCTGAGGACTCCAGTTGTCATGCCTCTTCTAATGAGCTGATTTGTTACATACTCGAATAGATAATTATTGAACACCATTCTTTGTAGTGACTTCTGGTTTTACAGAATTGTTGAGAAAGTGGCTACCGTTTTCTTCATGTTGGTTGATGGCTACTTGTCTGAGAAGCCCCAAAAGAAAAACTAACACTTGGTTTCAGGGTCAAATTAGAAATTCAGGTCTCATCACCTGCTTTAGAATCTGAAACATACTGAGATATTCCATAGCAAAATCTTTCCAGTACTTATCAGCATCACCATCTGCATATGCTTTTATTGTTTGGTGAGATTGCGCAGCATCCATCAAGAAGAAATCTCTGTCATCATTCATGTGAAGGAGAAATAAATGTACCAAATGCTTGACTGTTACTCATTTAATGGTTTTGAACATTTGAAAAGTTTGACAGCCTATGCTCAGAGGTAACATACCTTCAGTTAGAACTAATTTGGGTCTTTTACTATTACACTGCCAAATGACAGGCTTCTCTAAAGTTTCAGTAATTTTAGAGGCTAAAATTTTACACATTAGATATATCTAACAAATTTTTAAAATGTCACCTCACAAGAAAGTGTGGGTTTGGTGACCTCTGCTTGTAGGTTCTTTTTTTTTTTATTTATTTTTTTTTAATGATGTTAACGCCCATTTTTACTACTGAGGCACCACGGGCAGTTGACTGTAGGTGAAACTGTGGATATAGCAACACAGTTTTTCTCATGGGACAGTGTAACCTATTTTTGAAACACTCTAGAGGTTAATTTGTGGGGAAACAGAGTACAGATAATAACTGAAGAGATGAGCTTCACATTTTGCTTGCAGTGATATTTTTTAAATGGCAACAGAGTTCTGTTATTAAGAGTAATGGTATGTATCATGCTTGTTTGTTAACAGATATGTGGAGAACTTCATTTTTATGAAATATGCCGTAGAGGTCTTATAATGTCACTGCATTATTGTATTTTCTGTAACTTTCAAAGACTTTGTGTGTCATGTCTTTCAACAGCTGTATCTAAATTGAACAGTTGAAATGTGCACTGTTAGCAACAAACAAAGATATCTCATTATAACTTTTATATAATATAAATGCTCATCTTGGAAAATGTGAAATCCAGAGGCAACGTCCACACTTAATTCATAAAAATTAACATTTTGCATTTTATATTAATATTTCCCCAGCAATGCAACTTACATTTATTGTGTCCAAGTTTTGCTTTTCAGATGTTAGCTGAAATATTTCATGTACTGAAACTTCATTCACATAAATGTATAATGCTGTACAGGGTGAGCAAGTTCAGGTTGATTGCACTTCATCAGCAAAATGGGCAACCAATCAGCTGGGACCTTGCTCATCCCATTTAAATATTTCAGTGTAATGTATAAATTACAAAACAGTTATAAAAGGAGTAAATTTTTCAGAAATGTGAGTATTGAAACAAATGATTGATATTCTTCACTTGCATTCTTAAGGCTGTGATTCTTTGAAACTTAAGACAATGTATGATATAGAGTTGGTTTGGTGACATTTAAGACTTCACTTACTTGGTTTTTTTTAATTGGATAGGAAGCAGTGTATCTACCAAATTAATTACAAAGACTATGATAGAGTATATATTGGAAAAACGAAACAAAATTTGGGACCCTGTACCAAACAACATATCAGAAAACCATGAAATTGTTTTAAAAAAAAAAAAAAAAAACCCAACAACAACAAAATTACTGAAACATACTTGCAAACCTTTGGAACTAATGAAATGGGAAAAAATTTACATTATCAAAAATAAAAACTGCATCATGACTTTGAGACATCTTCATTGGATATATTCGATAAATTTCCCTGACTGCCTACAGAGTATGCTTCTTTAAGTTGGTCTTCTGCTGATGATGGGAGTGAATGTTCCAAAAAATGTGTCCAATTAAAAAATCGAATAAGCGAAGTATATGTTTCACCAAATGAATTCTATATCAATATTATTTTACCACCTACTTCACTGTTAATGGCTTCAAGAGTATAAGTTCAAATGTATGTTATGTTCACAAAATGTAGCACTTCTTAAAAACCTCTCCTGAAAAGAAAACCTGCATAGTGAATTCTTAAATTATAAGTGGCAGAATTTAATACTTGCATTTTACCTTGATGAAATTAATTTTTTACAGGCTTCATTAATAAACTGAAAATTTTCAATAAAAGCTGCCCAGAAAGTTTTGTACTTCCCCCCCCCCCTTCAGAAATTATTTAACCTAAAATATTAAAAATTACCAATGCTCTAGGCAGAGCTTTCACCTGTATATATTTTTTTTTCCTACAGATTCTCTGTTTAATTCCACAGCATTGATTGTTTGGTACCAATTCTTATTCATTGGTGACATCATCAAATCCAATTTTTACCAGTTGTCAAAGGTGGATGGGGTCATTAAGCACAGACTCATGAACTGGAAATCATAAATATGGTTTCAGCTGAGATCTTCCTGCAACTGAGCATTTTATGTAGTATTTCCTCATAAAAGGCATATATGGGGAGGTAACCTAAATCTAAGGCATTTACCTGAAGCCTGAAAAAAGAAGCCTCTGAGTAATATTTACCAATTTATCAACTGTTTCAGGCTCTGAATTGAATGCGACACCAATGAATCAGAAATGTTAAAGGAACATTCTAACCTAATAAATAAATAAAATAATTGAAGGTACCCTAAACATAGACTATAACACTTTCTCTCCTCAAAGAAAATTCTCAAACAATTTATCATTTCATCTTATGTATCATCAGTGACTACCATCCATGATGCCTCAAACAGTATTAAAACATTATTTACTGCACACCCACGTTATTTACACAGTGTAACCAGTTGTTCAAGTTTTTATGAAGATTCATTAATAGCAGATAATGTAAAACCTCACGTGGTTTTAAACATAAGAAGATAGAACATGACTACATTTTTTTTAGTTATATCCCATCTTCCCTACAATCCAAATCTAGTACCTTTGAAGGTGCTGTGTGCTCATGAGAATATATCAGTGTTCTGCTTGCAGCATCTGTAATTTTCAAGATCTCGAGTAAATATACCTTGAGGAAAAACATAATGGAATGATAAACATATGTTTCAATAAATTATGATATGAGAGCAATTTGAAAAATTCTCAAAATGAAGCACAAAATGATGTCATAGCTTTTTGAAAATATTCTTATCTTTCAACATGGTCTCCCTAGACACTAATGCACTCTGTCCAGTGATGATCCAAAGCCTTTATTCCATCACGCAAGTTAGATTACTCAAGCCCTGCAAAATACACCTTATCTGATGATTTAAGCTCTTTGTTGGACAAACATTTCTTCCAACAAGGAATTTTCTCAGTTTAGGGAACAGATGTAGCCAAGTCACGGGAATAAGGCAAATGTGGCAGCAAATCATATTGTCATGCAACAACCTATGTGTGAGGGCAAACATTTTAATGCAAGATCTTTGATAAACTTGGCCTTTTCTTGCATAATTTTGTTTTCAGTAGGTCCATAAGGCTATCAAAATACACTCCAGTGAGAAGATAATCAATTAACAGTACACCTGCATTCCAGAAAACAGATGCCATGATCTTCCCAGCTGATTTCACACACTTTTCTTTGGGAGTGGAGAACTGTGATGTTTGCATTGTTTAGACTGCTGTTTTGTTTCATGTGTGTAGTAGTGCACCCATGTTTCATCATTGATCATAAATTGACACATCAAGTTGGTGGGAACTCTCTGAAAACAGACTAAACTTTGCTGAGAAATTTGCTTTTGATCCTGAGTCAGCAGTCACAGCATCCATTTTGCTAATAAATTCTTGTATAATTCTTCCCTCAAAATGTGAAATATGGAATATTTCACATTTATGGGAAATATGGAACTCTGAAAGGCCCAGAGCTTCAGTAATTTCTGATTTCATGACAGATTTTGGTCGTCTGCTGCATGGATCATCTTCCAAGCTCTCACAGTCGCATCTAAACTCCATGGTCCACTTGAAAATAGTTGAAATAATGTGCAGAGTTCCCTAGGGTGTTTGACATATCTATATGAATTTCTGTAGCATTCATACCCTACTTTACCAATACTTAATAACCACAAGATGTTCAATATTTACCAATTTTCCTGTATGCACACATCTGCAACGAACAGCAATAGCTTCTAAAATTCTTGACAATTTGTGTATTGTTGCACATATGTTTCTTTAGGAGATAATAAAACTGCTTTGGAACTGTTGCTGCATTCTGTGGGTCTTTCTGGGAGTTTTTCAAATGACCCTTGTACACACTGTTTGTTTCTATTTTAATAAATCAGTGGTACTACTAAGTAGTACAAAACATTTGTTAATTGTTTAAAAATAGTAATGTGCATGTGTGAGCAGAAATGTCTGCCAGCTTCCTCCTTTGGCATCATTTTAATGTTTTCAGCCATATTGCCCAATCTGACACGGAGAAAGTTAATTTCTTTCTACAGGAAACTGACTTCATATTCTTTCTTGTTAGCATCACTCATCTTTCCCTTTCATACATTTCCTAATTTGATTGTCATTTCATTGTAATTTAGTTGATTATCAATCATGCAAGTTGTAATAGTGAAGGCTACTTAAAGTATTTGTAATTCTTAACCCAACTTACTAAATAGCTTCTCAATTTTCTTGAACAAAATAAACTGTTTAAATAAATGTGTATATGTATTTAAATTTCTCTATACATGTTGCAGTTGTGTTAGGCCCCAATAGATGAATGTGGCACGACTTTGTGTGTTACCTCACAGTGAAAATTTAAGTCAGGGCAGCGAATATTTGTGATAATCGCCTCAGGTACATCAGAGCACTAATCTGATTATGGTTAAGATCTGTGTGCTTGATAAATATGTTTCAAATATGTTTTTATGGAAATCTGGTGATAACATTTGCTCAGTTAAAATTATATTAAAATGAGCATCAGCATGTGAGGTTAAAGATTTCCCAAGACTAACAATTACTTTTGAGAGTTAAAGACTCAGAAAGTGTTTCTCTCATATGGCAATGCAAAATGTATTGTCATTTGAAATGTGAACAGATAAAATTTAAAATGGAGCAGTAAATATGTCACAGGATAAGTTTTGACAATAGGAAATTCACTCCAGCATAATATTCAGTTAGAGAATACTTCTTTCAGCATGTCCATATGTAGATTATATTATAGACACATTGGAAAACATTAAGTCACATGGTGACAACTTATACCATGTGCTGAATGTATCAGGAATTTCCTGAGAAATCTTAATCACAGAATGCATTTTGGTCATCTCTTATGCATTTTTCAGAGCATATAAGTGTCATAAATGTCTTGGTTTTCCATATGATTGCATTTTGAGAAGAAGATGCTTGTCATTGGCTGACATCTGACAAGATCCAAACTGATTACTAGCACTTGGTTTCAATAGTAACGTTATGTTACTATTCCTGAAATCTGCCAATAGTTGCCATTGCATCCTGATCTGCATTTTCCCTTCAGCGACGTGCAAAACACCAGTCAAATTATTCCTAACTCTTCAATGTGTATGCCGGATCAGTGTTACCAACAAATATAAATTTAAATTCTCACAAATCTAACAGTTATTTTCCCCATAAAAATTTGTTTACTGCTAAATTATTCCCACACTGTCATCTACCTGATCTACATACAAGGAATGGGTCTAAAACCTATTAGAAATTGTAAATATATAAAAAAAACATTATATTAATAAATTTGGGTATATACATGGTGTCCAACTTAAAACACAAATAACAGAAATGACTATAACATTTACATGAAAAACTTATTTAATTGAAACTTAACATTTTCTGATGCAGCAAGAGCTGCAATTTTCAACATGGCTACCATTTGTAGCATGTTGTCAACCTCTATCCAGCATATCAATAGTGACATTTTGAATCGCAAGGCAGATTATGCATTTCAAATCATTGGTGTTCTATGTACTTGATCATTAATGTATCCCGATAAGAAAATACCAAGGGTTTTAGATATGGGGACCTCTGTAGTCAAGTTTGGTATCAGATCCTGTGCTAATTCTTTATCTCAGAAAGTTGTCATGAAGAAAACTGCATACCTGGCATGCAAAGTGAGGAGGAATGAGTCTTGCTGATTCCAGCAGGAAGCTGTGGCACAACACACAAGATGTCAAGATAGGTCATGGCAGTCACTGTACGTTCAGCAGCATCTCAAACACATGTGGATTCTTGCTTCCCCAAATTTTGCAAACGTTTATGTTATGTGAAAAGCTGACTTGTCAGAGAAAAGGCATAATCTAAGTACAAATTGACAAATGTTTTTATTGTTGGGCTTGATCTGCTGTCATTTGAGTTTTTTTTATGCTGAAAGAGAGTCTTTTGTGCTCAACATTATGAATCATTCGGAGCAGAAGCTGGAGTTGCTATGCAGTTTTTCAGAGCATTTTATAAAGCAGGTTCTAATGTGTTCAATGTAATGCTTATCAGTTTTGTGCAACAAGCTTACTGTTGCTTGAACCAAGCCATTATTCTCTTCTAGTCAAGAATGGGATCATGTCTCTGAACATTATGTTCTTAATGAAATCTGCATTGTACATGCTTCACATACTCTGTTTTTGCTAACCAAAGAACATACAAGATTTATAGCTAAATTGTCTATATAACTGGAACTTTGCAAAATTAACAGTGTGTTGTTATTTATTTATTTCTCTTTTTAAGTTATAGTAATTTCTTTTATTGCAATTGTAAGTGGGACACCCTGTACATTAGTGGCATTTGGAAACCTCTGTTGTAAGAACAAGCCTTTGGTCAACACCATCTAGGAGGAGGTTGTCTCCCAACTCTTCTGCTCCAGCCATCTGTTATAAAGGTCATCTCAACTGCAATCCAACCATGCAACATAACCTCACTAATGACACTGACTGCAGAAACCTGAAAGAAAATTTAAATCATAAGGTGTGTTAAGAGTCCTGGCAGACCATATATAAAGAATTGAAATTTTAGTTACATTTAACAACTGCAGATATCAGATGGATAGGTTGTTAGCCCATTGCCTCAAGCAAATGCAAATTTCACAAATAAAAATTTCAGAACACAATGCTGTATGGTTGGAACATAGGAATTAAATTGTAGTCATAAAGCAGCACAAAGAGACCGACCTCAAAGGCTTTCCACTGCACAAATATTGACAGCAGTATATTTTACTCTCTCCTCTGTCATGATTATTTTGCTACTATAATGCAACATGCAAATACTTGGCCTATTGTTATGTAATAAGAAAAACCATTATCAATGCTAGAAAGTAAAAATCATAACATTCCAAATATTTCAATAAAATATTGAATCCCAAAATTATTTAAAATTCACATTTTAATAATTTTTCTCCCATTTTCACAAATTCCTACAAAAGGTTAAATTCCCATGAGTTGGCACCACTGAGCTGGATGATGGAAACAATCAGCAAACTACTACTTGCTTACACCATCTCAGGTCCTTAAAGGTCATTCTTGCATCAGTCTCCACTGACATGCTACTTCTCTCTTTATCTTTAAGTGATGTTTCCCTCTCTTGAGGTAATAATGTAGTCTGGACATATGCTATTGTGCTTCATTGAAATTAGACAGCTTTAACTCACCAAATTCTGAATAAAATTACCTGCATTTTACATGTAACAGTAGATTTGAGGGAATAGTTTGTATTTCTAGGTGTATTTATAAAAATGAGTACACCTGAATAAATGCTTTCCAAATTTGTTTAAAATGTGGATGACTTTATGTTCCTTTTTCTCAGTAAGAATCACAATTTTCATGCATTTTCTCAATATAGTTCACTGATTCTGTATTTAGTCTTTTTGATCAGTGTAAATATTTTTAATGCTTTTTTAAAATGTTATATTTTTTTAGACATTTACATTTATAAATCTGCATATTTTCATTATGGATCTACAAAAGTTGCCGAAAACCCTTATTAACATGTGGGAAAAAGTGTGGAAATTTTCAGCCGTTTATCTTTAGTAGTTCCTGAGGAAAAAGAACATAATTATGCAAAAATGTAGTTTTGAGAAAGTTTATCTTCAAATTTAGCCAAAAAACTTATTTAAGGGAGGCCCTCCATGCTATTTTTGTTCATTTCTGAGTACTCTATTTACTATTTGGATGAAAAACCATTTTATTTGTAGGGGGAAATCTCTCAAAGTGGCAAGTGCCCAAGTTACTGTGACTTATTTAAAATGCTCTTTCTCTCTGGTTGTGGTTTTGTACACCAAAACTGCTGCTGTTGTCATGGAAGGAGAAAATTTTAATTTATTTACATATATGGTATCATGTGTCAAAACTTATCTAGAGGAACTGTTGCAGACTTACATGCTTTGTGAAATGTCTGCAGAAAGTTGTGCTTGGTCATATTTTATGATTTGAATGCAGCCTATAGTTCTCTAAGATAACTGTCACAAAGGTTTTTAAATTTATGCTACAGATTCAAACTACTTCTACAATAACCATAGTGGGTACTGTTGTATTGAAGTGTATTCAAGCTTTGTACAGAAAATTATTTTAGAAAGAAAAATATTAGAAATTGTTAATCATTTGCCATAAAAAGTAAAATATATTGTACAAAATTATGTTAAATCACAGGAAAAGGAATGGTAGTGCATTCATTATTTGTGTTCCCATTGTGTATAATACTTCCTGACCCTTATTTTTTATATTCTTTCTGTAAGATATGTAGAAGTGGAAAAACATGAAAGCATGATTTAGACATGAACCATGTACAGGTATATAAAAAATGTTGTATTCTTTCTGTAAGATATGTAGAAGTGGAAAAACATGAAAGCATGATTTAGACATGAACCATGTACAGGTGTATAAAAAATGTTGTCCAAAAATCACAAGACATGATAGAGCACAAAATAACAAACTTGGCCCCACCTATATTTTGTGTAATATCTAATAATTTTTGTACTGGTAAATATATCTAACATAAATAATTTCATGTAAGTAACACATAAATAAACTTTATTAACCTCCATTCTTTCAAAAACTATTTCATCTTCATGACAGTGGTAAATTGTGAATTTTAAACAAAACAGGAGTCTTCAGAATATCAAAAGAAAAAAAATATATACATGAAGTTCTGACGTTACAGGCTCTTAAGAACTGTTTGAAAATAAAAGTCCAGTTAATAAGAAATTAATAACAAAATAACATTTTTGTTATTAATTTATTTAGGTATCTGCAATACATAAAGATGATTGTGAGTAATACAAATACTAAGTATAGCCTCTAATCACAACAGTAATTAAATTTGGAAGCTGACACATTGAAACATGCATTAATAATATCTTCTGAGTCGACCGCCACGGGTGGCCGAGGTCGTTAAGGCACGGACTCGTGAGCGGAAGGTCTGCGGTTCGAATCCCGCCAGGACCGTCCTCCCTGACTGGGGTTTTTTCCAGGTTTTCCTCAGTCTTCATAACTGGCAAATGCCGGGGAGGTACCTAAACTTAGGCCTGGAACGCTTCCTTCCTTAAAAAAAAAATATCCTTTCCTAATATATCATTTCATGTATCATCAGTGTCCATCGCCTGTGGTGCCTCAGCAGTAAAAACGGGCGTTAAACACTACTCAAAAAAAAAAAAAAAAAATCTTCTGAGTCAAACTATTTAGACACACTCTTTTGGTTTCACTTACTGCAGATTTATTCAGAACATGTTTGGTGGACCCTTATCCACATCTTCAGCTGTTAAATGACTGTTAGATTGTTCGTAGAAGTTGGGTTGCTAGGTATCAGGGTTGACTCCACTGTCTTGCAATAAACTTGAATAAAAAGCTGTATGCTTCTGGGGTGTTGAAATTCGTTGTTCTTTTTATGTAAATCCTTTTCCATGTGTTTAAATCATTTATGTTTAACTTTGTTGAACTGTCTTTAATAACTTGATGCTTTTTTTTCTATTTTATGGTCTTCATTCCAAAAATGTGCAGTCACTGTTGATTTTTCTCTTTGCTTGTTAAAGGATGTTTTTCCAATATTCTTTTAAGAGAAATATAGGCATTAGGTTGAAGGAATATTGGAGAAATATGCAAATAGAAAAATCAATAGTAGGATCACATTTTTGGAATAAAAACCATGATATAGAAAAAAGCATCAAATTGTTAAAAACAGTTCAACAATCAAAGAAATTAAACACATGGGAAGAATAATCTCTGTGAATTGGATTATTAGAGCACTCTCTCTGGTTTCATTTATATGAGATTTTACTAAGGATATTTTTTGATGATGTGGAAAAAATGTCCACTAAACATATATCCTGAGTAAAATCTCATATAAGTGAAACCAGAAAGAGTATTCTAATATTCCGACTCAAAGAGATTATTAGTGCGTGTTTCACTGTATTCGATTCCAAATTGAATTAATATTGAACTCATATGGGGAAGAATTTACATAAAAAACATGAGCAAAACTTAAAGTTTTACGGTGTAAAAAAATCCTAAGTATGACTTCCTTTGGAAGGGAAGTAAAGCAGTTGATCCTGTGACATAGATTTATGGTACATAAAAGAATGTAAAGCCTGAAAGAAGAGGCCACTGAGCAACATTTATTGTTTCATGCCCTGAATTGAATGGGAGACTAATAACCAAAGATGTTAAAGAGCGTCCTTAAATAAAATAAACATCTGTAGGTTAACATTAATCCCCCTAAAAACTAATAGTCTCAACTTTGTCTGTAAAATTATGGAAACAGCATCCTTCAACTCATTATTAACCAAGAATCTCTGCCCTCAAAGTTCAGATTTCAGTTGCAAGCAGACAGTAGTCCTGAGGTAAGGTCTGGGCTGTACAGTAGATGATCCAACTTCTGGAAGCTGCATGAACTGGTGTTTTGTAATGTTTCCCTTGATGGTGCTTGCAATAAATACAGTAGATTAGATTGGATGATAGGAGCTTGCTGAAGTTTTCAACCTCCGGCATATCAGCATAAAAGGTTTATTGTACAACCTCATAGAAAGAGATGCTTTCACTGTTTCCCAAAATCTGTTCCTTGAATATGTTGCAATATTTTGGTTCCAATGTTAGGCATCCATTTCCAGGTCTTCACTGGTTATATAAAGAGGAAATCTCTTACCAGGAATGGGCAATTAACAGGATGTGCAAGGCAGTCTCCTCATCGTGTTTGTACAATCTGCAAATTGGTCCATTTTTGTCCCACTTTACATAGATGTTTCCTAAAATGACCGTGTTCAGTAATTAACACAACTAGTTTCCTTATTCATCATCTGTCCAATTTTAGGAGAGATGAAGAAAGCGTTGCTTGGGCCTAGGACCAATTTCCAAGCTTGTTTTTATCCAAGATAGGTTTGCCACCTAGGTTTGTGTTTTTTCCCCAATCTATATTTTTACCACAGTCTTAGCAGTATGTATACTGATTTCAACCATGGGTTCAAAACAACAATGGGTATATTAGTAACTTTTTTTACCAACTGATCTATTTTTCATTTCCATAAACACCCCAATGCTCTGGTAACCACCACAGTTCAAGCCTATTTCAAGATGCAGGGCAGTCAGGGCATGAGGCATTCCCATACCAGTTTAGATTTTACCTTGTCGGAAAGAAGTGCTTTGGCCTCTGAGCAAAATTTGTCGGCCGTTTCACGCCCTGAGTTGAATGGGATGCTGATGACCTTAGATGTTAAAGAGCATCCATAAATAAATCAATCAAAAAAAAAAAAGAAGTGCTTATAAAGCACTTTGGTTATCTGTGAGGATGAGAATTCATTTACCATGGTAACCTTTCTTAAAGTTTTCTAAAAGTACAGTTCAAGATAGCAAACACTTCTGCCTGAACTATGCAATATTTTCCAAGGCATACACTGATATTTGTTCTTGGAAATAGGCCATATGCCTGTGCCTGAATGTTCCTCTATGCAGGATCCATCAGTAAACCATACAAGTTGATAACATCCTTTTTAGGCATAATTCATTCCATTCAATCTTCTCAAGATCTGAGAGTTACCTTAAATGGAGGGGAAGAACAATATTTGAATATTCATTAAGTCGGACCTCATGCTCAATACTGAAAGATCCAGGAAATTTGGAACAGGGGTATGTCCAGTCATTGCACAATCTGTTTGCAGTAACTCATTATAGTACTTCCCAGCAACCATTGTATTCCTTTCTTTGAAGTCTATCATCAGAATTTATCTACAGTCCCAAAAAATTGTCTTCCTGATCTTTGTGATCTGTTACTTTGCCCTTTCTTGGGACCGCCATAGGTGGCCTAGGTTATTAATGCACGAACTCATGAGCGGGAGGTCTGGGGTTTGAATCCTGCCAGGACCATCCTCCCTGACTGAGGTTTTTTTTTCCAGGTTTTCCTCAGTCCTCATAAATGGCAAATGCCAGGGAGGTAACCTAAACTTAGGCCTGGAACGTTTCCTTCCTTAAAAAAATGGGCTTTAAACACTATTCAAGCAAACCTTTGCCTACCATAACATTGATTCTCTCTTTTTTTTTTAAAGCAGGTCATTATTTCATCCCCTATGGCAATGGATTCCAATGCTACACTCTCATTACCATGACAACAGGTCAAAACACTTCTGAAATCCATGCACGTGTACATTTCAGCTGCTGAAAGAATTTGGGACACCCGTCTTGCACCATACAAAAGCTAATGAAGAATGCAGCACACAGTTGTTTTAGAAAGCCCAACTTTGGAACTGTTTCTTTTGTCTTCAAACATGTGTCATTCAGAACTTTCTCTTCAACAAGGGAGAAGTTTTCTTTAATAAAACTTTAATAACTGCTTTGTATTTAATTTTGAACATCCCACCATATTATGCAACATGTCTGACTTAAAGGAGCTCAAAGCAAATTAATGCCTTGGCTGGTATGAGCATTTACATTCCTCAGAGTATTGGATACCATGAACATTGCAACAATGAATCATGGACTATTCCAGGCCATAAACTTTGGACTGTACCTTGTATCTATGTGGCATATTATTTGTATGTTTTATAAGTTTTACCCATGTGCATTTCCCTAATTACTGGCAATGGAGTAGTCATGCCATTATTGGGTAACATTTTTCATGCACCCTCTATAAATAGATTGAGTAAGTCTTTTGAAGGAAACAAATTAGAAAGGGTGAAATGTAACATGTCCTGTTGTTGGAAGTTATTTGCAATACTAAATAGACATTTTAATGTTACCAAAGGGTGTTTCAGCCTTGTAACTTTCAAATCAATGCCATAGACACACCTTGCTTGGTGTTTGAAAAGCATGCAGTTCCATGACAGTCTGCAAGGATTTTTATGATACAGACATCTGATGGGGTAAGACAAAAAAATCTTGATACTACAGTCCGTTAGAAAAGAGACAATCTTCAAAGAAGGAAACAATTGACATTAAGATTGTTTAAAATAGTCAATGTAGATTCTTTGTCACACTGTAGATTCACAACTTCATTGAAGATACAAGGATTCAAAAAATAAGTTATACTTGCCCTAATCAATTAGTACTGGGCAAAAAGGATTGCCCTTGTGCAAAACAGAATTCATGTTCACGTCTTCCTATGGGACTTTTTCCATTGTAGTAAAAGAAGTGCATCATAGCATAAGCAAAATGGTATGTCAACTAGTAATGTACTCCAAGATTAAGCACAAGAAACTATAATTTTTGTGGGTAAAACATCTTAATTGCATGGAAATTCATCATGAAATTTCACATTTATGTGGGCAAAATGCAATGCTGCATCCAACCATATTGAAATGCTGCCAGCAGTTTGGGCAAGGCTGCACAGATGTGACTTGATGCTAATTAGCAAGGAAAAGGCCAATAACAGACTGATGCAATGGTTCTCAGCAATACTGCTGTGGAAATGGTGCACCCAAATATTAGAAATTGCTAATATTTTGCCTTACAAGTAAAATATGTTGTACAAAATTATGTTAAATCAATAGTACAAGAAATTCACTTAACATTCAAAAGCAATAACAAATGTAAAAAGCTCTTTGAAGATGCTAATATTGTTTGTAAGCTATGCTTCTCATATACCAAGATATGTGTATGTCAAATGTCACTGAATTACATATATTAGTTAAAAAGTTACAAGGAAAAATTAGGGGCCAAGATCCAGTGAAACCCCCAATATATAATATACTCTTTAATAACTGTATCTGTCTTTCAGTTTTCTACTTCCCTACTTGTAAAACTTGAACATAGCACTGGAGGTAACACAAATGAATGTAACAATTTAGTTGTATGTATAACTCCGTCCGGTGCGGGAATATATTTATGGCAGGTTTTCATTCTTTAAATCCCAGTCAGTTAGAAATGTAGTTATGTATATATATGGAAAATATTGTATTGTACAAACTGTGTAAAAAAAAAAAAATATCTCTAAATGACAGTATTTCATGGTGTGATATTTTCTTATGTTTATTATTTTGTGCTGTATGTGTGTTGATCTATTTAAGTAAGTATAATTGTGAGTGTGCTTCCAACCACAACTTCTTTCAAGAACTCTGAACTTATGCTGTTGTGACTGTTAGTTGAATACATTCTTCTTGAGACATTTGCTTGATTGTCCATACTAAATGTAGAAAATAAATCATTGGCTAGAAAAAAATTATCCATATAACAGAAAGAATTACTTTAGCACATTAACTTATATCTTATTATTTTTACTGATTTTTATCATCAGCTAACAAAACAAAAAATGTGTTTCATCTTCATTATGTCTCAAAAATACATATACAGTTGAATGGAGAGCCAAGGCTATCTTAAATTAAACAGAGGGAAAATTTTTAATTTCACAAATTTTATCTGCAACTGCAGTACAGTCCAACTATAATCCTTTTTTTAAAACCAAATTATCATAACTTAGTGTTACATTACTACTATTTTTTAAAAAAAAAAAACTAGTGTTTTTTTGTTTCTGAATATGGTTCTGTTTTATATCTTGCCAATTTTTCATGAGTAGAATTTGTTAGAAAAATTGGTAAAATTCAACAAAGATAGCTGGGAACAAAAAGTCAGGAAAAAGAGAGTTCTTGAGATGGAAAAATATAAGCACTATGGAGAGATTGCAGAAATAGATTTGGAATTATATGAATTACATCTAAATTTATCTAAATCATTAGGCACTGCAATTAAGGAAAATTTGGAAAGAAATGTCTTCAAATTTATCAGTTTCCAAGTAAAACATAAAGCCATCTGCCAAAAGAGAAAATTTAAAAAACCGTATAAAAAACAGTGGAAATGGAAAACATTATTCCCAAACCTAACCTCAATGACGTCAAACTTCTGTAAAGATATTTTTAACTCAAAAGAAATGGAATTCCTAAACAAAGGCATTAACGCATGTGTAGATTTCTCATGTAATCTAGGTGAGTATATAACATATATAGAGCTGGCAATAGAGAATTTAAACATAACAGACAAAAATTTGGTAATGAACATTACAGAAAAAAAATATTACAAGAAATAAGAAATAATAGCTTTGGCTCAAAATCTTATCAAAAACCCAACAAAAGCTCTTAGTAATTAAGACATGAATTATACAAAGGCTGATAAGGGTAACAAAATTGTTATTTTAGATAAAGAAGACTACAAGCAAAGGATGCAAGATTTGCTAAGTAGTGACAAACTTGTTGAAGTCAAAACAGACCCATTGAAATAATGCATTAAATCCATGGAAGAAGTTTTGGAAAATAGTACCCTGATTCCAAAAACAGATCATTACAAAATTAAGGTCCACAACCCATCTTTAGCCAGGATATATGGCCTTCAGAAGATCTATAAACCTGAGAGAAGTATGAGGCCAATTATTAACAACTACCATATAGCAAACTGGTTACCATTATAGTTCCATTCACTACCAAAATTTCATAGCTTAAGTTTAAAAAACTGCATAGACCTCATTAATGAAATCAAAGATAAAAGATTATCACTGAACAACACACTGGTTTCTTTTGATGTCAAAGCCCTGTTTCCCAGCATACTACAGAATAAATTATTAGTTTTTGTAAGAAAATGGTTACAATCAACCAAGCTAACAGAAGAACACATCAAAGAATATATCGAATTCACTAAGTATTAATCAAGCATTTTTTATATTCGAGGACAAATTCTTTAAATAGAAAGCACGACTTACAATGGGCAGTCCATTATCACCTTTCTTTGCCGACTTATTCATAAGCTGTTTTGAGATGCATATAACTAAGACTTTTCACCAAATTTTTAAGGTTTGGCACAGATATGCAGATGATGTATTTGCTATTATAAACAATAATCATGTGGAAACTTTTAAACATGCAAGAGCCTTCAATTAAATTCACTGTAGAAACAGAAAGAGATAATATGTTGCCATTTTTAGATCTGAAGATAATAAAATGTAATAATAAACTTGAATTTGGCATCTATAGAAAGAACACATATACAGACAATTATATCAAAGCCCATTGGTTTAACCCATGATCACATAGAAGCAGCATTCAACAGCATGATATACAGACTAATAAATATACTACTGAGCAAAGAAGAATACAAGAATGAATATCTACACATAATAGAAGCAGCTAAATCAAATGGCTGAAGATGGAGGCAAACGCCTTTGAAACATGTCCAAGTAAGTGGAACAAAATTAGTGAAATTTGAATGATTTGTAATAATAATTTATCTTAAATCCAATGGGTTCAACAAAGAGATGATTAACCAAAAAATTAAAAAATTCTAGAAACAAAAAAGAATTAAACAAATAACAACTGTGAGTGATTTATCAGGGTAAAAAACATTTAGAAGTTCACTTACGATCCATCAGCCAATAAGAAATTTCAAAAAATGTTCAAGCAGTACAATATCATCGTAGCTCCTCAAAACCAATACAATGTAAAAAAGTTATTGAAATTAAACAAAACAGATTCCAGGTTCAAAGAGAGAAATATAGGGATTGGGTTGAAGGAACATTGGAGAAACATCCATTACAAGCAAAAACTGTAGCAGCACATTTTCAGAATGAAAACCATGAAATAGAAAAAGTAATCAAGTTATTAAAAACTGTTCAACAACCAAAAGAAACTAAACATATGGGAAAGGATTTATATAAAAAAACATGAGCATAACCTTTGAATTTTGACATCCCAGAGGCAGACAGCACTTTATTTATTTAAGTTTATTGCTAGACCACTAGAGTCAACCCAGATACCTAACCACCCAGCTTCTACGAATGATCCAACAGTTGTTTAACTGCTGATGCTGTGGACAGAAGTTCCACAAAACATATGTCCTAAGTAAATCTCATGTAAGTAAAATCGTAAAGTGTGTTCTAAATATCCTACTCAGAAGAGATTAAGAATTGTTCCTGTTTTGATGCTGGACCTCTCTATTTCTATCGGAACTAACTTTCTTTTATGTTTAACACTAATTCTTTCTCATTCTCATTTTATTTTTGATCCTTTGTATCCATAGTACAAGAATAGTCAAACTTAAAAAACATTTATACAAAGATTTGCTTATATTTATGTATGAATTCTTCTAAACTTTAAATTACATTTTATGTTAAGTAATTTTTTATGGCCTTTGTGCAATTTATTTCTTTTGGTAGCCTGCTGTATAACTTTTCCCCATACTTCTTCAGTTACAGTTGTTTAGTGTTCTCCTAGGTGTGGATCTAATGTAAACTTCAATATTTCTTACATTATAATTATGTATCATATAATTTTAGTTCATCTTTGGTTTGTACTTTTTTTTTTCCCCAGTACCTTAAAAATATTCCCTACTTCCCATATAGTAATATTTCCCCACAGCATTATGCCATTTTTGTATGTGACCATTCATGAATGTAAGTAAATCTGCTTAATTGTTTCACTAACCATTGATTTTCTGATTAGTCTATTATGTAAATATCTGTTTGATAATGTACTCTGTTTAGTGTTTTTGGAATGTCTTTACCCTCTATTGTGAGTTTCAATTTATTATATTAGATTTTATAATGTTGTTTTACTGTTCTTAGTATTGCATTTGCATTGTTTCCAAGTTTGGGTTGTTGTTATTATTGTTGTTGTTGTTGTTGTTGTTGTTGTTGTCATCGTCATACCATCCGCATGTCCTATTGCTAACCCCCCATTTTTTGTAGTAATTAAAAACTGTCATTTACATATACTAGAAATAAGAATGGTCACAATTTTGAATCCTGCAGAACTACCTGTTTTATAGTATGAAGGTTTGATTTTACGTTTTTATTTCTACAAATTTCTTTCTGCTCTGTAAGTATGTTTTTAACTAGTTTTTTGCCAGCTCTCTGACCCCATATAACTCTTAACTTATTTATGAGAACCAAACACTCAAGCTAAAACTTGAAAAGCAGAAATCCAACAGATGGCTTAAAATAATTAAAACTGAACTGAATAAATCCGTCACAGTTAGGAAGAATGAAGTGTTGTTTTACATTACAAATGGAACATCAAATATTCTACTGCAAGTTAAAAAGGACATGCAATTTCCTGTCCTTTCAATACAATTCAGGTTCTGCTGCATACAATATTCATAAATATATATAAATACAAACTGCTATATTTACCAGTTTTATAGTAAACAATTATGAATATTTAACAAATGAACATCTTATAAATGTAGCACCTCTGTATGAGGCCTCGTTATGCACAATCCCATATGGGCATTAAAATTACTGTAGTATTAGTAACTCCATTAAGGAAGGGAAAGCATGAATAGGAGAGAACACACTTCCCCACCTTCAAGCTTCACTGGCTCATTCGACCAATCAGAAGTGTGTTATTGCTATAACAACGCTTGTTGTTGCCACGTAGTTCAAACCAATTGTACCCTCATATCCTTTGGCATATTTTTGTAAATTAACTATTAAGGCTTTCACAGTACTCCATAATATTCTAGTATCCAGTTTTATAGGCCAAAGTTCAATTTTTGATGTTTTGCCAAGAAAGGCCAACTGTAGCTCTTGATGAAACAGTTTCTGTAGGCTCAAAAATTTCACCATATTATACAAGACTGGAGATGCAATTTACAGTTTCCCCTTTGAACATCATGAAATAATGTAGATTGATAATTAAAGTTAGAAGCTCATATTGATCATCTCTTATGAGTCAAACTACTTCATTTACTCATGGTTTTATCAGGATCTTTGTCCACCTCCTCAAGATTATTCTGAGACTCCCAATTTTCATTTACTGCTCATGTTTTTTAAATTCATACTAGTAACTGTTTTTGCATTCATCATTGGGTGGGGTTTCAACTTTTTAGTATTTTTGTGTGGGTAGCACCTGACAGTCTTTTAGCTGGAAGAATGAATTGTTAACTATTCAACAAGTACATTAATTATATCCTTTTATTTACAGTGTTCTGACTATTCATTGCACACTAAACAATCATGCAGTCTTTACAGTTTTTCTGGGAAAGCTATTGTGGTAGCTTACCTTTTACTTTCTGCAGATGATGGTGCAGCAATGATGGAATGAGGCAGGGGAAATCTTGAGTACCCAAAGAATACCTGCCTTGGTGCCATTTTGTCTGCCACAAATCCCACTAAGGTTGCAAGGAAATTGAAATTGAATTTATTTCTCTTTACATCAACATACAATTTTAAATATTACAATTAGATTTTTGTCTTCATCAATTCCATCAGTATGACTATTACAATATTTTAATTCTAAAAACTTCATCTGACTATTATCCTATAATTGTGAGTTATTTCCTTAGTACTATATGCACACTAACACCCAGGTTATTGGTGTATAATAATCCTGTTTCTAATGCTAATTTACTCCCATTCCCTCCCTTATTCAATTTATCAATCATTAACTATGTGACCATTCTTTATCACCTTCCCTAAATACCTTTAAATCCATAAATTATTATTTATCTAAGGTTACACTCCTTTCTACATTTCCTTTCATGATCCTCTTCTCCATTCTTATTCCATTTTTCTCTAACTTTACTTGAATAGTTCCCTATCATTTTTATATCCTTCTCTCCTTTTACAATTAAAATCTTCCTAATTAAAATTTCCATATCTAAATTTTCCCATTTTTTATTCCAAACCTTTTCTCTCCATAACTTTGATTACAGTATAACAAACAATGAAAATCTGTATTGGTTTCTCCACACATTAAACAATTTCCTATTCTTTTATCATATCCCAATCCTTTTAAATTCATAACTCATATTCTAACCCAAGCAAATCGTTCTCTGCTGCCATATCACATTGTTCTATATACTTTTCCCTACCCCATACTGTTTTTATTCCCCTATAAAGTCTCAATGAATTCTTTTCACCTAAACTACTAATTATTTATTGTCATTCAACATCTTCCAATCTTACATTTACTTCTTTCCAAAATCTTCTATTTTGGTATTCTCTATTTATCCATACTTTTCCTAAATCTATCTGTTGTAAAATTTCCTGCACTTTGAAATACCATGATTCTTTTCACTGTCATTTCTCCTGTATACTAAAACATTCTTTAATAATGTCACATTCTTCTAATGTGGTAATTCTGAATAAATTTTTCATAATTCTAGTGATTATTTTTTTCTTAATGGAATATCTACCTAATTCTAGCCGTACTGTATCATTTGGGAATGCTGTTGGTAAACCTAAAATCAATTTACAAAAACTTCTATTTCTTTTATCAACATCTTTCCATGCATCCTCTACACCCCAAATTTCTGATCCATACAACTTTTTAGCTTTTACTACGGTTATGTATATTCTTTCCAGTCAATTCAGGTGGAATTTCCCTCAGAAGAATAAATAGATTGTACACAAAAGAACCTCCAACTAGCTCATATTAAATAATATTCCATTTATATTTATACTGTGAGTTGTTGTTTTAGCCAGTGCCATTGTTCATAGAAATTGACAATCAAAAATTATCATATTGTAATTCATGAAAACTTTCAGCATGACTGATAAGAAGGGACTATTTATTAGAAATATTTTGTCATATTTATTTTATGAAATATAATATTGTTGCACTAGTGACAAGCTAAAATATATAAAACTGTAAAACATTTTTGATAGGAAAATGTCATAGCTGTGCAGCAGAAATAATTTATTGAAATAGAGAATGTGATTATTTTAGCCATAGTGTAATATGTAATAAAGCCTAAGCAATAATAAATATACAGTAAACTGTAAAAAGTTTTTTTGCTATTTGGAATAGAAAGCAGTGATTATTACATTTTCTTCAAAGCTCCCATTGTTTATCTGGCAATTATTTTGCAGCTGAGTGAATGTGTTTGCATTTATTACCAAATATGTGGTAAGGTGTTGGAGATCCTTTTAATATTGGTTATTAGAGATAATAATAAGGTGCTAATAATAGTAATTTTATTAGTTGATAAGGAATGACAAATTACATAGCACTCATCAGATTAAATTTACATTACAATATAATATAATGTCAAAGCACAGAAAGTTAATATTAATGCTCAGTAAACAGCAAAGTCTTGAATGAATAAAACTAATGCTTCTATGATCATAGCAACACATTCATTTGTTGACAAATTTTTTTATGTAATTGTTAGCATTATGGAACAGCAATTTGCTTCATGACAAGTTATAATTATGTACCTGTTATATGTGACATTTGTAAGTTATATGAAACAGTTGGTTGCCACTACATACTGACAAATTAGTAAAATTGTTACACTTGTCATATTTATCAACTTTTATGAAACAGAGCCCAGTTTGTACAGTTTCTACAAACACAATATTAAACTTGGTTCTTTTATTAACTTATCTATAATTCATTTAAGAACTTTCAAAAAATTATAAGAAATTTTTAAAAAATTCTGTTGGAACTCACACAGTTAAGCTTGTTAAATGTAAATTCTATTTAATCTGTCTTCTAACACATTCTTCTGCTTCACTTACTTTACTCATCATCAAGTTGGTTGAAGATGGAGAAGATGTCTCTTCGAAACTGGTCCCACCATATTTAAAAGTAAATGAAGCATAAGAGTGTGCTAGATAACAGATTAAATTGATATAACAAATTATTATTGAGGAAATCACTCTTATTTCACTAATTTAGTTCCACTTGGACATGTTTCAAAGGCAGTTGCCTTCATCTTCAGCATGATCCCAATGTCCGCTTCCCCGTGTGGTATTAAGATGTTGCTCCATTGACTTCACGAACTTAGTGATAAGGTTACTATTGTTTGGGAGATCAAAATTAACCAAAATTTCTTTGTTTTTATTTATGAATACATTTTCCCACACTGTCAATTCTATTGATTTTGTGTGGGAAAATATATTCATAAATAAAAACAAAGGAAATTTGGTTAATTTTGGTCTTCCAAACAATAGTAACCGCGGAAGCGGGGAAGCGGACATAGGGATCATGCTGACGATGAAGGCAACTGCCTTTGAAACATGTCCAAGTAAGTGGAACTAAATTAGTGAAATTTGAGTGATTTCCTCAATAATAATTTGTTATATTATACTATATTTCACTGTGAAAATTCCCATTATTCAAAACTATAGATTAAATTGAATTTACATTTATCTATAATTGTTTCCAATATTCACATTCTTCAGTTTCCCTCATTTTGTTTATTGGTATTTATTTTCATTTATATCACTAGGTTTTTCCTTTCCTTAATAACTTTTCTTAAATACTTCTACCTCCTTTTTCTGAATAATTAACAAACTTTTTCAGATATTTGTCTTTATTATTTTTATCTACTTCTTTGAGAGGCTTCTACATATGTTCATTAAATGAAAACAAAGTAGTACTTAACAAGGGTTTATTTATTGCTTTCTTTTTTCAACATTTTATGACAAAAAAGTGTAAATAAAATATTCTTTCATGAATTTATTTTCATCTTTATCAAAAATTCAGTAACAATTTTTTCATAAAATTTAACAAAATTTGTAGCTCCTTATAAACCATAAAAAGCATCCCATTTCACTTTAGTCTAATTCAAATATGTTGGTACAACATATTTAGTTCTTATTTTGACTAAACTACATCATAAAACCAAATTTTAAAATGTGATATGAAGTTTTAACAAGTAAATGTAAATTCTTTAAGAAATAAAGAGTAGAAATTGTTAATGATTTACTGACATCTTCAAGACAATGGTACAAGAATGATGGAGCGATCTGTAAGAGATCCATTACTTTGTCGATACAAATTTCATATTCTGTCACATAGCAAGTTTTGCAGTGCTTGTTACTAAGGGAATGGTTGGAAGCATACGTTTTGTAAGGTGCATGGAGATATTGGATAAGTTAGCATCTAGTAAAGAATGATTATTTTGTTAGTCAGTTTTTTAGGTTCATTTTATCATAATTAAATTATAATGCTACAATTTCAGGACCAATTATTTTTATAATGTGCCAAAGTAAATCAACAAATCTTGTTAAAATCTCTCCATAATGTATATTGATATGTCAAATTTGGTCAAACGTCCTCTCTGCCAGAGAATAAGGTAAGAACAATAGTAATAATTGAATGTTAACAAATGATGGACTGTACAGTGATGTAATAAAAGTTCTGTAAGCAAGTCTGTGTTATTTATTACAACATTAGCTACTTGAATTTTGTGAAGAGAATAGTTTGGTTACCTGTAATTATTTAAGAGGAAGTGATATTTAGCATTTGTGAGCAAAAATGGGAAGCATATGATAGAATATATTTTATGCTCACTAGGACTCATATCTGAACTGAAGGATGCAAAAGGAGTGATCATGGCAGATGATAGATAAAAAAATTGATTTATTCATTACACTTTTGTTTTGGTTTTACACAGTGGAGAAGACAAGTGCATAATAGAGGACACTCAAAACTGAGCAACTTGATTTAGATACAGAATAAAAAAAGTTTAAAAATAAAATATCAAGGGGCCCTGTTAATATACCAACCAAATTGGTGAAGTTATAAGGTGAACCCTATCTGATATGTTATTTAACATATCCTTAAATAATTGAGTGCTCAAGTTACAAATCCGGCCAAGTCCTTTTTTTTTCTCTCTCACTTCCAAAAGTGAAATTATGAGTTACTCTTATGGAAAACTATATGTGAATTCCAAATTGGGTGTTATAGTATGCCAACAAAAAAGAACAGAAATGTGTTTAATTTCGCTTTAAAAAGAAGTCTTTCTTTCAAAAACTGTCACCTTCTAAGCATATGTGTTACATCAGTGACCAACCCATCAATTTAATTTATCCTTACACCAAGAAAGATTTGAGTCTGCTGGTGCAGAATAGGGGTTAGAGCTGCAGTCCCGAGCAACTGTTGTAGTAGTAATAGTAGCTTATTGATCCAGTTGATTGCTTTAGTACATAGTTGTACAATTGATGTTGGACACGTCTTAATAAAATACTGAATTATATACAAGAATATCAAAAGTAAAAGTAAAAAACATAATACATAAATGTCATAGAAGCACATAGATGAAGTCCATGGTCATTCCAACACTGCTAGGAGATAGTGCAGTGATTAGTTATTTATTGTTATTTACAAGGAAATCTTGAATGGAGTAGAGGGAGTGGTTAATTAGATGTGCCTTTAGAGATAGTTTGTAAAACTTATCTCGCTGTATTTTCTTTCAGTAGTATGGAAGGTTATTGTATATCTTTATGCCATAGTGCAATATGCTCCTGTGATATAAGGAAGTATTATACTCATATACATGGAGATTTGATGGACTGCTTCATTCTTAATGAAGGGTGAACCTGTATTATTGATGGTTTTACGGATAAACATTATCATTTCAAATATGTGGATACCAGGAAGAGGAAGAATGCTTAATTTTTTAAAAAGTGGTTTACATGTTGTTCATGGACTTGCTCCTATCGTGGCTGGAATTATTTTCTTTTACATCATGAAGCATACCTTACTTGGTCCTGATTCACCCCAGAGTATTATGCCATACCTTAACAAGGAGTGGACATAGCAAAGTAAGCCATTCTAACAGTCTCCAGCCTTGTACATCCTGCTTATCACATAGCATGCTGTATTGAGTTTTTTGTTTATGTGATTTACGTCAGTATCCCATTTCAAATTGCTCTGAAACCATAGGCCAAGAAATTTGGTGGAGTCTACTTTCCCATTGTCTGGTTTAGGAGTTTTTTGTGGAGTTACATATTCTTTATTTTCTTTTGTATGAATGTACATTGGTATTCTTATTCACATTTATTATCAATTTTTTTTTTACAAAATAGGTAGCAATTTGGTCTGTTATTTGGAAAAATGACTTTAAGCAGTTTTCTTTGTTTGCTGCCCTTACCAGGACACTTGTGTCATCAGCAAAGAGAAGGGACTTTACAGAATCATCAGCTATAATGAAATCATTAATGAATAGCAAGAAAGGGATAGGACCTAATATAGAGCCTTGAGGTGGTACATAATTTTTCACTGGTGCACTTGATCGATACTTCTTTACCTCTCTAATTTCTATGTGATTAATTTCAACAATTTGTTTCCGGTTATTCAGATATGATTTTATCCAGCTGTGAGGTTCCTATAATTCCAAGCTTTTCTATCCTTTTTGGTTTTCTGCTTTTCTGCGGGATTGGGTTCTAATCCCGCCAGGACTGTCCTCCATGACTGAGATTTTTCCAGTTTTTCCTCAGTACTCATAAATGGCAAATTCCAGGGGGGTACCCTAAACTTAGGCCTGGAACGTTTCCTTCCTTAATAATACTTTCCCAAAATATCATTTCATTTCATGTATCATCAATGTCCACTGCCTGTGGTGCCTCAGTAGTAAAAATGGGCGTTAAACACTATTAAAAAAAGCTTTTCTAGTTTTACTAATAGTTTTTAATGGCCAATTGTGTCAAATGCTTTTGACAGATCTAAAAAAATGTTCTTTTTCATCAATACCTCTGAGGAATTTACAAACAAAAGAGAAAATTGCTGATTCAGTAGAGTGATTGCTTCTAAATTCATGTTGGTCTCCAGATAGTAAACTGTTCCTCTCTGGGAAGCTCAAGAGCCGCTTGTAAAGTAAGTTTTCCAAAAATGTTGAGAATACTGATAGTAATGCTATGGGTTGGTAGTTTGACATATTTCTTTCCCCCTTTTTGTATAATGGCTTAACAATAGCTATTTTGAGGCAAGCAGGAAAAATGCCACTGCTAAAGGATTCATTGTAAAGGTATGTTAATGGTAGAGCAATTAGATGTGCACATTTTTAATTAGGAAGTCAGGTATGCCATCTATTCCTGCTGAACATTTTGGTTTTAGTTCCTTTATTATTTGCAGTATTTCCACTTCATTTGTAGGACAAGGTAAATTAAATCTTAACTTCACAAGTAGGCAAGCATGCATTTTTTGCTTAATTGCTATTTTTATTAGGTTTTCTGCTATGTTAACAAAATAATTGTTTGAACTATTTGCTACTTCATTGGGGTGTGAGATGTATTGTGAATTTTCCATCAGAGTTATGCTTGTGACATAGGGTAAATTACCTGTTGTTTCTCTCTTAATTACATTCTATATAGCCTTTGATTTGTTACTAACTATTTTCATTGCTTTGTCATTGGCCTGCCGTCTTGCTTATCTTATGACTCTCATTACTCCTGAGCAACGAACATCGGCGGAGAAAGCTGAATTCATCCACAGTACCGAATGGCAGTTTCTTTTCATGAAACAGTTGCCAGGTCCAAACAATTCCAAAATAGCAGTTTCATAGGACAAGTCAGTTACATATGGGTAGAATGGCGAATTTGCCCCTACACGCAGTATGGAAATCACTAGGTTCAATTCAACTCTTACTGCTTGCTGCTGTAAGTCCCGAGGAACAGTGGAGAGAGTCGAACTCCTCAGTCCCAAAAGAGAGAATAATGGGGATGCACATTTTGCTGTTCTCTGTTTACATGTAGTGTTAATGAGACAATTTAATAATGAGTGCATTAAAACAGCTCGTATGCATGGAATATGGGAATGAGTATAACTGCAATAGAAATCTAAGCATATTTCGCATTCACCTTGCAAAACCTGATACAACGGATGCCAATAAGATCGTGCTTTCTTTGCTGCAAGATATAAAAGCTTCTTGTCCCCAATGCCAGCAAAGGCACCGCTGTGGCTAAGGGATGTTGAGATGGCTGAGTGGTAAGCAGATAGCTGCAAGGATAGGTTGGTCGCTTAAGTATTAAAATACAATGTCGAGTTCTTTCAAGTAAAAAGATACATTTACAGAAATGTGAAATGATGATTAGAGAATAGTTTCAGACAATTGAGATATTCTTTAAAAATTTCTACAGCTCCCAGAGGAGAAATTAGGATAAGATACTGGAAATATCAAATAATAAGGAAGGCCCCTTATCAAGAGACACACATGATAGCCTGTCACTATACTAAGTGATTGTGCCCGCCCAGATAATAAATCTGGGTTTTTATACACACTGCCTAAAGATAAGAGGGGTCGAGGCAGACATGTCATAATTAAGAGTGTCTGGTTCTTGATACCAGGCAGTTGTAAATTAGTTAATTATTATTGGAACTAGTTGCTTAAGAAATATCCCATTCTTATAAGAAAACAAATTTGTAAAATCTTTCCATTAATTCCTTTCTTTGTAGAGTTGCTGCAGAGTTCATTTTAAGTTACTGTCTCCTTAGCACACAAAATAGGGACATTCTCAATGCATATCACCTCTAAGTTCATATCATAAATTTAATGAATGATTAGAAATTTCTTCTCATCATTTATGAGCACAATGTGATTCTGTTGGTCATCTAGCAATTTTAAATATACCTACACTGCAGAAAAATAGCAGCCCTTCTAGAAGAGTTTTAATAGTTTTGCAGGCTAATATAAGTTAGTTCTGTGTCTAGTATGATAATCGTGTGCTGTGTATTATCATTGAAGCTACTGTAATTGTCAGCTATGTGACACAAAATTATATTTGCCTGTGAAGGGGAAAATATTAAGATTCTTAAGTGAGGACCTACAAGAATACTGGGGTTAAGGCTCTCTTCTGCAGGATGAATACCCTATATACTATGTGCTGAATTTCGCCCTTATTCTATATCTCAGAATGTGATCATAATAGAGTGAAAATATGTGAAGTGAACTGTTCTCAGTGTTTCAAGGTGTATTGGATATGTTTTAAGTCTCTTAAAGCAAAAGAGGCCATTCAGTTAGTTCCTATAGGTGAAGTTAAGTAAAAAATACCAACAGCGCGAACTAAAAAATCAGACTAAGGATGTTAAGTACTAATAATTGCTTAAAACTTTCATCTGCTGACATTTAGCTTGAAAAATACATTTTTTTTTTTATTCACACCTTCTTTGGGAGGTCGATGAGGTTTAAAATACATGTGTAGGATGTAAACCCATGGCTTTGAATAATATTTCCATTCTTTCTAACGGATGATATTTTGGTGCGGTTTGAAACATACAACACTTTTGGTCTTGTTTGATTTTTAAAAATATATCGAGTCGGGCACGCCCCTGGCAATCCAAGGGATGGATTTGTTTACGAAGCACACATGCTATTGCGCATGCGCGGGGATCACGTGTTCTGAGGTGTAACAAAACAAATACCGAGCCTGCAGAATTGCAGATCGCTAGGTGACGTTGTGGAAGGCGAATGAGTTGTTTGTGAACGCTGTGCCGATACTGCCGGTAGGCAAGTGTGTGCATATTATATCATTGTTATATTGGAAACAGAGTTGGTTTCTGGTTTGTAATATAGTGTGAACTTAATTGGTTCAAGATGATGGAACCAGAAATCATAAATAGCCAGGATCTCGATGTTGATATTGTGGATGAGGATCAAAATGGCGTCGAAAACGGAGTTTCTGGAACTGAGATTGCTGTTGGAATAAATGGTGCGGACTGTTCCGTTGAACACCGTATCAAGAAAAAAGCTAGGAGGCTGATTAAGCAATTCAGTAAAGAAGGTGTAACAACAAATGGTGCTGCCCTAATTACTGGAACACGAATGCTGAAGAACAGCCGAAGGCCAAGGAATGGCTACGGGCGAGGACTGCCCAAGAAAGGTAGGTTCCAAGGAGGATTTATGACATTATCGATTTGTTATGAGTTTGTTCCGTCTTAGACCAAGATTTGCATTGCTATAATATAACCCATTAGCAAAACACTGAATAACAAATTATAAAAGTAAAGTAAATGCTGGTACTTCCCTCTCCCCGTTTTTCTTACATCCCGGTGCTTGCTGCTCTTCTTTTTCATTGACTAAATCCATCGTCTTTTAGCTGTAGTAAAGAAATTGTATTCAAACTATATAATATTGAGGTATTTGTTATTCTTTTCCTTACCTTTTCGTTTTGTGAAACTTTTCTCTTGAATCTAATTTATTGAAAAGTAAGGGGAAATTTTTCTGTTTCTTTTCTCAAAAAAATGTGTAGCCTTTCCACGTTCTGAAACTAATAACCCAATATATTTTCTCTTCATAATTGCATTTCATTTAACCCACTGATCGCCTATAGTTGTCTGCATACAGTGTCATACTGCTACTTGTAGGAGTTTATGTGCAAGTGTGTATGAGAATAAAATGTAGCTCAGCAGTTTTCTAAAGATGTGTTTCTTTGTAAATTCTCTGGTAAATTTAGGAAAATTCTGTTGGCCAGCAGCAGATTTGAGATGTGATGCTTATTGAAAATTAGTTGTAGTTTTTAAGACTAATGTATCTAGAGGGAGTCTTTTGTAGTCCTTAAGACTGTTCTTTCTTGAGGAAAAAAGTAAAGAAATTTCTGTCCAGAATATAGGTAGTTATTTTTAATACACTTATGGACACTGAAAATTTTCTGCCTCAGTTATTGGCATGCAAAGTTTGCAGCTGAAAAGAACATAACTGGCCCTTGCAAAGTGCATTATCTGTTAGTACAGCATTATATTTTTAACAGCTTTGAAATGAGCTTGAAACCACTTTAGAAATTATATTTGTGACTCATTTATGAGTAATAGCATAATTAAATGCCATGTAAATAATTTTCACATCTTGTTTGACAAGAAGATATATGTCAAGTATTTCTGTGCTTAGGATTTGAAATGAAACAGTTTTACAGTGCCAGTGAAAAAGTCTGCAATAAGAGTAACATATTAGGAGCAAATGTTTGACAAATAACCTGCCCAGAGAAATACAAGAGTTTCACTTCAGATGATGGGCCATGGTTTGTAGTTTGGTAAAAATGCATAGTGAGGATTTTCCCAGGAAAAACCAAATTCAAGGTAATGTAGTGTGCATATTCATAGTCAGAACTGCCATGGATGACCAAAGTCATTAATTCATGGACTCGTAAGCAGGAAGTCTGGGGTTTGATTCCTGTCAGGACCATCCTCTCTGACTGAGGTTTTTTTTTTGTCCTAAGTCCTCCCCATAAATAGCATATGCCAAAAAGGTACCCATAACTTAAAAGCCTGGAACTTTTCCTTTATAAAATAATAAAAAAAAATCCCAATTTATCATTTCATCTCATGTATCAACAGTATTTACTGCCTGTGATGGCTCAGCAATAAAAAACAGACATTAAACGCTATTGTACAAAAATTGTGCAGAATCAAGAGCAAAGTGTCCAGTAAGACTGAGTTTACCCAAAATTAGTGTGTTGGCTCATATGTGTTAATTTATTCACCAATTGAAATCTTTCTGTATTTGAACTAGTGCACTATGACATAGATAGCAGATCAATTATACTGTTTTTGGCTCATCCTGCCTCATACAAACATAACCACTGTCAGGTAAAGATGAAGGGGGTTCTTACTGCAGTTTTCAAAACTTTCATATGCTAACTTGGACTCAACCTGGATAATTATGTCTCCCCTCTTTTGGGATTTTGTAGAACCTGAAACTCAACAGGACCGGGATGCAGACAGTATCAATTTAAAATATAGTATTTTGCTGTAGGTAATGTGGTAATATGGAGTTATGTAATTATTTTATTTTAGCAGCAAATGCCATTATTTTACAACTCATTCTTACACTCAATCATATTTTAGTTTGCATGGGACTGCAGGTTTGCAATTTTTATTTATTTCTGTTTTCCTGGTATTTCTGTGCCATCGTCAACTTCAGCAGCATGAAAGATCTTAATAGGATTATGATAAAAAGTTCAGTAAAATGTCAGGAATTCATTTCAAGAATGGCTAATTTATAAAGGTTTTTCAAGAAGTGGCAGAAAATTCAATTTTTTAAATATATAATTCAATTAGAGGTATAAGTAATATGTAATTTTTTGATATGTAGCCTTCCTTCTTTTGATACATTTCTCACCAACCTGTTTATTCTATTAGAAAAAATATTTTTGGTTGTGCCTTCAATTAAGAATGCACTGCTTGTTTAGCCTCATCATTCTCTCAAAGCATCTTTCATAGGTTTAAACACATTATAATCAGAAGGAGAGAGATGAAGACATATTTTCCTTTGTCGTGTTAATCATCTTAATGAGCACCCTAGGCAGATATGATGTGCAAGGAACCTCTGAAACAATGATATAAGGGGATCTGATACTGATGCTCAATTTCTCTGGCCAAAACTTCTATAAAATTATGCTAGTTTTCACAGCATCCCTTCAGTAATGGCCATACTGAGAGTGACATACACCCACTTTTAAATGCATCTATCCACTCATACACCCTTCTCTTACTAATACAGCTATCTTCTACTTTTCCAACATCCTTATATGAGGCTTCATGGCCTATGACCACAAAAATTTGACAACAACTCACTGTTGTTACACTGTAAACAAACACAATGGCACTGCCATATTGTTTAAACTGTCCTTCCCATTCAGCAGGCCATCTGTTAGGAATTGTCAGTAGCTTCTCGAGCATGAATCTTCCCTCCGCAGGAGCTTCAAATGCTTGGGATGTTCACTTCGTGAATATCTTGAATTTGTTATTAATTTTTAAATTCTCTCATATTTGCAAAGAAAAGGATTGAAGGATTGGGCTTATGTGGATACCCATTTAAGGATGAGGCGTGGAATAGATTTTTTTTTTTAATATTGCATATAATTTAATTATTACTTATTATTACCTTTACATTGCTATAATTTTTAACAAGAAAAACATGTATGATAACATTAAGTTATTTTCATTGTATATTTAGCACAACTTAGATTTTTTATTAATTTTGAAATCTCATGTCTCAGCCTACCCTATACAAATGCTATGCTTTGCCTTTGGTTAAACTGAACTGTAGTTTTGTGTGGGATTGTTAAAACAAGCACACATTGTTAGTGTTTAAATCTCTAAATGTTTAATAGAGCAGTACTTCTCAACTTTCCAAGAGATGCTTCACAAATTGAAAGGTGTAGATAAAAAGTACAGTTGCACCAGGATCTAAATAGTTACGTCTCACAAGTACCAAATAAAATAACTAAGAATGCTTAATTTTGGCAAATATTGTTTTTTATTTGTAATTGTTCTTATGTTATATTTGACATGTTCCGTACCTGCGTGCCCTGTGCTATTTATCTGTAGCACTTGTTAAGTAATCATATTGTTTTTAATTGTACCCCATGTTATATATATTGTTTTATTTACTTGTACTTTCTTACTATGCGTTTTAGTTTATTTTTGATGGCACTTGCATATGACATGTTCCATATCATTTGCTCATTAACAATAATAACTAACTTACTCCTGAACTTTTGTATAGAAGCATTTTCTTCTTGGAGTCTGATAGAGTCTGGAATGTCCCATTAAAACCATATTTTTGAAAGAATCCAATACAATAATAAAAATAAAAGGTATATTTCATTGGAAAGTCTTGTAAAGTGGATGTAGTATGGATGTAGATGTTGTTGTTCTTTAGATCGTCAGGAGAGCAAAGCTCATTGAACATGTTATACAATTATAAAGCATTCAACTGAAGAATAGATGAACCATCATTTATAATAACAAGTGTGCCATGCAACTTTCTAACTATTAGCAATAAAGACCCACCACCATATTAAACAATGCTAACTTAGTGCAATAACATGGTAAATTCATTAATTATGCTATACTGAAATTAAGAATTTCATCCCTATTATAGAGGATATGAGTATTTCAAATTAATTTTCCTTGAAACATGTGCACTTTTGTAAGAGTAGCAATGTAGCAATGCAGCAATGCCAACTTGGTGGAATAACATGATAAATTCAATAATTAAGTTATGATTAAAAAAATATTCGTCCATATTATAGAAGATGTATTTAAAGATTCCTTTAATTTCTTTTTGAAAAATTTGTATGTCTGTGAATTAAATAATTTCAGTGAAGCTGGAAGGAATAATAGCTGCCCTTTTGGATGATCTATTCAAGTCAACAGCATGTCTAGTGTTATGTATAGATAAGTTCAGATTAAAGTTATCTAAGTTGTCCACCACAAAGCTCATGAGAGATATGTTCTCCAGTTGCAGTTAGAATATTCATCTTCTTAAATAATAATCTATGTGATTGTTGAATACAAACAGGACAGAGGATTCTTATTCCTCTTTTTTGAATGATGAAAGCTCTTACTATGAGAACAGAATTACTCAGAAAACTATTTCGTATCTCATAGTGAAATGAAAATATGTGTAATACACAAGTCTTAATGCATCTTAGTTTATAAGATTAACCAAGCTTCTGAATGCAGAACAATCTGAGCTGAGTTTTGGAACTGGTTTATGTATAACCTAAGTTTAGGTTATATTGCCACTCCACTGTCAACAACTTCGTAAGTACAATATTTGGTTTCTGTATGTTTATTCCAATTTGGATTCTTCATCAATTTCTAGCCCCAAGAACTTGGTATGAGGAACTATCCTAATAGTGTAAAATGTGTTGCCCAGGGCTGTGTTATTTGTGTAGATTGTAATCCATGCTGGTGTTTGTACAAAGTTATAGATGACAGTAAGGTGATTTGTGAAATAGATTTACTAAGTTCCAACCAGCAATTGGCCTTTGTTGGCACACAACATACAGACTGTTTTTAAGGCAGCCACATATGTGAAAAGAACAGATTTATTGCACAAAAAATTTCCAGATAAAACTAATACAAATCCCAGTTCTGATATGGTTTATTAAGCTGCTTTGATCAAGACTGGGTGTGGAGTTAATTATGCAATGAAGTCATTGAACTCATGACAATGCTTCATTATGCCAAGGATTAGTTTCAAGGCAAACTTGGCTGTTAGTAAACCGTATATAGGACACTTGCTCTTGTCAATCAGCCTGTGTCTGTTAGGTTTGCTGATAGGGGGCATATTGGTTAAAAACTTATACCCTCCCTACTTGGCTTCTCAAGTCACAAGGCATCAAGTTAGGAGAGTAGAGGGATGGGGTAGCCTGCAGCTATGTACAATATCATATATCCTATTATGATCTTGTTTTCATTCCCTGTTTGAATACAACAACTTAATGTGTAATCTGGATTACAAATCTTGTCTTTTATTATAGTTGCCATTACGATACAGAACTAAATATATATATATATATAATTTTTAAAACTGAAAATACAATTTGTATTGCATATTTGGTGTATTATTTATTTGAATTGCTTTTAAATTATTCATACAATGAGATAATATACCAACAGGTATATACGGAATATGCCTTTTATTACAGCAATGAGCTAGACAGGGTTTAAAGATTATGGACATGTATGAATACTAAAGAAGGCCATAATCTGCAGTTGTAATATTATTAAAGTTATAAAATAAAAGTGGTTTTCCCTGCTTCCCACATCGAGTCATTTCAAACGTATAAGATATAGTGTTTTCTAACCTCACAGTTTATCAAAAGCTACACAAAGAAGCTAAATGAGGTTATGATAAAGAAATAATAGGGTTTATATACCATGCCTACTCTGTGCAAAGTCTATCTTTTAAATACTCGTTTTTTTCCTGGCATTAATCACTTCATCACTTTTATTGATAGACTTTAATTTTCAAGCACCAGACTTGCACTGGCGTGTAGTTTCTACAAAGATTATAATGTAAATTTGCCTATAAAGAAATCATACAGACATGTGAACTGTCAAATCCAGTGACTTTCTCAAAGATAGGTTGGTACCCATTATCATGTATTGGTTTATATGTTGTCTTTGAGGAATTTGAAACTCAGGGGCATGCCATTTTGGTCTTTTCTATGTATGCAGGTCTGATATATTGTGATCATAATACAACTTCATAATTTTGATGAACTTTGTCAAAGTAAGTTCCTGTTAGATGCAATGCAGCTGTCCCAGTTTCTCCAGTCTTCAAAGATATGCTGGAAAACATTTTGGACAGGTCCTTCAGAATCGTCTCCGCAGTCTTTTCTGGTCATGAAAAATGTTTCCCATGAAGAAGTTTTTTCAATTTAGGTGAAAGGAAAAAGTCTTTCTGGACTATATAGAGGGAGGAGGGCTTCTTCTTCGTCTTCTTCTTCTTCTTCTTCTTCTTCTTCTTCTTCTTCTTCTTCTTCTTCTTCTTCTTCTTCATCTTCTTCTTCTTCTTCTTCATCTTCATCGCCACGGGTGGCCGAGGTCGTTAAGGCGCGGACTCGTGAGCGGGAGGTCTGGGTTCGAATCCCCCCAGGACCCTCCTCCCTGACAGGTTTTTTCCAGATTTTCCTCAGTCTTCATAAATGGCAAATGCCGGGGAGGTACCCTAAACTAGGCCTGGAACGTTTCCTTCCTTAAAAATATAAATCTTTCCCAATTTATCATTTCATCTCATGTATCATCAGTGTCCATCGCCTGTGGTACCTCTGTAGTAAAAACGGGCGTTAAACACTATTCATTCATTTATTTCTTCTTCTTTTTCTGAGATATTCAGCAACAACAATTGCGATTTGCGGGTGAAACTTCCAGTTTATGTGGCATTTTGCATGGCCTTGCACAGTTTTCAGAAAATATCTGTAGTGTTGCCCAGGCACAATTGGTGTGCAGGTACACATGGTGGTAAACCATTTGTTGAATACTGAAAAATAAGATGACCATAACTTTCACCAGCAAAAGAAACTTTTCTTCAGGATCAAAATTATGTAGCAAAGTTTTATCAGGATTGATTACCTTGTGAAAGAAATTCTGCATTCCTTTAACATAATCTTCAACTGCATGCAAACCTGCACGCGAATTGTCCTGTTCGGGATCCAGCAATCTTGCAACCCACACGTCTCGAGCGCAACTTTTTCGTTACCAGCGTGCAGATGCAGTGAAATTTTCAGAATTTCTTAAAAGTGTTCCTAATGTTACTCCATGATTATCTCACAATTATAGCGGTGTTAATACTCCCTTCCGTTACATCTCAAACTGGAGTACTGGATCCACCTTCCTATGAAATCGATTTTCAACCATCTTCGAGTTGTGCTATTGGGAAGAACAAACTGTACATAGGCCTCGGCTGAATATTGCCAAGTGGAAGGCAGAATTTCAGAGCCTCAAATTATTCGTGCGTGTCACCTCCATTTTGTTTTACCAATTTGCTCACCTCTCACAGGTGGGAAACGGAAGTGACCCAGTGAAACGAGTAGCAAGGATATATTATGCAAGCTAACAACACATTGTAAAGTTAAATTTTTGGGCGAGAAATTATCGTATTAAGATAATTCGTTATTGAACAACTCCATAGTACGGCCACAAAATTTTCTGTTTGGTTACCTGGCTACTTTTTTGGCGCATTTAAAGTTTTTTGTCGTTTTACGGTCGCTCTTTAACATTTCAGGCCATCAGTGTCCCATTCAATTCATTGCGTGAAACGGTAAATTTTGCCTCGCGATCTTTTAGGAGGCAAGTATGGTTACCACTACACCAACAGGACCAACGCATTTAAAGTTATCTGGCTCAGAAAACATAGTTCAAAATAATAACCTCAACACTCGCTTGATTGGACTATAGACCTTGGGGTACTACCTGCTGAACCTATGCAGCAACCATAGAGTTTGGTGCAATATCTCGTTCTCCATATGGATATTTACAGACTTTGTGGTATTCCCGGCACCTGGCCTCTCCTTTATCACTGCAATAATGTTAATACAACTACATGAGTAGATGTCCCGACTCCGACTTCCTCAATGCAGGTAACTGCATTAACGACAGGAAGGCTGCTTCCCTACCGATCTTCGGTGGTATGCATTTCTCCGCAACCAAGACCAGCCGGAGAAGGGACATTATTTTTTGGGAGTGGGTTTATGTATATTCTGTGTTTGGGGAGTGGGCGTTTTCTTGTCTTAAAAGTTTTTTTAACGGGAGCAAAATCTGGAATTCCAATTTTAAAAGATTTTATCCTTGGTATTTGACGTTCGGTTTATTATTATTATTATTATTATTATTATTATTATTATTATTATTTGATGTCGATCTTGAGGGAAGATTTTGGGGTTGTGCATTATTTTGGCGAATGGGTAAGCATATAGTAAAAATATTTCGTGTTCGGCTTTTAATATGCCAAAAAATAAATAAATAAAAACACGAAAGGCATAGTAAATATGCAAAAATGTTTATTAAAATGCAAATTATATAGTAGTTCTGCAAAAAAAAAAAAAAAAAAAAAAAAAAAGGGAAATGACATTGATAAAATGGGAATTACGTGATTAAAATGGAAACGTAGTAGATAAAATACAATTTACGTTGATAAAATACAAAACCACATTCATAAAAAGTTACGATACAAAAATAATGCTACGACTCGAAAAATAATGTTTAGGTCTCCTATAGTAATGTGTTGGGAAAAAATATATAATAGCATACCCTAGGCCAACTGCAGAGGGTGCGTTTCCACCTCCGACTCCGTCGACTTACTGATTGTAGGCTGAAAGTTGTGTTGGTATATTGTTTTTGGTATAAGAATAATTCATGATTTATCAAGTGTGAATCATAGCATCTGGTTTCGAAATACGTTTTCTATCTTTCCTTTTTTTTTTTTTTTTTTTTTTTAAGTGAAGTACAGATATAGTATTGTCAACTCAAAATTTGTTTGATGAGATATGAGATTATGGATACAAATACTACGTAAATAAGTGTAATGAATATTGTTAACGTTGTGACAGTTACAGGTATACCAAAGTCCACAGGCGGAGTTCTATTTGAAAACCATACACCGTGTGGTACAACAAAAAGATAATAAACATACCCGTGTGTGTTTACAGTGCCAGACTCTACGTACTTGTAAACTATATGACATACCAATTCCGTACGAGTGTCCTCGTGCGGATTTAATTTGGGTATTTAATTACATATATGTCAAGTACACTTGAATGCAATGTGTAAATACTGAATATTTCCATTTTTATAGCTGTATCTATAAGACTTTTTTACCAACGATAATATTGTCAACTTTGTACTTGATATAGAATTGGGAAACATTATTACGGATGAAAATTAACATGTACAGTTGTTCTGCATATATCCAATGTTTTATCTAAAACGTTTGTATTGTCAAGCACTACGTATTGGTAATGTGGTTACATTACTTTATCTGCAAGAGCAAATGCGTCCATTGTAATTTCTTGCTTATTTTCTTTGTTATGAAAACGACAATTTTAACCTAACAAGGGACCCATACTATCAAAACAGTGTCAACGTTTGTAAACCTACACGAAAAGCTAAAAAGGTTGCTTCATATCACTTATAATAATATATTTCATTGATGACTAAATTTACTTGATTTTATTTACCCCGTTCTCGTAAGAATTATATATATATATATATATATATATATATATATATATATATTCACTCAAAATTAAAAATAGTATTTGTTAGGCTGTCGAGTTTTAAGTGAATGACACAAAGTTAACGTGATGTTTTGATAAAAATTTGGTGTATCATCTTGTTAAAATACAAAATGTTCTTTCTTGCATAGACTCAACAAAATTAGCAACATTGGGTGGATAAATAGGAGAAGGGGGAAATAAAATCCTGTAAATTTACTTATTGTAAGTGATAAGAAACAACTTTTTTAACCTCTTCGTGTAAGCTTACAAATATTGACACTGTTTTGATCTCGTACGTCATACATTTGCTCCAATGGTAAATACACTTTTGGTGGCATGTAAAATAAATGCATTATTTTTAAAAATAACAAATTGTTATGCAATAAAATAAAAAAACACTCATAAGGCATTTTAGCAATAATTGCTACTTTCGAAATTAAACATACTGCTATATAGATGTATTTAATAAAGGTGGCGACTGGTTTTGTATCGACACTGCTAGCAAATTGTTGGGGGCGGGGGTAATATCTCGGCTTCATGAATGAAACAACCAAGCTACAATTGACATAAAAGTGAGAAAAGTAAGAGTGGTACAGCTGTGCAATAAATTGTGTACTCGCTTGTAATGCACCAACACTTGCAAGGAAACTATACCAATCTAAAGTCCCCATTTTCACGTAAATAAATTAAGGAACTTTTTCATCAGGTAAATGTATAACATCCTCCATGTGAAACGTGTCTTGTGTTCTGAAATCTAGTGTTTTTCTCCAGCGGAAACCCAGGGCAAAAATTATTTTGCGCTGTGTTGAAATAGTACTATCAAAACCCATGGATTCTTTTTTAGCCTTGTGTGGAATTTGTTGGTCTACATTTTAACAATGATGTATAAATAATTTATGTCCTGCGAACCAGGATTCATTAAATTCGTCTAAGGTAGCTTTGGGTAACATTCTAAGCCTTTCTTTGTGCGAAATAGAGAAAGCCTCAGACGTTCTGGCTTCTATTTCTTTCAGCTCTTAAACAATGTGGTTTACGCTTCGTGAGGAGACACCAGTTGCCTGTGCCACCCTATTTTGAACCGCTTTTATATTTGTGACATTTTCTAATTCAGCATCCATTTTCATGAACTGGTAAACATTAACCACTTCACCAGCCTGGGAATGCAAAACTTTACCGCCCAGCTTACTCAACAGAGGAGGCATGCCGAAATGATCCCAACACCGTATTTAATGGTGAATGTGTTTAACCGTTTCTGTGACTTGTTCAGTACTAAAGTAAGAGAGATACTAACCTACTGATTCCCCTATAAACATATAAACAGAAAATGAACTGGACCAGAACCCAATGCACATCTTTTGTTCATTCACCACCACTAAAAATACACCTGTACATCTTGCTAAAAATCTAACTTTTGTGGAAATAAGCATTAAAATGGAAAACACGTTTTTAAGCAGCAGATAGAAAATTAAAACATTATTTGTATTGTAACCAAAATTAGTAAGGGCTCCGTGTTAGACTTTTTTTTTCGCAAATATATAAAATTAAAAATACTGTTATACATTTTGCTAAAACAATGGTGAAAAAGCGTTTTTAAGCGGATAAAAAATTACAACATACAATTATATTGTAACCGAAAGTAGTATGGATCGCTTGTTACACTAAAATTTTTATTTTCATAACATATAAAAATTAAAGGTACTAAAACAAGAGATTACGGTGGACGCATTTGCTCTTGCAGATATAGTTATGTATATGTAAAAATGATGTAATATTACGCAGGTTACAAATACGTAGTACTTGACAATACAAACGTTTTGAATAAAACACTGCCTTTTTTGTAGAACAACTATAGGTGTTAATTTTGATCCATAATAATATTTGTAAATTCTACATCAAGTACAAATTATCGTTCGTGAAAAAAGTCTTAAACATACAACAATAAAGATGGGAATGTTCACTAAAATGATTTTTGCGCGTTACATTGAAGTGTACTTGACATTTTTAAAATTAATAATTCATATAGTTTACAAGCACATAGTCTGGCACTGTAAACACACACGAGCATATCTATAGGTATTTTTGGTATACCTATAACTGTCACGACGTGTATAATAATGTTTACTACACTTATTTACGTAGTATTTCGTATCCAAACATCGTATCCAATCAAACAAATATTGAGTTGACAATACTATACCTGTACTTCGCTTAAAAAGCGGGTGGAGTTGCAATACGTATTTCGAAATCAGATGCGTGATTCACACTTTATAAATCCTGACTTACTTTTATACAAAAAAAAAAAGCACGACAATCTCTACGATTCAATCACCCGTACCCGTCAGGACCCATCTTGGAGTTCAACCAATGAGATTGCCCTCGTCTCCTTGCTCCAAGAAAAACCATTTAGACAGGTATTCGTAAAAACATGAAAAAAAAAAAAAAATGCATTTAACAGACCACCTCAACGAAAGCAATAAAATAAACTGAGCCTAAACGCACGAGATTCTTAAAAATAGGAATGCAGGGTGGTCCAGGTAAAACAATTACGTAAACCTGACTCTAAAAGCACAAGAGAAAAAAAACATTTTAAGGCTGGAATTCCCAAAAAATGGGAATGCCTTTAACAGATCGACTCAGGGGAAACAATAAAATATACCCGATTCTCTAAACGTTAGTACAAAAATCCTTTTAGGACAGGAATTCACAAAATAAGGGAATTGTTTTAACAGGCTGACCCTGAGAGGGTAAAAGTTTTCCTTGCCTGGACAGGTTGATACATTATTGAAGTGAAAAACATACCAAGACAATTTTTAGTTCACACTCAGTAAGTCGACGGAGTTGGAGGTGAAAGCACACACCCGCTGCTTTTGGTGTATGGTATGCTATTATATGTTTTTGCCAACACATTACTACGTGAGATATAAAAATTATTTTTCGCTCGCAGCAATATTTTTGCATCGTAACAAAAATTAACAATGTAATGTGCATGTTATCAATGTCAATTGTATTTTATCTATGTCAGTTCCATTTTAATAATGTAATTAGCATTTCATAAATTTCAGTTATATTTAATGTTATTTACATAACTACAATCTCATTTGTATTTTAACAATGTTATTCGTGTTTTTACTTTGGTTATGTTTTTTCCATATTATAAGCCGGACGCGAAATATTTTTACATTGTCTATCGTCATTTTAAGACAATAGAACGCCAAGTCATCTCCCAAACAAGTAAAATGTATTAACTTACCCCTAAAAAATAATGTCCCTTCGGCTGGTCTTTGTTGCGGAGAAAAGTATACCAGCGAATGTCGGTAAGGAAGCAGACTATATGTCTGTAATGTAGCCACCTGCCCCTGAATGTCGGTAATGCAGCTACCTGCACCGAGGACAGTCGGAGTGGCTACACATACTACTTACGTGGAAATTATTTTTTCAAGGTTTTAAAAGAAATAAAAGGTTTTAGCACTCAATATGCTTTAAGTTAATAAAGTAAAAGAAGTAATTTCAAACATGAAAAAAAAATTGCCATACTATAAATCCTAAGGTCGTTTCTAATCGCAGGTACTCAGCAATTTGTGAGACTTAAGCTTCCCTGTAGTACTTAGCAAATCTTATAGACAGAATTTCAACGTATAATAACAATCAATACAAAGTAAGTTTTCATTTATTATGGATCAAGCATGAAATCCTTTGATTGAGATTAATGTTTATTTAGTTACAAGTAAATTTATTGCCTGTAATTAATTTTTAAAAATGATGTATTTTTTATTCATGATATTGTTTATTTTCACTCATTTTAAATGATGTTTGACTACTTAGTTTATAATCACCGATTTCAATCATATGGCAGCCCTGCGTACACACTTGTGCTGCCAGTGTTCTAAGTCCGATCTTTCAAGAAAGTAAATATGGGTGGGTATCTTTTTCAATGTTCTCCGTTGAGGTAATTCAGCCAGAGATTTCATATTCCATATGACAAGTTTCCCCAGAAGTTTATGGCAAACATGTAATCAATTGTTGCTTAAAGTAACTGTCCTAGTTGAGAAACTTCTATTACAAGTATCGCATTTACTCCAAAATGGAACCCAGTTTATCACCTTTACAATGAGTAAACGTATTAAGAGTTTTGCTAGGTTACAGAATTAAGTCAATGGTTGTTATTCCTACGTAGAACATTTCTGTGCAAACGCTCGTTGTGGACATTTGTTGATGCCAGTGAGGTCGCTTCCTTGAATGAAGAGCTGCCAAGCTAAACCAACAGTGCGCGATCTTTTGGTTTGACTCGTGTCCCAGATGTCAGCAAAAATGCCAGGAATAACCTTGAGAGCGAGCAAGCGGACGGCAAACAACAGCCTTTTGCAGGTAGCCTGACTTCCCTTATCCGGGACTTAAGCAAAATTCGTTCTGGGGAAAGTCACGCCTGCTTTTCACGATCGGTAGCTAAGAAAAAACAGAACGCTTCTTCATGCTGAAACTTTGCCTCCTCTGTGTTAGTTTGGAGTTGCAAATGTTATCGTGCCTCTTCTATTTTTCGCCTATTGGAATTCGCAATTAATTCATATACACGCACATTAACCTAAATCTAACCTCGAGTAAATTCTATAAACCGGTGGACCAAATATTTTGCTGCGACCTAACGGGCTACGCTCGTCCCCTATTTGTAAATATAAATAATTGAAAGCGGGTAAATCATTGTAATAATGGCAAATATCCCTTTAATTGCAGAAAAAAAATTGTGTGCATAGTACAATTAGAGGGTAAATCATTGTAATAGTGACAAATCTCCTTAAACTCCTATTAAAAAAAGTCTTACCGTGAAGAATCGAATCTTCCCTTAATTTCCACTAAGCTCAATCCGTCTGAGATATCACACTGAGCTGATTATTTGCCTATATCTGTTAAAGTCGGACTACCTTCGGCTAAGGACGCTCTCCGCTGCCGTTTGTGAAAAGTATACAAGACGAATCTTGCTCTATGGATAAGTTTATCCGGGCGGGCTCTTTGCGAAGCGGGAACGCATTGTGATTGATAATTCGATAAACAAGGTTTTAGGGGTCTTATCTGCAGATTGTCGCGTTCTGTACTGTGAAGACATGTCTTTTGCTGTGGTAAATAGCACAATCGATAAAACATGGTGATGACTTTAAATCGTTACACGAAATGATTTACAGTTACCCTATTTATTATAAAGCATTGTTCACTGCACAACCATTGTTTGGGAATATGATGCCACCACTCCTGGACAGTGCCTGTATTTCTTCATTTTTTTTAATCTAGCAGCGAGTCCCATATGTTATCTAATCACGCAAAGCAAAATATGGTGGGTGTGGCAGCACAGTGAGCCCCTCATTGTGGTCGTGGGGCCGTGCATTGCATTTAGAGGAACACTTCTGCCAACCACTTTCCCTTTTGCCTGCTGAATCCTGCGTATAATAGTCTCGCTGTTGACAGTCCTTGAGGAAACCAGGCCATTGGCTATATCTCAAGTATCTCAAAAGTCGTTGATCGTCTACTTGCCCGCAGAAATAGCAGCAAGAAATATCACGGGGACTCCCTCGTTGTTACTTTTGCAAGGATTGAGCTTTCTTCTCTGGTGAGTAACTCGTCACTATCCACCAATATCTTCAAACAAATTTGAAAATTTTCGATTCTTCATCATGCATTTCTAGTAGTCGACGATAGACTTAAATTCATTTATCATTCTGTGCCTGTTCCTTGGAACCCGATGTGCGCACGTGTTTATATTTAAATCTTCGTGAATAATGTTGTGCCGGTCTGGCATTCCAGTTCATCAAAGGTTATGTGCATATCAGCTGTAATCAGTTCAGACAATGACGGACGTTCCTGGCAGACCGCGTTCCTGGCAGATCTCATTCCCTGCGCTGGCAAGCTCATTTACCCAATCGTAAACTGTATTCTGTGCAGGAGCTTGACGAAGGGAGGTAATTAAACGTCAGTGAACTACTGCAGTTTTGATGCCTGTCATCTTGTACGCGTCTTCTTCTACTTAATGAACTCGCACCTGCATGGCATACTAGTACTATGAATAGACGTGCCCAATATTCGCAAACATAGCTATCGAATGCCCTCGAACTATGTTGTAGACAGTGAAAATAAATGATTTGGGTTCCATAAGCACAAGAGAAAAATCAAGAAGAAACGCAGGCGACTATCAAGATAACGCCAAGTTAATATTCAATAATGTAGGTTAACGGCCATGTAGTCGTGAATGATTTTAGTCTCTGCAATGATCGGCACAAATAGTTCGCCTTGAGTACCTTTTTATCAAGAACGAACAAAGTTTCTTTCTTACCGTTACTTTCAGTTTTTATCATGGACACAAGAACACCCGTCATGAGAGAGAAAGCATCCATTTATTTTTGCTTCGCTTTAGCACAAAGTGATCAGGGCAGGCCTGTAAATTGCGATACTATCGGTAAAACTGAAAAGATATATAAAGAGGCAACTATTAAATGTCCTTAAGAAACTGAAAATATTCAGAAATAAACCTTACATATTATGCTTCCCGTAACTTATTTTTTATTTATTTTCTGACGCCGTTATTTCAGATCCCATTCAATGCAGTGAAAGGGCCGTTACGTTTTACTCAGAAGCCTCTTCTTTCAGGCTTGAGATGTGCCCTAAATCTACGACACGGTACTCGTGGATTTACTTCCCTTCCGAAGGACTCCGTTTTTATTATTTTTATGACCAAAAATCCACCGATACTTTCCGTACAGTACGAATGTTTAAAAATACCCACATAATATACCTTTGTCTAACAATAGTCATATATTTCATTTAATTATTAGTATGCCACTAATTCTTCTGGTTTAATCTAAATTATAATGATAATTATTCCAAAAATTTGATTTCTATTTCGTTATGCTTATAGATTGCAAGAATTCTAATTTTGTTTACCTAATACCACGTAGTAATGCCACGACGTATTTTATTAATTAACAAGGCTTAATTTGGGTTTTATATTTATTTGTATTAAAATTTGTTCAACTTGGTAAGGAATTTGCTTAGTTTACGCAGCTTCTGCGTGATGGACTTCTTCTTTTTATAGTTGCATAATGATGGAACACTTTTTTGCAGTACAATTTTCATGTCTTAGAAATTTTCTGCATCCTTCAATCTTTTAAATAAAAAAAATTATAACAGCGCAATGTTCAATATTGCCCAGTTTTAAACACGCAGAGAATGAATTGATTACCAGAATAACTGACAAAAAAAAAATTACAAATGGTTATTTTTTTTTCAATGCTGCCAGTTAAAAATCGAAGTTTCAAACTGTAGAAGAAGTTAATATTTCCAACACCGGTCCCTGTGTTGAATGAATGTTTTTGTTTTTTTCCAATTTACTTGCAAATAGAAAATATTTAACATATAAATAGAACCAACTTCATGGAGTTTTCACAAACAAGTAAACATGTTAAAATCGAAGTAAACAATTTACATTTCCATAAGCCCCACTTAGTCTATATTTTGGGTTTTATATAACTAGGTTTCTCTCCCCTTAATTGTTTCTTGTGCTACAAAACAGTCTCCTGTGTGAAGACTGGTTATCATTTTGTCCACATATAATAAAGACGAAAATATGCTGTTGTGACATACAAACAATTTTAGTAGTAAAAAATGTGCAATTTATATAGAGATTTGTAAATATTTTGTTATAATTCCTGGGAAAAAACATGAATTGTGCATGAATTTCCAGACTCTTATGATTCACAGTGTCGGTTAATTGGAAAGGACTAAATTAATGAAATATCTGTGAACGTCGCTAAAATGTTCCTTCAATTTGTCCGTATCAGTTTATTGCATGTTCTGATTAATTCAGGGTGTTTTTTTTTTTTTTTTTTTTTTTTTTTTTTTTTTTTTTTTTTTTTTTTTCTGTTGAGGATCGCAGTTAAACGGACCTGTCGGCTTTGAGCGATTCGGGAAGCAACTGGGCATTAGAAAACATGCCAGCAATTGTTAGCAACATAACCTTACTTTTTCTGAAAATATTTGACATGTATACATGTATGTACCTGACAAAAGACGGTTCTCCACTTTGCAGATGGTGCACATGTCGATGTGGGAAAGTGAGGTGACCGGCAAGGATTACGTCAAACAAACAGGGGAACGACCTGAGATTACGGCATTATTTCGAGCAGCGTGTACATTCATGTCAAGGCTAGGAAGTGAAAGTTGAGGACAATGACCGGCGAAGTAACGAACCCTGGACGGACCGAAGTCTTGGGAGTAGTTCACTGTAATGTTAGAGCCCAATTTGATTTTACATTGACGTTTTGAAACAGCAGATTGATGAAGGTACTTTACAGACGACTTCTGGGCTTACCACAGACCAAACGTGAGGTAATCGCCTCCAACAGCATTAAGACTGCACACTCCCGTAACAGAGGAACCGAACCGTCGTGCCGCAGGCCCGGACTGTACTGACCTTGGCCTTGGCTTCCTGTTTTCGCACAACAAACGTGTGCAAAATATCTTGAGTCCAGTGTTGCCAACTCTTATCTTTGTACTCAGGACTAAGATTAGCAAGCTCGAGAAAAACGTTACAAATTAGTTGGAAGGGCATGGCAATGGGTTTTCACTCCTGGATACTTGCAGCATTTACAACGTAATACTTGGATCGCATGTTTTATTACCGCCCACACAGAACAAGAGTTAGTTATTTATAATTGCTCTCTTGCTATTTTGTGAACAAAGTTTCTTCCCGCAATCTCCTGTTAAAACAACCGATCACCACTGTTGCCATGCATACAAGAATTTATGTTAATTGTAAATTTGTAGTAAAAGAACGGCGAGCTTGCACACGTCTCACAGACACAAGGTATTCCAGATGTTTTGTTACTGTATTTATCGATTTTCGGCCTTCTCAACGTCTTTTCTCTCTCTCCATATTGCCGACTCGTGCTGAGGTTTGCTATAGAAAGCTAAGTATATAATGATACTGGTTTTGTGATTGTAACTGTTTGTAGCTTGCGTTCATCCGGTCTTTGTTGTGTAGGAAATCAATGGAGAATTCACCAATGAAATTCATGTTTTCAAACACGATTTGTTATTAAAGGTCCAAATGAAATTTGCCAAGTTTGTGGTTATAGCTGCCCATGGCTCCTTCCGCGTGTCATAGAATCTGCGGGGCAACATAAATAACGTAACAGAGAAACTCATGTGTAATGTAAAAATACATGTCGGAGACCTTACGCATTGCATGTGTTTTACCAAATAGTTGCACAGAAACATGCCTTTCCCAGATTTAAAACACAGGCATAAATTGAAGTGTAATCAGCTCACATAGTTTTTAAACACGGGTGGCCGAGGTCATTAAGGCGCGGACTCGTGAGCGGAATGTCTGGGGATCGATTTTCACCAGGACCGTCCTCCCTGAATGAGGTTTTTTTCCAGGTTTTCCTTAGTCCTCATAAATGGCAAATGCCCGAAAGGTACCCTAAACTTAGGCCTGAAACGTTTCCTTCCTTAAAAAATACTCCTTTCCCAATATATCATTTCATCTCATATATCGTCAGTGTCGGCGCCTCAGTAGTAACCACGGGCGTTAAACACCAGTTAAAAAAATGTTGCTGTTAGTCGACTTGAAAACTGTGAGATTGATATGCAGGCGCTTTCCTCCAGGGGTGGGGGATTTCATAGGTTTAATATTTTGGTAATATTAATAAATTACATCCGCATTAATGTTTTTAAATTTCCCCTTTTCTCTGATGTTTTGAAATTAAGTATAATTATCTTTGAGAATGCAATCATGGGAGGCAATAAAATAATATGGTGGTATGCATTTAGTAAACTAATGCTTACAACATATCTGTGGGTTCCTCGTCCCTTTCAGTGGAAGCGTTTTTGTCATCACCTCTATTCACGGTGCTACACCGGCAGTGAAAACACAGTACACGGCCCTTAAAGCTTCATAACTGATAGCAGAAGAGGCGAATTTTCTGATTTATTATGAGCAACAGATCTGTAATAATAGTCCTAACATCAAGCACCTTTTCACTAAACTCTTGAAATGTTTTAAAAGTTTCGAACGAATTTATTTCGCAGCCTTGTCATTTAACCTTTGTCATAGTTTGTCTTGCGTGAAGAACTTCTGCGTCCACATGTAGGCTTTTAATTTTATCTATGTTTAATTTTCCGCACTATGTTCATGTTTCCTGAATGATCCCAAGTTACAGAAACAAACACAGGAAATATTGAAATGTTGAGTGAATTTTACTTAAGTTCTAGACGGCATTAAATGTTTCATTCAAAATCACCAAACCTGCCCTGTATTTCTAAGGCCGCCTCACAAACTTGCTAAATCATGGACTTGTAGCACAAGTTCGGTACTCAACAGCTCACTCACTTTCATGTAATATATTTTCCGTTTAGGAGAAGCATGAAAATGTTTATAAAGTGCATTTTATTGTAGGAGATTTACTCCTACAGTTTATAGCAGCAATGACAAAGCATGTGCTCTACAGTGAATCGTGCCCCCTTTGAGCGCCCAAGTTAGCAGCACCGCCGAAATAACATGTTTACTAATTTGTCGTAAGAAAGTTTTCGTATTTTTAGTTCACTATGAATTGCTGTAATGTAGATTCAGCTGTGGTACTCTTCAATTCAACCTTTCCATCACTTCAGCGCCAACATAACAAACTGCAAAGACAGTTTACTTTGTTACAAGCACTAATCTGCCATTAAGTGTTTAACATCATCTTCATTGTCTAGAACCATTTAATAATTCTGAAGCAGTATATTTACTAACATGTGTGGATCTTTCACAGTGAAATTTAATTCGCATTTCCAGGTTAATATCGGTTTTAGTACTATCTTAAGGAATTGGAAGTTATTTCACGGGGGGGGGGGGGTGCACACTGCGAATTTAAGAAGACAGCTTCAGATTCAATGCTATTTCACTTTCATTTTGTTGAATTATCTGCGCATCAATTGGAACGTTTATTCCCTGTAATCTACAATGTTCAAGTGTGCAACACCTTTGCACGCTTTTTCTGACTGGGCGTGCTTCCGACTTTTCTGAATTTAGTGAAAGGCACAGAAATGATCATTCCGCTTTCTTTTTCTTTTTGTGTGGAATTTCTATAACACATTACAAATTAGAACTTATCAAAAGGGACAAATTAAAATTCACATTCATTAGTTTTAATTTTAGCTATATACATTTCCAAATAAATTTTAAAAGTTCGATATTTCTAGGTGGTATCTTCACAGGGCCAGCCCATGTATTCATCACAGGTTGATGTTAAAAGTTGTTGGATATCTTGAAGTGCCGTCGTTTCTTTTCGATGGCGATCTGCAATCTTCTCTACTTAACAATGAAGGGATGGGTTTTTGTCTTTTCAACAAATTTCCTTTAAGGGACGCTGAAAGCAGATTTTCAAAGTTTCACAATTTTGTATGATTTTTTCTGAAAAATCTTCTATAATCGCATTGCTGTTAAATTAATATGTATACTCAATTTCATTCAAATCGTTACTTAAATTACTTAACAACCCAAAAGACTATTGTCATAATGTTTCACTGTTATGTAGAAAATCAGTCCCTTTGCTGTTAAACCATTCCAATTCTGTTGTGTTATTTTCATACCAATGCGTTTTTGATCTGCTACACATTCCTTTGAAATGCCTATAATTTCAGCAATGTCATGCACTTTAACTCGACAGTCAGCTGATACCTTAAAGACATCGTTCTGGCAAATGGCACATAGGTCCACAATTGACTGTTTTGAAATATTAACACTATTGTACCAAGAATAGGGAACTTTGTCGTTCGGCAGAATTCCTATGTGTTTTTCATCAAATCTCTATCTCATAAACACAGTTTTGAACTTTATGACTTATGCCATTCATTACGACGATGATGTCGTGTACTTGTTAAATGAATTCTGTTGAAGTTGCACTTTTACGTAGGTTGTTTTTAAAACATAGTTAGCCTCATCAGTCCATTTTTTTAATCCTAGAAATTGAATGAGAAAGTAGGGTATACGCCTACATTCCTTTGGCATTAAAAAAACCCCCACTATACTCAGTTTTGTGGAATACGCGCATGTCTGCTTTAGGCAGCTGTACTAAACAATGACTTGATGTTTTAAATGAAAGCTTAAGACTAATGTGCGAACCTGAAAAACAATTAACTAGCCAATTTGGTCATCTGATGGAGATCGTCCTAGTACAGTGTACTCTTGACGTAATTTCTTTCCCTGTTCCCAAGACGAGTGCTTCCTTGCCGCTCGCATACAGCAAATGCCACAGCCGGTCACTGGTATAAAATCCAACCTTATAACTAGACCTCGGAATTTTAGGCATAAAAATTGATGTTTCAGTCACCCAAAATAGGTTAGAAAATGATATATTTAGGCACCATTTTTTAGTTATAAGGAATTACTTTTTAATTATGCTGGAAATTAAGTATTTTTACATTTTATGAAATAGCCATAGGCATAACATGTTATTTGTTTTCATAATTTGCAGCACAATGTATTATCAAGATTTTCGTAATAAGTCGTGCCGATTATGCGTTTTGCGCTAATCGTACACCAAACTGCAATTTTCTTGTCATTAAAAGGGATGTACAATTTGGAGTTTCAGAACACCAATAGCGAGTGTTGTGTTAACAAAACACTTTTGGTGGAGCTACGCCTCATCTGAAAAGGACACGAGTCTATTGATACTTCATTGATGAAAGAAATCACTCACAATATCGCACACATGCTACCGGATCATTGTCTACGACAATGGACACGTGTATACTTGTAAAGTTTGACTTTATGTGTAGAAGACACTGAAACCCCAACTTGTGCTAATTTGGTCTAATTTGTCTTGCCTTTGCGCATATATTTGTTTTGCAATGAACAAATAATATAAAATTTCTTTACAAGAGCATGAATTGAGTTCTGGAAGGAGGCAATTTCTGGGAACTCCGTAAGTATTGTAACATATAAGGCGGAGGGCTATGCAAACACTGCGAATTATATGAACTTTCTTTAGCAGCATTGTGTGTCAGTTTCATACGCGTTACAAGAAGTCCACTTTTTTGTCTTTACCTATTTTCAGTTTAAAATGTGTCAAGTATATAGTTAACGGATGACCTTCAGTTGCTTTGTCACATAACACCCACACACTCGGATCTTTCCACTTTACAGGGGCCTTGAACGAGCTCCTTGTGTATTTTTGGACGCTTGGTGTTTACTGAGCTTGTGTCACGTTCCCCCTTGCCTTGTTCAGGAACATACAGGACTTTTTACCCCTGGATGAAGTGTGGTTGCTAAAAGTGGTTAGTCTCTCAGTAGGAAATATTCGAGCTCTGGTAACCATAAAGTTCGCACAAAGTTTGCAGCCTGGTGATCCATATGATAAATCAGTCTCCAAATGAAACATTAGGGAAACTACCTGCCCCCATTCACGCGCAGTCTTAGTTCTCAAATTTGTACATCTTCTAGTTTTTAAAATTTAAACAAGGGGAACATAAACGTAGTCAGCGTGTCTGCCTACAAATCGTGAACTTTAAGCGTTGTGGACTTATATTTCATCATTTCTTTAGATCCTCGTTATTATGAAGGACGTTAAACTGCCCTCCACCAAAAAAAAATATCACGCAGAAGCTTGGTAAACTAAGCAAATTCCTCAGCAAATTGAATAACTTTAAAAATTAATATAAAATCCAAATTATAGCCTTATTAATTAATGAAATAAAATAAATTATGGCATTGCTGTGTGGTATTAGGGGAACAAAATTAGAATCCTTGCAACATATAAGTATTACGAAATGTATTATAAGTATTACGAGCGGTCACGTTTTTAGAATTATTATTATTATTATTATTATTATTATTATTATTATTATTATTATTGAAATTAAACCATAACAATTAATGGTATATTTTTAAATGTAACCATGTTTATGAACTGAGCTATTGATTTTACATTCACTAAAATAGAAAGTTTCAAGCTACATTTTGTATTTAAGGTAATGATGTCCATATGTTTTAATAAAACAAAAACATGTTACTATTTAAATAAAATTACAATGTACTAAGCAAATATACACAATCAACAAAAACAATCGAAAGTTACATCTATTTTCATTGACTTTGAAATTTAATTTAAATATTATAGTAAAAATATGTAAAGCAAACGCTTTCTGAAAGTTATTACAGAGCGCTCTTACATACAAATATACTTCTCACACACATATCAGATTAATATTTCACATTTACTATCTTCACGGCGATGCTGTTGTTAAATATAAAACATATGCTTCATTATAGAGTTTATATGCTGAATTAATTTGTTCTTATATTTTAAAACAATAGAGAGAAAATTAAAAGCAAGATCGCTATTTAAATTTCGGTTTTCCAGTATATCCGTACTCGTAATTGTCAAATTTTCTTAATTTTCGAAAACTATTTTTCATATTTTATTTAAATGTTATATACCGAGTTTTGTTGTGAAGAAACAAATAATGGTGCCGCCAGAGCGATTTTTAAATTTTGTGTTTCAGATAAACCCCACTATTAATGGCCCGATTTCCCTGATTTTCAGGAACTATTTTTCTTATTTTATTTACATACTATATGCGCAATTTTGTTGCGAAAAGCAAATGATGCTGTTAGAGTAAATTTTTAATTTTGGGTTTTAGGTAAATTCCCACTCCTAATAGAGTAATTTGATTTCACTGATTTTCAGAAACTATTGTTATTTTATTTCAATGGCCTATACTGAGTTTCGCTGAGAAAAAGAAAGTTGGGGCCGCTAGAGCGATTTTTAAATTTCTCTGAAACTCCCACTCTTTAAATTTCGCTTTTGTTGTGAAAAACACATATTGGTGCCGCTATAGCGATTTTTAAATGTTGGATTAAGTTTCGCTGCGGAAAAGTAAATATTGGTGGCGCTATAACGGTTTTTAAATGTTTGGTTTCAGGTAAGCCCCCGTTTCTAATAATCTGATATCACTGATTTTCAGAAACAATATTTTTCATTTTATTTCAATTGCATCCTTTAAAAAATAATTGTGGCCGCTAAAGTGATTTTTAAATTTCGCTTTAACCCCCATTCCGTTTTCATGTTTAACCGCACTCCTGATTGCTCGTTTACCCTGGTTTTCAGAAACTATACCCCGGCCGCTAGAGTGATTTTTAGTTGTATTTGTTTTAATTTTATTCAATTATTTTTCTAATTTTCTGAAGCGATTTAAAGGAGCTTGCCCTGTTGTAGATGACCCCCCGTGAAATAGTTTCTGGATTGATTTGGCCTGCCTCGATGTTGTTGCAGAAGCTCCAGCGGTGATTCCGCTCTTTCGTTGAGGACCGGGACGGAATTTGAAGATGTAAAGAGCACTCAATGCGACATAATTTATTATGTTCAGATTGTATTGAGTCCTTTGATGTTTTCGCGTTTGATAGACTGGCCTACTTAGTTGCCGGGTACGAAACTATCAGACGAGTACTGCGAACTGCTTTGAGTTGCACTGAACTGAGTAAGTCGATTCAATGTTATATACCTGACTTGACCGCGAACTGAGTGAACTGAATAAACTGTGTGGACTGAAAATTGTTTAACTGAATGAGTGCCCCAGCGGGATGACCGCCTGCTTATATTTCAAATTAGAATTGAAAATCTTTGGCTAGGAGACTCCGAAAACGAAGTTTAAATACACTTTTTCACTTTTACCTACCTCATGCTTCATTCTCTCTTCTTGAACTAATTTAATGCATATATTATCATTGAATAATTTAAACAGCTAACGGATCATCAGCCTGTAGGGGTCAGCGTCCCCCCTGGACGGATTAAAAGTTCTTCAATAGAAAGCTTTTTTCCCTTTAAAACTCGAAAATGAGGCCACGCGCACGACCGTTATAAAATATTTGAAAAGATTTTAATGTTCTCTAAAGTAAATCGAAAATGACTTGTGGCCACACTTCACGATTTCCATAACCCGTGGAAGTTGAAGAGAGACTCAAGGAAAACTAATGCAACTACTACACTGGGTGCAAATGTTTGCAATTTATTGACAAATTGTGCCCAAAGGAACGACAGAAACATTTGGACGAGGTGTGGGTAACACGCAAGGAAGATTAAAAAACATTTTATTCGGTGATCACCAATAGCAACCCTTAAAAGATTAGCTTTAAAGTACAACATTGATGACACATCTTAGGATTAAATAACTATATGGATACTGCAGCCACCGGGCTTTCTCAGAAGGCGGGGTTGAGATTCAGTGCATTGCCCAACCTTGGCACGCTATAGCTCTCACTGATACATATTTGTGCACAACTTTCATAATTAATCATGAAATCAGATGTGAATAGAAGCTATCACTTTTCTGCAGAGTAAATGGTTGACGAATGTTGCTCTTTCTTCATCAGGAAAGGGGTGCTTCCTTGTCAGTTACAACATGTGTTGATAAATTGGAAACGAAGATTGGATCGTTCTTTCTGCTGCTCTAAGGAAATAGCAACATTGCGTGATTGATTTATCTTGAATATGTCCACAAGTGTAGCTGTCAGTTCAAATGTATTTTGCTCTAAATCACTGCTTTCAGGAAAATATCGACTGAATCATTTTCCGGTGCTGTCAGGTTCTCAATATAGGATATATATTCGCCAAATTTGGTCATTCAGAAAGAACTAAAGACAAGTTTTGGAGCATTGTTGCACCTAATATTTCACAGCATGATCCATTCCTCAGTATTAGCTTAAATAGCTTTGTGTTAATTCCGTCACAATCCATCTATAAAGAAGCAACTACAACAACATCACTGAGGTTTCTCTCTTAAGGGGCAGTATGCTTTAGTTCAAGTGCAAAGGCCAGCCTCCGATGATAACTTGCAAAAGAATGATAAATAAGAAGCAAATATAATAAAAATTAAATGGGCGCTTAATACAAGTAATACAATTTCAGAATTGTTTAATAGTTCTCATAGCATGTGAACAGTTCCGTTGTTACCTTAAAGTACCGTTGAAGAGCCGAGAACTGTTTCTTCAGTTTCAAGTGTGCAACATGAAAGTTCACTTCCCAGAGTGGAAGCAGACAGTACCTTGGAGTATCAACAAAAATGTTAAGATCAGTCTGTGTTTCAGCTGACTAATGCGGCTACAATCTGTCTGCCTCTGCTTATATTTATTAATTGATCTCTTCACCGATGTTGAATCGCATTAAGCTTAAAACTTGATTACCTGTGAATTTCTGTGCATGTAAATCTCCTGACGGCACGAGCTGCTCGGTCATAAATAAGCATTCTAGCTAGTACCTGTTGTTTTTCATTTATTGTTCTTGGTAGGCTTTGCTCTAGGGCTAGACCGTTGTTTCTTTCACTGAGCAACGCTTAACTCGGCCGAAACAGTTTCCCGCCGCCGCGTCGATCATTAGATAATTGGGTAGCCCCATAGATGAACCTTGGGCAATTATTACGGATTGTTCTAATTCTATGTTTATTTTAAAAGGTGCAGACAATACCTAGTGCAACGCAAGGACTGGATATTATTATTATTATTATTATTATTATTATTATTATTATTATTATTATTATAATCTTCCATGTCTATTTGTGCTTCCACATTTCTGGGAAACTTGTACATACATATCCCTACCTCAACTTTTTGTTGATCTAACCACACTTGTATGTTTGGGTCTAAGTTTTCCCACGATACTCACGATATTCCGGCTACTCGCCTCCAAACGTACAGTACGTTTTATTGCTTCTTCCATTGGGCAAGATTATTCTACTAGAAGCGTTAGGAAAGTATTTACAATATGAGTACCGCGCTACAGCTATAGGCAGTTCCGTTCGCAAGTCCAATGGATTGATGATAGTACGCCGTGCAGATGGTAGATGGAGGCTGTAAGAAAAGTGTGTAGTGAAAGGACAGTATTAGTTCGTTGTCACGTAAACAAAGACGTGGACAAGATGGATGACATCAAACCAACAGAAAGTTATAGACTATTAACTGCTGTAAGGGTCAATAAACTTCTGCAGACAACCGTTTACAGTGGGTCAAAGGGGTCGCCAGTGTCAGGGAATCCCCGCAAGTGGTGCCTCAGTAGTAAAAACACTAATGATAATAATAATAAACAACACGAATGTGAGTATTGGTCCTCCGTCAACATTGAGGTTGTGTGCTGATTGCCACATAACCTTTGAAGAGCTGGAATGTTAGACAGACCTTGGCCGCGCAACACTGCTCACCATCATTCACGAGGATTTGAATATGAAAAGAAGCTTGCGCACATTGGGTTCCACCGGACTTGACATCGATACAGGATTGAAGTCTGTCGTCGGCTACTGGAAATGCTGATGAAGATCCTGGAAAGTGAGTCTCTGGCATAAAATGATTCGTGCTGCTCCATCTGTAGGTAAGCAGATGTTTACAACTTTTTAGAATCCTCACTGTCTACTGCTAATGAACTGTCAGCAGCGAAAGGGTAAGTGATCGACAGACGTGTTCCTTGATCATGACCTACGAGCTAAGTTCGCATCGCACCCACCATATTAACCAGATTTCGTCCCGTCGGGTTGTGGCTTATTCGATAACATGAAGGACCTGCTGCGAAGTAAAAATTTCGTTTTAAACGAAGAAATTCAGGCAGTTGTCCCCAAACAATGGTCTCGCGATGTCATAATGAAGTTGCTGGGAAGAGGTCGACGGTGCATTGACCCATGTTGCACAATAAAAAGTACTATTGTAAATCATTTCCGAAGCCCCTCGTACAAGAGATAATGCTGTGTACGTTCTTGAAGCTTTCGTCCCATGATACACCATTTAAAATAATTTAACCAGCCCTCCAAATAATTCGTGCATTATTTCAGGGCTTCATTCCGTATCCCCCCCCCCCAAACTAATCAGAAGACATCAGTTAGCACTTTAATTCTTACATCATGCGTGGGAATATTTGTATTAAAAGTTACGTTTAATATGTAAAATTACACGAAAATTCTGCCCAAGAATCACAGAGTGCTGTTAACTAAATGATAAATGATCAGCAGTTATCATTAAAACTGCCGTTTATGTAATTACATCTCAAAGTAGTGGAAGTTCGTCGCTGTCTGTACTGTAGAAAGGATGCGTGGTTTCCTGGCCGCTTTTCCAGGATCCGATGAAGCTGTAGCTACATTTACTCTTTGGCCTTTCACGGGAAGAACCAGACCGCTGATACAAATCTCTTAACCCACGTCGAGAGTTTGCGTTGGAGCATTCCATTCGAACGGACTTTTGACTAACTCCGCTATGCAATCTTTAGTGATAGGCTGATGACTCGATGTTCGAATGAGGGCCACATAATTTAAAACTTGCCACTACACCTCAGTCTCCATACACCAGGTCATCCTTAGAGCCTACTGCCATGGGTGCCCGGGGTCGTTTAGGCGCGGACTCGTGAGCGGGAGGTCTGGGGTTCGAATCCCTCGCTGAAGTTTTTTCCAGGTTTCCCTCAGTACTCATAAATGGCAAATGTCTGGAAGGTGCCCTAAACTTAGGCCTGGAAGGTTTCCTTTCTTTAAAAATCCTTTCCCAATATTTCATCTCATCTCATGTATCATCAGTGTCCACCGCCTACGGTGTCTCGGTAGTAACAACGGGCGTTAAAGACTATTTTATGTATGTGAACAGAAACCATCAATGGTGTTCAGCTCCTCCTCGCGTGCTGCTACGCACCTTCTGCTTGAAAATTGCTTAATCGCCGTTGGTTCTTCACCAGAAGGAAAAAGAAAGAATCGAAGTTTGCCAGATCAGAACCGTAAGATTGATGTATGACAAGTTTCATAAGGAAATTAAGTGTGGCAGCCCAATGACTAACTCGGTTTTTGGAAAACGGTAAATTATTGTGTACCACTCTGTGATATCTGTTCTTCGGATTGCTTTATACAAACGTTTAATTAAAACTTTGAGAGTATAGGACAACAAATATTCAAAGTTTAAAATAGATGGAAATGGGCAGTAAAAGGAGGGAATTAGTAACAACAATTGGGTAAGTGACTTTGTTTTCTTTGCGAGACCGCTCCACGCGTAAACACCGGTCGGGAATCGTAGCTATGTGTAGCGATACTGGAACAGCCTCTCTTCATTTTCCATACATTTCTGGCATCGGCTTGTGAAAATAAACATTACCTACCCTTTGCAGTTCCCTCTGAGAAATGACAGAAACCTCTCTCTATTCATGTAATGTGTGTGGGTTTGTCTTGTACAGGTTTTCCTTTAATGCTCCGCACAGATAAAAATCACAGGGCTTTAAACCGGGGGGGGGGGGATATGGTGTTGGTGATGATTTTAATGGCGCACATTTCACGAATTGCATGCAAGGAGAGATGGAATGTATGTGCCTTTTGGAAAGTAGCAAATCTATGTGTCCTCATAGTTAATTCACGGGAAAAGGATTGCACATACTTATCACTATTAATTGTTTCTTAAAAAGGGGGGGGGGGGTCTATTATTCTCCCATCGCTAATGATCCACTACATTATCTTTTGATCATGCAGGGATTCCCTGTGAAGTAGCTTACGTTTTGCTGAACTCCAGTATCTGTTGTTTTGTGATTCCACCCACTTAAAAAGTACATTTCAACGTTTTGGGCACTATTCAAAATCTACTCTAGGTGCAGGGTCATCTGGTTTAAGTTCTTGCACTGCAGTAATTTTATAGGATTTTCACTTCAATAGCTTTGTAGCCCTTTGAATATGGCTATAGGAAATTCCCGTATAAAGTGATTTTAGGAGAATGTTCAGAGCAAATCCATTGTTATCAAATGTTTTTCTGTGAGCACTGAACGTGGCTGTCTGTGATCCAAACTTCGACTTGGAAACTCAGTATCAGGAAATTTCTCTTGAAACAATCTTCGTACATCATGAGCCGATTTTCTATGCAAGTACAATTCGTAAATAAATGCTCTTTTAACTGAACTTACCCATATTAACGGAATTAATACACTTTATTACACCTGTTAATGAATACTTAATACAATTCCCAACACACAAGAACACGTCCGCACGTTTCTAGAGCTAAACTCTGACCTCTGCTTCAGCTCCCTGGCGGGCTTTCAAGCGTGGGAACAGACGAGGGAGCGGTCCCGCGAAGGAAAGACCACGCAGTATCTGAACATATAGAAAGTTGGATGTGCAGGGTGATCGGTTAGGATATGGATAATATTGAATATTTTCATAAAAGCTAATATGATAGTAGGAGACATGTCTTGCTGGTAATATTTCCTTAAAAAATGGGAGTTCCCGTACATGACCAGTACGAAAATGACAAAATTATAATCGTAGGTGATTGAAATGGCTACTGCAAATGAATACGACCGCAATACGTTCTTTGGTATGGTAAAGTTGAGTGTTAAACAAGTTCAGAGAGAATTTCGATGTGAATATGGTGTTCGTAATGTACATAAATACGACTTCATAATGTTGTGCTAGGGAACATTTGTATAAACAGATTATGTATGAAAAAAATGACGAGTTCGCAGGCGAAACCCAGTAAAAGCTCGTTCCCTGAATGCGTTTCCACCCGGCTACTTTTGAAGCAAGATATCGGTTGTATGCGCTATCGAGTTCTCGCCTCATTTTCAGATAAAGTCCCATAAGCAGTGTTGTAACGTCTCGCATGTGGCGTATGACTCCGAGCCAAGAACTTATTGTTATAAAAGTCAACATGCTAAAACAGTTAAAGGCTAATTTAACTCTTAAAATATTTTATATTACAGTCTACCTTAGTCACTTTCTTCGCTGGATTCATCAACACCTGAATGATGAATCTGTCTCCATTCACATTCTTTGTTTATTGTATGCTATTCACATTTTCTCCAGTTCTCCTGTTCAAAGCTCCCTACACCTTCACGCACTTAACATGGGTGTCACATTCTAGCCCACACTAGTTTAATACACTTGGTGTCCAGCTATCTTGTCTAGCCGCATTGCTGTATAAAACTGTTTTAATTGGATTGGGTATGGGAATATTGAATTGTTTCATCTCGTCTTTTCTCGATGACTGTGTAGGTATTTTCAGTTTGCCTTCAATGATAACCGAGCACAATAATACATTGGGCAGTTTTGGAACCAGTTTTGACTGTCAGCCGAAATGTAGAAACAGTTCGGAACTCAACCCTCGCCTCCTCCAGCATCATCCTCTTTCGTTTGGGTGTGTTGAGCACATCCCAGCTTTCTTTAAAACGTCGTGTGTGTCATACCAAGTTTGATCTATGGACACCACCCGACACCCTGCAGATCGCAATTGATTCTCTGTAAATATTTATACCTCCAAAACACTATCCGAGGTGATTCCATGATAATACGCCGTTTATTACGATTGCGAAAGTGAAACGCAAGTTTTCGTACAAGGTGCCATGTGACATTCTTTTGTACGGGAATTGTGCAAGGATGGAGATTTTCCTTTCCTGTAGAAGCTGTAGATTCTACAGGATCTATTTCAAACTTGAATTCATCAAATTTCCTCAACGGTTTTGATTTCGTTCCTGCTTTTGTGTGTGTGTTAATAGCCCTCCTAACGATTTTTTAAAACTGTTGACCTACTCAGTTCCAAAAGTTTAGCCTTCTCGCTTATGGCCCTTTAACTAGTTTATTCTTTACATCATGGTCATACACTTTCTGTCACTCCTTGTTTAGAGTTTTTATTATGTTTTAAGACTACTGGGGACGGGTGCAGCATCGGCATTATGATCAGCTTCAAATTCATGCATTTCCAGTTCATCATTGTCATTCACTGGCATACTTAATCAAGGGTGCCACATATTTAACTTATTAGACACTGCCACGATAAACCGTATTCCTGAACAGTAACAATGCAGCTGCGTAAGGGGGTAAAAATCAATCAGCAATTGGCAACGTGCTTCTACTTTTCACTTCACGTGGACTTGATAAAGAGTTGTCATCAGTTAAAGCTGGCATGTGATTGGCTACTGCAGAGCAAGAAAGGCAGTAGCGACCCATCTTTGATAGCAGATGGAAATGCATTCAGGGAACGGGCTAAGCAGCAATCTGAAGTCATGACTAGGAGCCCTGCGAAAAGTTTAAGACTGTCCAGTCAGCTGTTGTTTGAAAGTACCTGAAATGTACCTTGCGCGATGAGGGTCATGGAGCTCGTTTCAATTTTACATCCATGATGTGCCAACGTATTGAAGATTCTTAAACTAATGAAGCGGCAGAGTAAACACAACTGCAAGGGAAAGCGCACATGTCGGTATGAAGTGAACCGCAATAAGGAGTATGGACCATTCTTCTTTGCAGAAAAGACAATACGCCATGGATCTTATTTGGATATGTTTATGTATTTCTGTTACCACAGTTTTAAGACAGCAATATGAACTTGTATCCCCTCACTGAGCAACGGAGGTTCGTCATTTTCTAAATACCGCTTTCAATCGTATGTGGCGTGGTCATGTAGGGCCAATTTTTTTACCCTCAAACTTTCTAAATCAAAACCCTCCTGACTTCTTTGTGTAGGGTTTTCTTAAAGACGCTGTACTGTCTATTCACAGAAATCCACGGACATCGATAATCTGAAATTCAAAACTACTGAAGCTTTTAAAAAAAAGCATCCTAATGTTACAACGAGCGGACATTCGCTTAATTGTCACCGTTATGAGTTGTGCATAGTGCGCAATGCGGCCATGTAGCGCTCTGAATGTTGTATAACCAATTCCCAAACCATAAAGTTAGGTAGTAAATGTTGCATAGTGTTTTCATTTTATCGGAACATCCTGTATTTTCAAGGTTGGTAAAGAAAATAGTTTTTACTAAAATAGAAAGAATGTATGTAATGAGAGGAAAATCTGGATCTGGTTTTTAAGTATTATAAAGTTAATTAATTGGAATCATGTCAGATAAATGATGGTTAAGACAGAAAAAAAAAATAATGGAGAGGGATAGGAGTATGATAAAAGGGATATAGTGAAAATATCCTCCAGATTTTTTTGGTTTTATTTTGTGCATTAGAGATTTGCAGCAACAATTAAGTTAATTAAAGTTGTGGCGGTCAAAACTGCGTGGTGGATAGGACAACCACCACGTATTCTCTTGGCATTTCAATATATGTATATTTCATTTCAAAGTGTAGGCCGCGGTTTTTTAGCGCCAGGACCGTTCCTCAGTCTTATTTAAAACATTTAAAATGTTCTTCGACCTTCAGGGGAATTGTTGCTACATGACAAATGGTAGCTGGTTTTTTGTTTTAAAACAATCCATCCAAAATGTGCCAAAGCATAACAGAACAGTGCACGCATGCAGCCATATTTATTTCAACACTGTGAATACTTCCTGAAGATGGCTTTGATGATCATGACTGTCTTGTGGTTCTTGGCTCTGTGTACAGTGATATATATTATATAGGTACATGATTTAAAATATTGACAATATTTTTATATTTAAATGTTCACTCACAGTATGTAATTTGGTTAAACCTCACATTGTACATTCTTATCGCTTGGTGTATTTGAAACACTTATCCCAAGTGTCCTATGTGAATGTGTTATATACACCTGACAGATGTTTCACACGCTTGGTCGGTTATTTGCTTTGTCTTGTCGTTCCCTGCCTCTAACTACGTCGTTTGGCAGAGTTCCGTGTGCTACCAAAACCAGTTCTCTTTTATTTTTGGAAGGCTCCCTTAAGGCATTGCGTCATGATGCTTGCAAATGACCAGTGTTGTAATTTTAATGTACCAAACTTAAATCTTTGTGGAAAAGATAAGCAGTAAGTTACTGATAAGGCTTTGTTTGTACCTGCGAGGTCTTGTTTTGTAGTTTCTTATCCCTTACGTAAAAGGCAGTAAGGAACATAAAACCCATTGCACAGACTTGGCGTTGAGAGGATTAGGCAGTTGCACTGTCTGCTACTGCTGGTCACGTAGGCTTTTGTAGCTGAACGTGGTGGGGTGATTCAGTGGCGGCACTTGGGCTTCAACTAGGCGATGTGATTCAGTGGCGTTACATAGTTTCCAGCAAGGTGCACATTTTCCTTCTTACGGGAATCCGTCGTTAATTTCACGTTTTGCGAAATTCAGATATTTTTGGGGAAAACTAATCTGTAAATAAAAACAAATTGCCGTTGGTGCAAGTTTAAAAAAAATAAGTAAAAAAAAATATAAGGAAATAATCCTAAACTTTTTTATATTAAATAATAGAAAACGTGGAAATGAAAATTAGTGTTGCTTCTGTATTAATTTTTTTTTCCTAATAATAAATTGAATTCATTAGCAGATATGTTTTATTTGAAGGGAGACATAAACGCAATCATTCAAGGCAACGCGATTTTGGTTATACATGAATTTCAGTTCTTTTAGAGCTTTATTTCTTGTTTGGGTGAAACAAAACGTGAGCATGACATGCTTATTTATCATCTTCCTAAGTAAACAGATATTTATGTTTATACACTTTGGGGTAAATTAACATTTTGACTCTATTAGGCATATCTTCATCCTTGCAGTACCATGACAGACAACAACTTTGTTGGGTTGCACACAGTGTCTTAGTAGTTTTTTTTTTTTTTTTTGAGTAGTGTTTAACGCCCGTTTTTACTACTGAGGCACCACAGGCGGTGGACACTGGTGATACATGAAATGAAATGATATATTGGGAAAGGATTTTTTTTTTTAAGGAAGGAAGCGTTCCAGGCCTAAGTTTAGGTACCTCCCCGGCATTTGCCAGTTATGAAGACTGAGGAAAACCTGGAAAAAACCCCAGTCAGGGAGGACGGTCCTGGCGGGATTCGAACCGCAGACCTCCCGCTCACGAGTCCATGCCTCGGCCACCCGTGGCGGTACGTGTCTTAGTAGTGCTAGCAGCTATACAGTATCAATTAATATGACAGCTGGTTGTAAAATGTGATAACAGGTACATTATTACTATCAACTTTTTCCAATCTTGACTGCCTGCGTAGTCTATGATGGCTTTTGCGACTGCTATTCCGAGTTGCTGTGTCCGAATCCAGGTTAGGTCAAGCTGTTGTGTAAGGGTTTTTTTTTTTTTTTCGGAGTTGTTTCTTACCCCGAGTTCATTTCGCTCATCCCTACAAACTTGCACCTACAGACGTCGCGTCGCCAGAGGACCAATGCAGTAAAAGCGACAATAAATTAAGAGAGACGAGGGGAGAAATTAGGTCCTTTTGTCCAGTCGAGCCTCTTTCTTGCCGTATCTTGGACCTTCAAGCCGCATTGGACAGACAAATTTTCCTGATATTTCTACGCATTTCTCTTATAGTAGTTTTTAACAGCTTCTGTCATCGGTTTTCTTACACCGCTAGGATTTAACGTATTTTCTGGATCACATTTCTCTCTTCGCTGTGTCTGACATATCTTTGTGACATTTTGCTATTACCAGTTGCGTTTACCGTCCTTCTGGTGACAAGTCACATTTCCTTCCTATAATCTAACCTTTCTTTAAACGCTGAATTTTTCTAACTCTCTTGTATTTCACTAAGTAATTATAGCTTTAAATGCTCGAATATAATGTAAAATAAGTTCTCTAGCAGAACAAAACCGAAGTTGCTGAATATCTTATCCAAGAAACTATGCTTAAGCACTTATTAATACGCGCACAAAATGGATTCTTACAACAGCTGACAGTAAACTGCAATGTTTATACCATATACGTAGATAACAAAGCATCCAACAAGTCATCATAAACGTCTCTAAATTATTCTTACATATTCCTTATACATTGTTACATTAAATATTATCGCTGAAAGATGTTAACTAACAAGTATCCACCTCTATAGGTATCTACAGTTAGACCAGCAGTCTGAAAATGTTCGGGCCTGGACTCTAGGTGGCCATGCAAATTGCAAAATAATTGCTTTTGCTGTTGTTACACTTGTCATTGTTTCAAATAGCGTATTTAATACAGCTTTCTAAAACATTTTGGGGTATTCCATAAATGGGTAAACTGGAATGTCGTGCTGTTACAAATCATTTGTAAAAGATAGTTTAACACCAAAGGAAATTGTATCAAATTTTTAAAAATGTATGGAGATATTTCCATTTTGAACTGTGAAAACATGCGCTTCTGAATTTGAACATGACCTACTTATAAGACGTTCAAAAAGAGCAGTGATAGAATTCAATAGGTATGGATTCCGGTAGTTGAAAGTGCTAACACTGTAATTTATTTTACATGAAGACTTGCATATGATGGTGTCACACTTGCTAATAGCACTTCAAAGATATAATGTAAATGTTTGGAGCGTTTTATCGGCAACAGAACTGATTTATAACTGACCAGTCAAAACAGGATAGAAGCGCCAAAGAAGATTTGATGGCAAAAATTAACAATCGCTGAAAACATGCCGAGCGGTGAGGGGAAGGTGAACCGTCAAACATGTAAACGTTGGAGAGTTGCGCCAATAGAATTGTAAGCATCATTATTTCCAAGCAAACTCTGGCTGAGACTATCCAGAAAATTCAGTTAAAACATTGTGTAAATAAGCTCCCGGAAAGTGGAGCCAGACGACTTGCAACGTGATATATACCGTTATGTTGTGTTCTGAAGGTAACCTTGAAGATTTTGTAATCAGCGCATAGTACCTGTCGTAGTAACAAGAATACAAATATCGAGTGGAGCCAGTTTCGATGTAAATAAACGAAGAGAAATAAAAGCACATAGCGGCTAATAAGAGGTGGGACAATTCACAGATGCAGATTTCTCGAAGTTTGTCCTCTACTTAGCCTTCACGTTAATCCCAAACTGCCCATCTCAACTTCTTGTCAGTCAAGCCAACGTTTTAGAAATTACAAGAAAGTAAGTCATTTTTGCGATACAACGCTTGCGTGTGTAATAATACTTAACAGTAAACTACAAGTTTGAGCAATATTCTGTAAAATAACTCAGCCTCCACACCTGATTAGAAAACACAGCAACTGCTTTAAAATAAAAACGCTAACAATGGAGTACCGCAAGATCCGTCCGTGTATTATATGATTTGAGTCAGCAGTAACGAGTAGCAACTCCCGGGAAGCGGATTCAAGTTTTGCCAATTAATACGACAGCAAATGATGAAAATGTCCTGCTGTATGAACACATTTGTGACATCGTTTAGAACATTGTCATTCACACCCTCATTATCTTTCAAAATTGAGTCAATTTAAACTTGAAAACATACACCGTCACTTGTCCACGAATTGCAGACTCCGGTTCTGTATCTGTGCCTCTCTAGGCACTTTCACTTGAAGTTAATTTAATCCAGTTTCAATAATAATAACGCCGATAGGTACCTTCAACCAATAGCATTCATGGATTTAACAAGGTAATTACCACGTGTTTTGATGTCGTTGGTAGCTTATCTATAGCAGTGTTATTGGGTGTTTAATAACGATATCGCGGCAGTAAAACAAAAATGTAGATAAGTCTTAATCTTATTAAAACAGTTCAATGTTCACCTCTGTACTAAATATTCGAGTAGAATTGATTAAGTCCGGCAAATTTCAACAAAATGTCTGGAAACTTTTTTAAGCAACGTGCACAGTTCTTTGTTTAACTATCGTAAGGGATTGATGTAACACGTTTCCTAGAAATACAAGTATCGTGCAGTGATTAAGCATTTGTATTGCGGACAGATACAAACTGAGCTGAAGCAAGTTCATGGTCAAGGCCATTTATTACTGGATAAATGAATTTATACGTCCCGTACGAGCATTGCAGATGCTTCACATTCCGTACGCCCAATTAAGGTTTCTTAAGAAATGGTTGATAAAATTCATGGATCGTGATAGAAAACCGTCGCATTAAGATTCGTGAGATTGCTGAGATGGTAGGTATCTCATATGAACGGTACATAAATAACATCCTGCATGAAGAAGCTGAGTGCGCCATGGATTCTGTGACCAAAAAACGCTCGAGGAAGAATAATGAAAAATCGTATGTGGAAAAGTGCATCATGCTCCGAATAACTTCTGGCGTCGTTTTGTGACTGTAGACGAAAGTTGGATCCAGCACAACACTCCGCAGACAAAATGACGGGTTGCACGTAATAAACCTAAAACAGTTTTCCGCCAATCTTTTGGGGGAGGGGGGATTCTCAGAGCTTCATCATGATTAACTATTCGGAAAAGGGTAAAATAGTGGCTGGCTGTTATTACGCAATGTAAGGAGTTGAAGCATAAGCGATCAAGATTGGCGCACAACAGGACCATGCGCCTGCTCACACGTCAGCTGTTGTGCATGAACGCGACTTCAAAATTGTTCCCCACCTCACTATTTCCCAAATTTGGCCCCATGCGACTTTTTCCTCTTTCCTAATCTCAAACATCGGCTTAGGGAAAGAAAGTTTCGTCGAATGAAGAAGTTTTCTGTGCTGTAAACGATTATTATGCACAGTTCGAAAGACTTTTTTCTAGGGGAATTAACAAAATTGGAATCCCGCTGGGCTAAATGTATAGAGCCCTAAGGAGATTATTTTGAGAAATCATTTTTTTTAATGAGACTTATTAATATAACCCTCATACTACGGTCATATGGAGTTTAACATGAAAAAAAAATTTGCGTGAAAAAAAATTGGCAAGGTTTTTAAAGGCCTGTTCTCCAACATGCTTCATGTTACTTGTGTCTGCACGAAATTTTTAGTACGTTTCCAGAAATAGCATTCTTTAATTTCGTACACAAAGATGTTTCCTAAATCTCCGATGTTCAGCTATGGGCAGCGTGACTATCTGCAGCTTTATATTACGCCAGCAGATATTGGATATTCTTAACGTGTGTGTAAAGGTCAATGCGCAATTAAAGCATACTGTGCAAATAAGTACGTTTTTATTGCTGCAACTATTCTACATTACCAAGTCTTGAACAGTTGGTATATTGGGTGAATGTCGTTTGCTAGATGCTGTTTGTAAAATATGTTTAAAACATATTGCGTCCAGTACTTCTTTGAAAAATACAGCACTATTAAACATAATGCCTATTTTTAGTGTTTTCTATCTGCTATTTTGCGTTCTATTAGTGCCAAACATACGGTCTCTGGAATCCTATAGTCATCCGCAACTTTAAGTGTTCGCAGTTAACCGACATGTGCTTATAATACCTTTTTCTTGTTAGAAATTGTATTTCATCGTACCTTTTAAAGCTATAAATTATTTTCACGACAGCCACTGCTCCAGTGTAAAAGGTAAGAACGATAGGGCTGTTGCCGGATCGTGTCCCTGACACCCGGCATATAGCTTTTCCTTCTATCTGGTATATCCCACACAAGTATAGAGTTACTGAAGCCAACCTCCCCAGTAAACTGCAGTGAGGTTATTTGAGTTACTAGGAAAGTGCCGGCACCACAAAGTGGATATCTTTATTGTATTTTACTGGAAGTATAAAATGATACTGTATTCAAAACTGGTGAGCACAAACTTAGGTTGATGTGATGTCCCTCGGCGGCAGTACATTGCCAACATATATGTAGGGAATTCCATTATTTCATCTAGGCGGTTCAAAATACGTTTCTTGACCTTGAGAGATCCTGTTACTCGTAACTTTATGACAAGTAGGCGAACAGTATTTCTACCTGGAACACGATTGCCAATCACCTAACCACTTCTGTGCAAGAATCCATATACGAAGAATAATTCGTTTTATCTTTTTTCTGTCGAACAAAGGACAGCACGAAAAATTTAATATATATTATTGAAAGTGTATAGAATGTGCTTTCAAATAAAGCACCAGATGGTGTACGTGAACAGAATTGCGTGTCTCAGCAGGTCCCAAGTTTCCGTTGGCGACGTACAGTGGTCAGGTTTGGAGGTGACAAAGAGAGAACATCGTGCTTATGTGAAAGTAACATAAATGCACGAGAATGCCACGCACAGCTGTGAGAAGCACTGAGTGCGCTTATCCTGCCCTATCGAACAGCGGCGAGGTGACCTTCAAACGGGACAGGGTGTTGAATCTGATCTGCCGCGCAATGGACGTTCTGTGTCAGCGGACAAATGTGTATTGGTGGGGGTGAGTGCTGGACACTTGTAGAATTAAAGGAGCAAGCAGGAAAACGTGTGCAAAGTGGGTGCGACATCAATTAAGTGAGGTACAGAAACTTTCGCATCAATCTGATGAGATTTCAAAAAGAGGAATGTGGGCAAGGGCGTATGCACCAGAACCCAAAATAGGTTTCATCAACAAAAGTCGTCGTCATTCTGGCGAATGATAGAGAAGGTGCGCCTTGTGCATTCCTGCCGCGGAGAAAAGCTATATGCATATACTCACGTGACCTGTCACTCACTATACACTTTCATTCATATATCTTAGATGTTTCTTGTATTTGCTAGTATGTGTACCCGTTCTTCAAGGCATAACTTGACGATGAACGAACGCCCAGTCTGCTGGGCTGTACGGCTTAGTGCATAAATGACCATGGTGCTTTGAAGTTATATGGCATTTACTTTTTCAAACTTTATCCAGCAAACTGACCTTACGGAATTCGAGCTCAGGACTTCCGGCTTTGCATCTAGACACGTTGACCACAAGATCACTCATTGTACTGTTTGCGTCTTTATTTTAAAGACCTTCACTTTCTATAACCTGTGCAGTGTTAAAGCTGAATAGCATATTGGTCATGTTTGAAAATGAATGTTATGCAGATCTTGCGGTGAAACAAACTCTGGAACTTCTCTAGTAATTAAACAAACTTAAAACAATTTTTGCTGAAAAAAATTACAGGTGTACAAAAAAAAAAGACTACCTTTTGTATATTATTTTATGGAGGAGTGTGAAATTAATGCTGCAGGAATTGTAGCAGTTTAAATGTGAATTGGTTTTTATTACGTAATAATGAAAGTTCAGTTTCCTTTATGCTTTTGCTTATAACGCAAGTCACTCATCAAACAGTTTATTAACCTGGTAAGCCCCAGAACATAATTTTGCGTCTTATAGGAAGAATTATTGGTAACCCACTAGAATTCAAATTTAAGCCCTCAGCATTTACGTCACACGGAGAAAATACGTCATCTGCATAGAAAATAGCTCACTGGACGGGTCCTGGCCGATGCGGAAGTAAATCGACCTGCAGCAAGAGGAGGAGTGTCACTGCATTGTGAAGTGTACTGTACTTTCACCTTAGAGCGTCCTTCTAGAAGCACCGTACCTTGTCTGCAGCTTCCTGGCAAGACTTGCTTTGCAAAGCTGCCCTTCATCGGAAATAGGAAAATTCATGTTGGCATTGAGAGAGTACCTACAGACTCCCCCTTCCCTTCATTTCCTATTATTCCAGGAGTTCTGAACATTTTCCGGTAATGTACGCAGGACATTTGACGTACCAGAGGGCAACTTTTATGAATGAAATGGTGATTATGTGGTACAAGGGTCAACATAAGCATTTCTCTACATTTATAACAATACTAATGATTTGTATGTAGTATTTAGAATTAGATATTTATTGGAGAAAAACTGTTCTGTGAAATTAATTTTGTTAAGGTTAAAACATGAACAAACTTGCAGCCAGTAGAAACTGTTAACTCTACAAATTTAACTAATTTCTGGCTCAACACTGCGAAGATTGTGCTTGTTTAGCTAAACAGAGTTCTTTAACATCTGCAATGTTAAATCGGCATCAGTACTCAACTTATTTAAGTTGGTGCAGTAAATCCACTCACAAAGGTTAGTAGTCACAAACACCAACATAAATGTTACAGCTTTTTCTGAGATCATGGGATATTCGTTTTTCCTTGCTAGCCAGAAGTCTGTCGCTGCCAAACGACAAAATATGTTTCATTGTTGTAGGATTTAAATTGAACTCATTATTTTTGTACAATATCACACAACAATTTTAATGATAATGTGAAATCTATTGTTTCCTTTTCGTTGTAGTTAAACAGCCTAATACTTGTTAATGTTAATTTGCTGAAATATTTACGTACACTCAGTAGTGGTATGCGTGCCATAGGTTAATCTGTTACAGCCTAATACTTGTTAATGTTAATTTGCTGAAATATTTACGTACACTCAGTAGTGGTATGCGTGCCATAGGTTAATCTGTTCTTTATCAAGAGTGCGTTCAGAACGAGATTTCCCAAATACCGGTTTGGTTGAAAGTTTGCGCGACTATTGTGAGTAAACTTAGCCTTTCTGGCTAGAGATGAAAATTTGTCTCATTGCAAGTAGACTGGAAATAGGGCAGAGGACGAGAGGCAGTGAAATCTGTTTGGTATACGTGACCAGTTAAACGTCGTAAAACAGCAGAAGTATTGACTATTTTTTCTTTCTTCCCCCCAGAGCCTGTTCCACAAAAGTATGTTATAATACATTACAGCGTATGAACTTGTATTCTGTTCTACAACACCATACTTACAAATGTACAAGTGGTAATTTGTATACATTGCTCTATGAGTGTAGGCATATTGGTAACTTTAAATACTAGAGTAAAATGTAATATCTTTTTAATAATTTTGGGTTCAGTTGACCTAAATATTCTTTGTATTATCGAATATGACGATAATGGTGAAAGTAGGAATGTGTATAAAAAAGAAGAATTCAGTATTTGTGTACAATAAAAAGGTTCGGTGCAATTAAACTATGGCTTATAAGTGACATGGGCTTTCCCTGTTTCCAGTATTTCAGTCCAGCATCTTAGTTAATATTTTTTAAGGTTCTTGGTACATGCCATGAAAATAATTTATTTTCATTCTCTTTTGACACAAATTTTCCCAGTCTTTAGCTTGGAATGAAAACGTGATTGCCAAGCAATATAAATTTAAATGATCAAACGGACTAATAAATTAAATGAGGAGAGCAATTGGGAAGTACTCTTTTCCTGCTATTTCTCGACGACTGCAAATGATGCGACCGTCGTCTCAAAGTGGATTATTATGCATGAAAATGGATAAATGCATAATAAAGTATTTGAATTATTGTTATATGTGAGAAAAAATATGCTACCATATTCCCCTCTGTACGTTCAAAAAATACGAATTTATTTATTAGTAAGGAGTGGGCATAGCCTGTTCAATATGTGGCAAACAGCTATCTTGCTCTTATATGATGTCACTTTACATATATTGTACGTCTTTAATGGAACGGAAAGTTACAAGACCATTCTTTAAAGGACTTTTACTAATACACTTGTTATGGCACAGAGCCCTGAAAACTGACAGTAGTATTTTCATGTCTACAATCTCATCCATGAAAAAATGACAGATTTTCGTTAAAGCAAGTACAACTGAAAATTTTACATATTTTTTAAGCTATCTTCCTCCCTTTCTATAAGAACTATTAATATAAAATTTTGTGTTTGAAACCTTTTCTTTATTTTAAAATAAAAGGTAATGTTATGCCTTCTAAAAGCATTGTAGGTTCTGCATCAAAAGGGCAAGCGCAAATTATTCTCATTATTTTGTAATTTTAACTCTTCCTGATTATATAATTTTGCCCTGTGCGATAAAGTTTAACAGTAAAATAAAAAAAAAAAAAAAAAAGGAAAAAGGAAAAAACGTGTAATTATCAATACTGTGAATGAATGAATTTATTCAATATGCAATACAATAAATACAATATACAATCTATCACTCTTATACTATTCTATAAATTCTACTAATATTTTAATCTCACTTTAGTTGTCAACTTATTCTTTCTCCAAGAGCTTCGTTACTTTACATTCCAATAAACTGTACCAAATATTGAACCTTATGCCTTAACAACTCAATTTCTGATGCCTGTACATCCTTCTCCGTCATTTCTTATTGCAACATTCAACAGATGTTCCCAAGTATTTTCCTGCATCTGTATAAACTTCAAATGTTTTACTAATATAGCCACCAAGTATTTCTTGCACTTCAATGTCTTTGATCCTTTCCAATAATCTTTCTTTTAATTCCCTATCTTTCTATAATTTCCTTAACTGAAGGTATCTCTGTGTCAGTACTAACAACAATAAATGATACTTGTGTTAGTCCCCTTAGAATAAGAATATGTAGATGGTTCCTCAAAAGGATAATAGATCCTTTGGGGATTGTCAGTGATAGATATTTTATTCACCATTTCATTAACATGTGAATGCACTTCCGCTTTGATTTATTTATGATTATTAGTATTGTGGGACTTGGCCAGTTACTTTATTATGTCTGTTACTTTATTATAACCTCGAGTGTGCTATACCGTGGCAACATCGCGAGTTAATGTTTAACTGTTCAACCCGAGAAAATCAATAATGATTCGTTTTTCCCTCCTCCTAGATGTGTGGTTTCTTTCTTTCTTCTTCTTCTTCTTCTTCTTCTTCTTCTTCTTCCTCTTCTTCTTCCTCTTCCTCTTCTTCTTCTTCTTCTTCTTCTTCTTCTTCTTCTTCTTCTTCTGGATAAGTGAAATCGAATGCGAGCAAAGTTTAGCAAACATGAGAAGGATATTAATATTGATCTGTATAAAGGAATAATTAAAAAAAAAATAGATTAGATTTCAAATAAGGATAAAGTACGTACATGGGGGTTGGGTAAATAGCCAAAGAGTATAGGAGTCCGAGAATTGATCCTTACAATATTTATGCATTATATGTCTACTATTTGTTTTCTAATATCTCAATTATCTAATTTATTTAATATTTTGTGATTAATAAAATGAAAAGTCTTTGTTTGGTTAAAAACTATTTGAAGGGAATGTTCACTTAGAATTAGGGATATGTTTAATAAAAAGAAACGAAGCCGCTTGCAACATAGTAGGAAATAAATTACTGTGATGAGTCCGTAGCATTAGCAGGATAATTTAAAGGTTCAGATTGTGCAGTTATCGTGAAAATTGTAAATACTTTTGAGAAAAGGAATGCTGATTGGCGTAATGAACAGCGCGTTTGCGCTGTTATTTATCTTTAAATTCACCTTTTTTTCTTTATTTGCTTATACTTTACAAAAAAATCTTGCCATTAAATTGTTTTACTTTTTAAAATCAACAGCAGTAAACCTTTCCAGTTTATAGCAGGCCTTCCAGGTTTGCCACACTACTAGAATGATATATATGTTGAATATTAACTTAAAAAGTCCTCAATTAGGATAAGGGGTCCATGTGATCATATGAAGCTGAATATTTCTGAAGGCGTACATATAAAATACGTTTATTGTACTCATACTAATAAATTAAATGTTGAACCAAGTCGAAGATTTTGTGTTTTGACATTACTTTATCTGAATGTAATAAAGCCTTTGGAAGTAAAGACTTACACGTGCAACCTTAACAAAGTTAAAGGGTCGTTTTTACAAGGAGATCTTGCAGTGGCTCGTATTGATTTGTGCCACTCTGGACGGCAGATGTACAAATCCCTGCAGACGTTCGGTCTGCTCTTCATTGCGAATGTGTGAAACAAGTGACTGATGGGGTGGGGCAGCACCTAGGGAAAGTTGCCTCTAGCCATTCACCACGCGCTTTGTTGCAAAATGGACCTCTGGAGGGAAATTTTCAACAAAATCATTCATCATTAACGGAAATACTTGAGTTTGTGTGTTATTAGTATAATTGGTTTTTTTACAAATGAAACTATTATTTGGCGACCGGCTTGTAGTACCATCTACCAGCTCGGTAACAGCTGCTGTTTTCTGCTGTTGGGCAAGCTTTACCAACTTGCGGTTAGCTACAGTTGTTTTATAGTCTGTGAATACAAAAATAAAACATTTTAGATAACTGATTGCTATTAAATTTAGCTCCCATTATTTTTATTTTTAATAGTGTTTAACACCCTTTCAAACTACTGAGGCATCACGGCGGTGGTCATTGAAGATATATGAGATGAAGTGATGAATTGATTTTTTTTAAGGAAGATAACGATCCAGGCCTAAGTTTAGGATATCTCCCCAGCATTTGTTATTTATGAAGACTGAGGAAAACTTGAAATAAACGGAAGTCAGGGAGGACGGTCCTGGTGGGAATCGAACTTCAGGCCTCCCGCTCGCGACCTCGGGCGCCCGTGGCGGTATATTGGTGGTGTTTGTACCTGCGGTTTTCTATGATGCCATTCCGGTGCATTGTTGCATTTACATAAAATGACATACAAACAGTGAATCTTGTGTTAAGTAAGTCAATACACTTTTTTTAAATTGATTATGCTATTATATTTGAAATAGAGTAGTTTGGGTTTATCAGCATTCTGTTGTGCAGTACGTGGTCTAAAAGAGTGAGTAGATATAATTGTGTATATCAAAATATTTTTACACTCAAGCTATGGTAGATGCTCAATATTATTTTCAAATTAAATATGTGGAGATAAGACTTGTATCAACTTCTTGTGTTATCAGCTGCCACGAAATGAAAGTATAAGCAATATTGTCAACGAAGGCTCATCACTGGTTTGCAAAATTAAATGTACTTTTTTCTTCATCGTTTGCCTTTTTATTGTAGTTTATCCTTATACAAAACTAATAAACATATTTAAGTATAAATAACATAATATTAATAACTAACAGTTCCTTAATTACATAGACATCAATACATTCCGTGATATGTCGCAATTTATTAGGAACTATTTATAATATGAGTTTGATTCTACGTTTTCTATAACAGCCTTTTTGATAAATGACTACAGAGCGTATTTTTCACTCAAGTAGTTGTATTGATGACCTGCTTTGATAACCTGGGAACAAGTCCAGGTCTATAAATTTCAGGAAAACTATGGCGATACATACAAGTCTGCTTTAGTGACGGAGGTACTCTGACAAGGATCGGCATCAAACGACCGATGGTTTTGTCGAGAGAGAAATGGAGTTCTTAAACGGCATGGCTAAAGTCTTGCGCTCGTAGAGAGCGCTATCCACAGGCTACCGGAACAACGTCTTTCGTTTCTCACAATTAATTGTTCAGTATCTATACATTCAAAATTTAAATGTTTCGTGAACCTCCCTTGGCCACTTTTTGAAAACCGCTGTCTTCGATCATAATGCTCACAAGTTTGCCTGTAGATTTATTTCTTCTTCTTACGGATTCTATGGATAGCAACGAGAACTGGTCAATACGCATAGCAGTGTTGAAGATGAGAGAGGCAAAGACTATGCCATAGGCGAGAATTAGAAGAATTTTTACTTTGAAAAGATTAAGTGATAATTTGTTCGCATTTGAAACATTGTTATGCTTCTGGAATTTTCTTTCACTGCCTAATATATAAATTTTAATGATGGACGCTCTTCAGCATCTCAGGTAGTTAGTTCAGGGCGCAAATTGGCCAAAGGTTTGCTCAGAGGTCTTTTCTTTCAGGCTTGGGGTTCTTTTTCGTGCCGTAAATCTACAACACGGAACACTGATTTACTTCCCTTCCGAAAGAAGCCATACTTTGATTTTTACTCCCGAAAAATTGATCGACACTGGCCGGGATTGATACCGCGATCTTGGGCTTAAGAGCAAAGTATGGTTACCGCTACACCACCAGGACCGGCATTCTGTATGTTGGACGGCCCTGGATCCTGGAAGTCACTTCTGTTATGTATTCCTGCTAACTTATTTAAGCTTGTTTGGCATTTGTCTCTAAATGGGTAATTAGAAAGTGTTCAGTGCAGTAATATTAAAAAGACTTCATTTCTCCTGTGACTTTCTGCTACTTTTTGAGCTTGAGTGATATTTATCTGTATGCTTTAAAATGGGTGATTAAATATAGCTAACTTTCATTCTTTGTTGTGCATCCGCAATTCTTTACAAAATGTATACACAGTTTCACAGCAGATATCTACCGAAAACAACAGTAATGTGTAGTATTATGATGTGTTAAGAGATGTGACATTATGATAGCGTTGTTACGTGACAGGTAAATCAAAATGAACAAATGAAGCCAAGATTATCGTATGATGTTCTGTAAATGTGACTCACATTACGTTACGCTAGCGTTGCTACAACAAAATGGAGCCAAGATTATCATTTGAACAGCGGAAAGCAATTTTGAAGTGGTATTGGAAAATCGAGAATGTTGTTGAAGTTCAAAGGCAATGGAGACTTGTGTACAGAACAGAACTGCGAATGTGAGTAACAATTGCACGCATTCGAGACAAATTTGAGACTCATGGTATCGTATGCGATGTTCACAAGGGCAGATCTGGGTGACCTCGCATAGCAACAAGCCCCGCTTGGTTTTGGAACGTTTTGAGCACTCATCGCAGAAATCTACAAAGCAACATGCACGCGAGACTGGGATTAGCAGAACCAGTGTGTCTTATTATTAAAACAGCAAAGAACTCCGTTGGATTTCTACCTATGGGAACTCTTAAGGATGTTGTATACCGTAGAAAAACAGCTACACTGACAGCACTTCAGGAAGAAATTGAAACGGCATGTGCTGCAATTGCTAAGGACCCTTTTGCAAACGTTGCGCAATCAGTAGTTCAACGTAATCAGAAGTGTACCGGCGCCGATGGTGGGCATTTTGAGCAACTGAAAATGTAAAACTCTTAAGATGATTAGTGATCATCATATTCTGTTGGTGATTATTCAGTTTTGCTTTGTTAACACAGTTTTTTTTTTCTTTGCTTGAAGTGTGTAAACATTTTGGCACTCTCTGTATTATGCCATTTTCTTTCAATTATGTACATACGCACTATGAAAATCTACTTCCGTCTGTCACGGACAGTTTTTTATTGAACCATAACTGTTCGGGTTAGAGAGCTTTCACTGTATTACCAGACATCTAATAGCGTAATGAAACTCCTCACAGCAAAGCTTTAGAAGACTATGTTCAGATTGGGGGAAGAAATGGAAAGTGCAGAGTAGGTGTGCTCTTTTGCTTCTGAGTTAGAGAATATGTCTTAAGTATTTAGTTCATAATATAAGGGTATTGTTTGTTGAATGAAAAAAAATAAAGTATAATTACACTTTAAATTGATTATAAAAGAAACATTACTACATCAAATGTTATTTAAAAGTCAAAATGTATTTTCTTATTTTCACTTTATAAACAGTACCAAAGTGTAACTATATTGGGTTGTCTCATAAGAAATGTCTGCTTTTAAATTTAGTGTTTTGTAAGGTTTTAATGGTGTCCCTTTGTTTGTCAATGTTTTTTATTTTATTTGTTATTATTATTATTTATATATTTTCGATTTGACTGCATTGGTGTTCTCGGGACGTCTGTAGATTGTGTACTGAATACTATAGGTGCAAATCTGTAAGGTTGGTGATTGTGCAAATGAGCTCGAAGTCCTTGGCACCTTAAAACTGTCTGACATTCTCCTTCTCAAGGTAAGGAAACCCTCCCCCACAAAAAAAAAAAAAAAAAATACCCAAACAGCATGACCCGACCAGGATTCGAATCCAGGACCTCGATTAATAGTCCCAAACGCTACCGCTAGATCAACGTTATTTACAGGATGCTATGTGTCAGTCACCTGTTGTTGATACACAATCAGAAATTGGAGGTAATAACCAGATTCGAGTCCTTTCAAAGTACAAGATTACTGTCGCGGCTCGAAGAATATGTGAAAACCATTCATCCCCACATTAAAAAGCTATAGACCTGTACCTGAACAGGTCCCATATCAGCAGAATTGTCAGTGTAATGAAGAATGGATAAATTACCCCTAAAGAGTGACTGGATCTCCATCAACCTGCTGTTCGGCCACAAAAATGTTACATGTCTGGTGGCAATTTGAAGACGGGCATGTAATCGGTGAGAATATTTATTCTCAACAACTGGAACGAGTTCATGAAGTTTTGAGATAGAGATACCCAGCAAAGTTAATCGAAATAGAGTTCCCTTGCAGCAGAACAACGCAAGATCCGTGCCGCTTTAACAACTATGGAAAAGAATCCAAGAATTGGGAGGGATCGAACTGCTAACGCACCCAGCATATGACCCTCTTTTGTTTCTATCCATGACCCATTTCCTGCTTGGAAGAAATTTAGAAAATATTTAAGCATTGGAAACGAATATCACCAAATTCTTCATGTGAAAATCCAGAAACTGGCACGTCGTGGAATAACAAACTTCGCTGAAACGTCGCTCAAGACTAGAGACTTTGAAGATTGTGTATTTTTTGTTAGAAGCATTTCAAATACAGTTTGCTTACTTATGAGACAGTATAAACAGTACAAAAGTGTAATTCTAGGGACTTATATATACACAAGAGTACAATATTGTGTGTGTAGTTCTTGTTATTGTTCCAAGAGTTTAGTTTTCATTTAACAACTTGGAAATGAAAATCATTCAGTCCAATTGACTAAGCAGAATTTCGGTAACAGTCTCATTGTTGTTCATGTAGGATCAAAAATGGTTTTTGCGAAGAATTCATTATTTATTTTTCAAGCAGTCAAAAGCTCGGAGATTATCATGGTCAAATGAATTTCAGGAACTGAGCTTTGGATTAACAGTAAGATTTTAAGCTTTTTTCCTACCTCCCAGAGGAGAGTGTTGTGTTTATGGCTAATGCTTCGCAATATTCCGGAATATGCGGTAAAAGAAGGTGAAATTATGGGTGCAAAACAGCATTCCTCGTTCATGAAGAGACTTGAGAAAATCTAAACTCTACATATTGACAGAGATCCATAAATGGTAAGAAAAGGTGTTCCGCATTGACGATGAAGCATTAAATTTGCTCACATACATGTGTGAACTGAACCCCGTTGAGCTTGCGTGGTGCATAGTAAAACTGTTGCTAAGAGAGAAATAATGTTAGTGGGTAAATTAATGTGCAAAGTTTGTGGTTTTTTCTTCCTTCACTCCTAAACATAGGCGTCGATTTCTGTTATATAATGGGAAGAGGGGGCAACCTCCCATTGTGATATTTGTAACTACGCACTTCAGCAATATTAATCACAACACGAAGTTTGTAAATGTTCACCACGCTGTAATTAAAAAGTAAATCTTTATTAATGATATGCATTGAAAATCAGACAAATTAATATATAGTGACAAGTGTATGCTATGTAGTGACCTGAAATGATCTGTGAATTTGTTCCATTAATTTTATTAAGTTCGAAAATGTTAAGCACATTAATTTTAGCCTGTAAGTGGTCAATATTTTCTAAAGACATCATAGCACAAGACAGGCACTGCGCTACTCCGACACGTTGTGTTATCAGCTCATTCCTGACCACCATCTGTCCAGTTCCCAACAGTATTTCCCAGACCAGTCCAGAATTGAAGGCAGGCTGCGTTATAACCAGAATGTATATGCGTCCCTACTTGTTCTGTGCTAGGTCAGTGTGGCCTGTGGGGTGCTTTTTGAGATTGAGGGAGTGGAAATTATGAAAATAGTGCTTGACTTTTCCCGTTGGGACGAGTAGATCAAGCGTTCTGACGATGTTCTAATAACCACTTATTTGATTATTAGTACGTCCATACTATTTTAAAAATGTATACTTAAAAACGCAACATGAACATTTTGGAATGTTATTCCTGTTGTCTAAGTCTGCTCTCCTTTTATGACAGTGGCTTCCAGTGCAGCATACACGTTTACTTATAATGCGTCATCGACAAGTTCTTCCGCATCCGAGTAAGGTGCATCGCATAGGAGAAATTTGGTACTACGGCATTTCTGGTATCCATTACTTTAAAACTGGTTTTTAGCAGGCGGATTGCCCGCCGTTACTAAGGGTTGCAGTGTGTGCTTGCCTTGCGATGTTTTTTTTAATGGTGTTTAACGCCCGTAGTTACTACTGAGGCAGATGATACATGAAATGAAATATTGCGAAAGGATTTTTAAGGAAGGAAACGTTCCAGGCCTAAGTTTGGGTACCTCCCCGGCATTTGCCATGTATGAGGACTGAGGAAAACCAGTAAAAAAAAAAAAAAACAAAACTCAGTCACGGGGGACGGTCCTGTTGGAATTCGAACCCTAGGCCTCCCGCTCACGAGTCCGCGCCTTAACGAGCTCGGCCACCCGTGGCGGTTTGCATCGTGATTGTTAAGTAAATAGAATAACTATACGCATGGCAGTCAGTACTATGGTGAAATCTCAGCCATACAAGGGATGCGGAAGGACTTTTCGATGACCCGATATTTTTACACCTGTTAAATGAACCCAGTCTGGTAAGGACTGCATATGTATGCAGCAAAACATATCTCTTATCGCTGAATTTGTTCGTTGAGTACTGTTAAAGACTCATAACATTTTCGATCAGGCTATTATAACATGTACGAGTAAGATGTTCTGATTTGTAATAGAACTCCGTATCTTTATTAAACGTCGAAGTGTTGAGCGTGGAACGCGTTCGGACGTTACGTCACACGGTGAGGTGTTTCAGCTGCCTGCCTCGTTGTCTTTTTAAGTACATTATTATTCTCCCCAAATTGCGCACTTGGTTTAGATTTTCGATTCTGACTAATGCCTAGATCACACAAGCAAGAGTTTTGGGGTAAGATCCAAGCCCCTGAAGAGCCAAACCAGGCCAATATGGTGGAAGTACCTCTCAAGCAGCACTTTTTTGCAATTTGCGATAATTGTGGAGGGAAACGGACATGTTTTTTCATACGTGAACAATACGAAACGATGAACTGACCAACTTGCAAGCCGAAACGTTCTAAACAAAATTTAAAGTACACACGCCAGAGGACTGGAATCCGTAATTGTCAAATAGTACGTACACCTTACACTTACTAAAATGACGTCCTTTCTAACATAAAGAAAGACACGAACCAATACAAATCATTGATAATTAATTCTTTGTATGCCCAAAACTGGACCGCAAGAGCTACCGGCTATAACTACAAAATCTATGACATAACTTTTAAATTAACTTTTTTTTTTTTTGAAAAAAAAAAAAAACTAGTGTCTATATGTATCTGTAAAATGGAGAAGATTCAATAATATATATTCGCCATTACTTCTTACCTCCTGTAGCCTTTGTGACTGTGACGAATAAAATGTTGTTCTCTCTCTCCCAAATTGTTGTTGTTTCCGAGGAAGTAGAGATCACTGCAGCAGTGACGTTGTGATTGCAGGAGGAGCTGGCGGCAAGGGAGTGTGGGGAAAGTTGGGATCAGAACTTGTGGAAGCTGACATCGACATGAATGATCCCAACTACGACAGTGACTCCCTTGACAATGGGGACATTGAGCTGAAGACCATCATTCCAGAGCTTTCTGATGAAGAAATTCAGGTAAGTAGCCCAAAATAACTCCAGGTTTAATTTTAAAAATATGTTATTTATTTATAACTTGCTACAATTTAAAAAGTAAGCTTCGCAATGAAATATTTGACAGTTAACCCCCAAGACTCGTGTGACGAACTCACATTTTCATCGATAACTCTTCGAATTAAAGATTTGTTTTACAGCAAACCTTGGTCTTTGTGAATCCTCAAAGAAAAATTCCGCGCATTAAATTTTTGTCCCAGCAACTGGGTTACTGAGGCGCATCGTCTCGCGTTAACCTACAATAAAGACTCCACCGGTTGAAATTCCCACCAAAGGATCACTCTTTATGAATGCGTCTGGTGTTTTTTTAAGTATTGAAGATATTCCAAGCACCTCATTTCTATAGATGATTTTCTTAACAAAATCGCGGACGAAAACCCGGCGCATCAAATGATGATTTGACTTCAGTTCTTAAGGTAATTCGATCTGAATGGGCGCAAATCCACTACAAGATGTTTCTCAAAATATTCAGTTCTAGCGACCGGCGGCACACTTAGCCATATTATCGCTAACAGTAATGTTTGGCCGACCTGGTTGTTCTGTTTTTCTTTTCGGTCCACAGTTAAACTGTTTATTCTAATTTTTATTCGGTTTTTGCACAGTCGTTTCTCCGACTGAACATGCGGCACTCTCAGTACAGTTTCCCCACTTACTTGTAATGGCGTTTAACCATTTTTATGTCGGACCTGATGGTCTAGTGGTAACCATACTTGCCTCTTAGCCAAGATTGCGGGCGTAAAAATCCTAAGTATGGCTTCCTTCGGAAAATAGTAAAGCTCTGGGTTCCGTGTCGTAGATTTGCGACGTGTAAAATAACTTCAAGCCTGAAATAAGAGGCCTCTGAGAAAAACTTATCGGCCATTTCACTCCCTGAATTGAATGGGACGCTTATGACCTAAGATGTTAAAGAATTTCCGTAAATAAACCAAAGAAATAAAATAAACAATTTTTATGCATTACCTCTACCGACTAACCACAATGTGTTCACTACAAGATATGATTTTGGAACGTGCTGTCAACTCAATGGAACAAAAATTGTAATGCAGTTTAAGTCCTGCGTTGTTTTTGGACACCCTTTAGCTCTAAAATGAGAATACTCAGCATTATAAACATTAAAAATAGGCATAAGAGGATGGTTTGATAAAGCAGAAAAAGTTCAGCCTTGCAATGTATTGTATTATAGCCCCTCGAAGTTCAGAGTACTTGCTCCAGGTTCGTGGCTACCTGGTTTCTTTTCCTTAAATACTCGCTTTCCTCCTATATGACCTCTTCATATGACTTAAATTTGTGTCCAGCCAGTAGAGTTTTAAGGTTTCGGAAACAGTTGTGGGTGCGGAAGAATATCAAATCGTAGTTTCGTAAGAGACGTATTCTCGTGGTGAAAGAAAACCTTTTAACTATTCCCGGACATTTTTCCCCATCGCTGTCTTCATTCTTTCCAAAAGTGATGTGTGACATTATATAGAAATAGTTTTCCCCTTCTCCAAGTTGTGCGTCCCAAAAAAACATGGGCATCTCACCTTTCTAGCGAATGGAACACATTACCCTTTTCGGAGCCTGCTCACCTCTTGCGGTTCACTGTTTAGACTGTTGTTTCGTTTCCGGTGTATAGTAATAAATCCATGTTCCATCCATAGTCACAAAACGCCGTAAAAATCTGTTGGATTCTTCCAAACTTCGGCCGAAGTTCGCATGCAATTTTACTTGTGTTCCAGAGTGAGCAAACACGGCGCCTATGTTAAATTCATTATGCAAAATAACATAAATGCGCTCAGTTGAGATGCCCGTGTCCTGTGCTAACTTTTACTCGTCTGTCACGGTCTTTATCGACGATTTGTCATCTCCAGGTTGTTGTTCTACCACGCTTGAACTCATTTACGGAAAGTTGGTTTCCTATGGTTTCATAGGACAGAAAACGTCGCCCAATGTAAGCAAAATCCTCTCAACTTCCTTTCCGATTTCCCCTTTCACTTCGAATTCCAATCTTATTCATTTTTCATTGTCGCTTGAAACGCTGGTGTTTACTACTGCCAATGAATTAACATAAAAATGATTTGTGACCATAGAAAGCAAACCTTATGACGTCCGAACCACCCTTTACTAATATTGTAGAATTATGCAGTACAAAATATTTCATACCTATGCAATCAAGTCAAAATATAGCAATGCAGTACGCAAAATTCAGAGTTGATGAAATGTGGATTCATTACTATACACCGGAAACGAAACAGCAGTCTAAACAGTGAAATGCAAAGGAGAAATGTGTTTCATTCGCTAGAAAGATGATGGCTTCAGTTTTCTGGGATGCAAAAGGAACTGAACCACTTACAGAGGGGGAAAACCATTACTGGATAATAGCACTCACTTTAGGAGAGTCTGATGGCAGCGATCGTGGAAAAATGTTTTCCATGAGAATGCGCTGGTGCACTCAAGCCATTTTGCTTAGGTTAAATTTACCAAACTATGATTTGAAATTCTTTCACATCCACCCTATTCACCTGATCTTGCTCCCTAGGAGTACTATGTTTCTGAAACTGGAAACTTTACTGGCTGAATACAAATTTAAGCAAATTGAAGAGGTCATACAGTAAGTGAATATTTTGAGGTCTGAAAGAAAGCTACTTTCAAGAGGGAATCATGAATCTGGATAAGCATTGAAGTAAGTGCATTTAACGTGAATGGAACTATGCTGAAAAATAAAATTGCAAGGCTGAACTTGTTCTCTTTAATATACCATCCTCATAATTCTTCCTAAGCAATCTCTAGTTAACTCTTGACAATTGGGTCACTGTTCAGAGATAGGCCAACAGAAGGAATGGTTGGCACATTAGCCAGTCAGATTCATATTCTACAAATTTGTACAATGTCAACTTGTTACTGTAAGCAGGTATTAAAATTATGTGATTTTATGATGCTTTTGCATTGCAGAAAGCTGCTGAACCAATAATACTGGAGTATTTTGAGCATGGAGACACTGCAGAGGCAGCTCTGGCATTTGATGAATTGAACTGTGGGTCCAAGAGATATATGGTAAGATAAGTTAGTGACTGATGTAATATCTTTTATTTTGCAGAAGTTGGTAACCATTAAGTGCATGCAGAGTAGCATATTGGGTGATATAAATTCCGAGCTTCTGCTCACAAGCAAGTTAAGAATCTAGTATCAGCTAGCTCATGGTTTGGTATAAATAATAATTTCCCCTCTTCACCAAGCAATTGCTTAGTAACACTCACTGTGACACATCAGCTGAATAAACAAACATGCCTATTCTTCTGTCAAGAAGAGATTTAAATCTTTGTTGCACTTAAATATTCATGTTAAGCATTTTCACATGTAATGAACTAAATGGAGATACAAATTTTAAATAAGAGAAGGAAATTAAAATGTTTGGCAAATTATTAAATAGAAATCCAAATTCATCCAACTTTCAACAGATAACGTTCATCCCCTTCTTAAATTCAAGCTCTTATTTCCTTAATATGATAGTATTAAACACCTTGTCATTTGCCAAATGATATATTGAAAGTGGATTATTGGCACTTGTGTTTTTGCATCATTTTATTGATATTGTCTGCAATTAAATCTATATAAAAATATGTAATTCCAAAATTTTATATAATGTTATCAATTTTTATGAATATTTAGGACCGATTAATAAATTGTGTTAGCTTTTAGGTAATTAGTTATTTAGGGTTTTTGTAAACTCACATTTTTAAGAACCAATTAGGTAATTAGTTTTTGCAAGCTAATTTTTTATCAATTGTTTCTTGTCTATTCGCTCCTTTTTCTTGTCTCTACTTATTCGCTGTTTACTATATCTACATAAATATCTCTTTTCCTCAAGACCAGTGACAAGAAATACATGTTTGCACAGAAAACTACAGTGATGAGATTTATAAATGCGAATGTACCTTTGTGGAATCTAAGTTATAAATAGAGTGTTGTGAATAGCCATGCCAAATGAATTATTCTTGCAATATCACCATCATCCTGCAGCTTAGGTATGTCAAAGTCCTACTCTTTTAGATGTTTGGCAGAGTCATTCAGCATACTATATATTGTCTTACTGTAATTTCTGGGTGGATAATCTCGTCTCCAATAAATGAAACCATAAAACGTGTTCTATATATTACAACTCAAAGGAGATTATTATTGCACTTTCATTGTGTTCGATTCCAAATTGAATTAATATTGAAATCTTATCTTATTTTGTGAAATCAAGAGCTTCTTTTTAACTAAACCAAAATATCATTCAGGATTACCTTCACTTTTGCAATTCACCTGTTGAATGCTCTCTGTTCTGGAGTAGTAACATTTTGATAAGGGGTCATCAACCATAACCTGAATCACCTAGCAGCAGTACATTGGCAATATTACTGGCCAATGCTATGTAAGGATCTGAATTTTTCCATATCGGAGAATTGTGCACTGATCAGCACCATCTGGCAACACACACTTAAATCTTTCACTTGTGCTGCATGTAGCTTGATGCTGTTTTCCTGTTGATGTACATTTGATATCCTTATTAGAATATGAGTGTAGTTCACTGTACCAGTTGCATCTGGGAAATCATATCGTTCTGACCACTCTGCATTGGTTTTATCCTTGATTGCATTAACAACTTCTCAGAATGTATTTGAGACTGCAGCCTGTGTAATGCCAAGATCCTCTGGAACACCAGCTTGAAATCCAGGATCTTCTATGTATCTTAAAAAATCTGCATCTTTTCTTTTCAGCATTGTTAAGAAATGCACCTAATATTTCATTTGCCTCTGGAAGAAAGCGTTGTGCAAGCCAATGTACATTTTCTCTTTTAAAATAGTATAATTGTTTATAACTACTGAATACTGAGTCCCTGTGCCTTGTATAAATTTTTACTTTCCACTCAAAATGTACTATCATAAACTCCGCCATATACTAAACTACACTTGAGCAAGCTGATTTACCTATGGAGGTACCTCGAAAAATAGTAAGTAATTGCGTACTAAAAGCAAGTAAGGCTTGTTTTTATTTATACCAAATCGTGAGCATAGGTCAACTATTAAGGTCAACAAGCATTTGCTATTGTGGAGGTTGGGGAGAAAATGCCTGGTTTTATTTACACCACCCATTATGGAGGCAATTTAGTTCTAACAGATGTCTTCTAAAGTTCTCACCAGATGTCATGTTATGTTTGTAGAGTAGTCAAGTTCTCTTATGCATGAGGAATTTTCTTTAGAATGTTAAGTTTCTGTATTAGAAGCCATGATCTTGTGGTCCTAGAATGTTCATTTTGTTGAGCACTGTGGCACAAATTGTCAAAGCAATAAATTATTATTGACTCTCTCCAACTGTGAAGCTATAGATATGGTCTGTATTCCCACCACTGTCATTCCCAATTCTTGCAGAAATTCCATTGTTTTCAAAGCAATGTATGCAGAGGCATTGTTGTGGTGAAGTGACAATCTTTGCAACCCAGACTTTGCTCTTATTTTTGATAGTGTTCTAAAACCTTGGGAATGGCAACAATGTGGCCACTAGCTGACAAGATACTGGCAGCCATCTACTAGCCGTAATCTTCAAGAGCATCATCATTTGGAAAGACCCAGATCATAGACTGTCTCTTTGATTCTGGGCCTTATTGGTAAATCCAGCTTTTCACATGTGAAGATAATGTGGACATGTTAGAAGTGGCTAAAGTCACTTGCAGTTCATTCTTCACAATGGCTTCTACATGGGACTATTTTTGCTGGATGCTCTGTACATTTCTCAAGGTTGTTTTTCATCTGAACTCTGCAAACAAATATAACTTTTGAACATGAAAGAGCAGAGTATAGGAAAGCTCAATGGAATTTTTTCAGACATTCTTGTTGGCTCAGGTCGCATTTATAATTGTAAAAAAAGTTTGCATGAAATTGCTCTCTCAAGTCACCTCAATCTTAGAAAATCAGCCAGTGAGCACAAGACATTTTGCAGTAGCAGGAATTGTTAGTTCCACTTTGCAACTCGTGCTATGGTTCCTATCAACAGCAGACTTATTTCTGCCATAGTTTCTTCAAATCTCAAAAATTAGATGTGTTCCTCATATAAGCATTTAAAAATGTGCAGAATGTTAATTTACAATATCATAATATTTTCACTGAATATTGAGAGGTTTTATACTTGTAAATTTAGATGGAAAACTCAAGTTGAACATAAAATGTTAAGAAATTGATGTTGACTTTCTCTTCTGGTGTAGTGTGTGTGCGCGCATGCGCTTTTTCTTGAATCAGGTTAAAGAGAAACATAGTAGTCTATATTATTTCAGTTTTGTTAGTGAATTTATTTTTTCATTTGCAATAATAATTTGTGATTATAATAATTGAAAACTATTCATAACGTAAGCATATGGTTTTGTTATCTGTGATTCAAATAAAATACAGCATGCAGTTACATTTTAAGGCAAGAAACTTTAGATGGAGGGCACTGAAATATTGTAAACAGAGATATAATAAAAGAAAATTAAATTGAAGTATACAATTAAAATCAAAATTAAATGCACATTTTTACAGAAATTGCTCAAACTGAAGATCTCTAAGACAGAGATGTCAATGCCAATAAGACTCTCCTTTTTAATCTATTAATAGCTTCTCTTTAATATTTTATGAGCACAAGATTAAGTAATAAAATCAAATAATTTTGAAATATGTTTTGCAATGCTAGGAAATAGTAGATCATAAAGTTTTGTCACTTACATTTGCATGCGTAATTTTTTGATTCTTATATTTTTAAATAATAACTCGGTGTTAACAATGTGCAAATTGTGAAAAGAGATCCCTTGTTGGATTTAACAAAGGATGCTGTTAGTAATGTTGTAAGTTAGCATCTCGGTGAAAATGTGTGATGTAGAATCATATATAGTACTCTCATTTTTATTACATACAAGTGGCATCTTAAAATATTTTTCTTCTGGTACCATTGTTGCTGTTAAGTCTTTTACTGTGTCACACTGTAATTGCAGTGATAATTTTTGCAAGCAAACAATGAAAACTGATATTGGCAGCTCACAGACAAACAGTACTTGCTCACAATAAAAATGAAATTACCTGTATGCTTGACTTAAAGTTTTATGAAGAGTTTCCTAGAAAGAATGAACACATTCTTAACTATAAAGCATTACCTTTATAAAATGAAATCACCATAAAACATTCTCTACAACTCCTGCATTACACAGACAATTACTTCTTTTTCCTGCCAATGAAGCACTGAACTGCAATAGCAGAAAAATTGCAAAATAAGAAAAAACTGCAAAAAAGGAGGAAATAGGCCAAATGGTTTGAAATAGGCTGCAGTGTACAAAAAAAGGTGAAAATATAAACTCGTAGTGTTTGATAGTTCATGAATAAGATTTCTGTACGCCTAGAACGTTTCTACAGCCATCATAAAAGAGATATTTTGCTTTATATCCAGGGTGTACTGATAGCACTAACTTAACAAGGGCAGTTCTATAAGTTCTCGGCCTGACCAAGAATATTTTTTTTAATTTAATTTTTCTCACCTTGTAAATCAATGCATTTATTTCAAGAATTTTCAAATTTTTAATACCCAGTAAAATAAGATTTCACCAACTGTGAAAAATAACATTGTCTGAGCTTCAACCTCATCATTTGATGTGAATCTTTGTCCACCCAGCCATTTTTTCAGGTTTGGGAACAAAAAGTATCAAATGCTGTGATGGGGAAGTACTTAGAAGTGAAAAACATGCAGTTTTGCAGCAACAATCCCAGACGTGAGTGACATCGTGATGAAAGATAATTATTCTTTCCTCAAGGAGAGAACGTTTAGCTTAAATAGCATCTTAATTATGCAACAGTGGAGTGTAATACTTGTTGGTGATGGTTCTGCCCTTGTGTTGGTAGTATATGAGCACCACACCTTGAGAATCCCAGAAACCCCTAGCCATGATTTATCCTGCAGATGGAACTGTTTTTGCTTTCCTTTGTGCATTTTCACCTGATGCCACCCACTGTTTGGGCTGCTCCTTCGTTTCTGACATATAGTGATGAATCCAATTTTCCTTTACTGTTGTGAAATATTGGAGAAACTAATTGGAATTGCTTTAAACGAGTCTAAACACTCTTGTGAAATGTCCAATCAAATGCATTTTGATCCATTGATAACAAACACAGCACTAAATACTTGTGTAAAATGTAGTGGACATGGCCTATTGATGTCTTTGCATTGTCAACCAACTCGCATACCTTCAAGTGGCAATCATTGAGTGCGGCATTATGAATATTTGTCATAAACTTGTTTGTCGTAGCAGTTTTGGGATGTCCTAAGTGCTATTATTTTGTATGAATATATGACCACGCTTAAATTCAGCAGCCTACTTTTTAACTTTAGAAAATTAAGGATAAGGATCCTTTAATGTAGAATCTAACTCCTTTTGTATTTCTATTGGGGTTAAACCCTTCAAAACAAATACTTTATCACAACTCATATTTCAACTTTATCCATTTTTTAGAAAATGTTAACACTAGTTTGTTTACACAAGCGTTAACAAACAAGTGAGTATATTTACGAGGTAGTATCCAGAATATTCGGGACTAGTGCTGCCATATAGTCAAAAACTTACTTTGAGACTAATGACCGCCGTTACCCTCGAAGTAGTTCTCTTCCACACGTATACACCGGTCCCAGCGATTCTGCCATTTTCCAAGTGAATCTTGGAAGTCATTGTTCTTTGAGGATGTTTTGCACAGACAGCGTTTCTGCTTGAATCCTCTCAATTGTGTCGAACCGACTCGTTTCAATTTGATTTTCATTTTGGGGAATAGAGCGAAGTAGCAGGGTGCCAAATGAGGCGAGTACGGTGCGTGGGGGACAACCGTTTTTTTCTTCTTCTTCCTCCAAAAAGCTGGTGAACAAGGAATTGTGGCGGCGCATTATCGTGATGCAACATCCAGTTCCTTTGTCGCAAAACGTCACAGTAGTACGTGGGATTCACTGTTTGATTTGGTGTGATGAATTCTTTGTGCACAATCCCCTTGGTATCAAAGAAAACGAGGACGATAACGTTAGATCATCGGATACGACCTGACGAAGCTCCGTGCGATCTTCAACACGCTCGCCTTCTGATCAGTAGTCAGGATCCTGGCACAAATTTTGCGGCTACACGATGCATCAGTTAAAATTCGTTGGCATGCCCCATAACCAATTCCCACTTCATGAGCAAGGTCTTCAAGGTTCGACGTCGATCCTCGCGAACGAAGTGTTGAACTTTGGGAACATGTCAAGCGTTTTGCAGCTGACAGGCCTACCGGTGTGAGCATAGTCTTCAATAGCTGTAAGGCCGGCCCTGAACCTAGCATGCCACTCAAACACACCTGTGCGGCTCATGCTTTGTTCCCCAGATACTTGTTGAATCATTGTGAGGGTCTCCGTAGCATTTTCCCCGAGATTTCCACAGAATTTGATGCACATTCTCTGTTCTAATCTTGGATCCATCGTAAAATCGCCACACATTACACACAGAGTATCATGAAAAGTACTATAGAATCTCAACACATCTCCCTAGCTGCATGAAATTTTTCGTCAGATGTGCTAGTGTTGCCATCTAGTGGTACAAAACTCTACTGCAACTACTGTGGAGATGGCAGCACCAGTGTCGAATATTGTGGATACCACATCATATGCATCTGAAACCTTACAGTGTGCCATCTAAAGGATGATACTTGACTATCAAAGTAATTCTGCCATCTTCACAGCATCTCTGGGTCAGGCCGAGAACTTTTAGTATGATGTCCTATTACCATAAGTTTCTTTTATTCACAAATAAGGTATTAAGTCTAATCCTGTGTCACTTCCGAGTGTCTAATTACACTTACTTCAATGTCTCATACCTTTTGACATTTTATGTTGGTGGCCCTGAGCAGATTTGCCAACTGTAAAAATGAAAAAGTTCAAAATTCTTGCCCAAAAACACCAGAAAAGCACTAAATTTAAATTGCCCAAAAACGCCAGAAATTTCATTTTGCAAAAATGTTCAGTTCACGGCACTTGAGAAATATCCACTGTATGCTACTTCTTCACTAGAGAGGGAGGGGAAGGGAAAAAATTAAAACTATTCGATTTCACTAATTCTTGCAGAATAAAAATCATTGCTAACTAAGTATTAAGTGTATTAAATTTTATCTCTCTTAATATACATGGTCTGCATCAATAAATAAAAGGATTGGCATCATCAAGCTATCATAAATTTTATTAAGCACATTCCTGTTTGTTTTTTCCGTAATTAGGTGCACTTCATAATTTGATAAGAACATGAGGTGTCAACAACTATCGGGGCACTGTGTCAGCTTTCTGGAGACTCCATACAATCATAAACTAGAACTAGTATTCTTAACAGACTCTGCAGGGCAAGAAATGAAAGATGAGAGCAAATGGAAGTGAGCAGTAACTAAAGAGAACTTCCTGGGCTTTTCCATTACAACTAATTATATTGTTGTACTCAGTGGATATTGTTGTAGCCTTTGATGTAGACATACTTTTTCTTTTTTCTCCCCATGAAAGCTCGAGATTACGTGCTAAATTTACTGCAAAGCACCAAATTTCACTGTAAGGCTATTTATTAATATTTGGCACCAGATGACTTTCAAAAACGCAAGATCTAGTGCCAAAAGCACCAATTTGGTAACTCTTGGCCTTGAGTTCCCTAACTCAAATTCCTTGTCTAAGACCCCCCTCTACAGTGAGTGCTTTCATAATAGCATTGGACCAACATTATCCTAATATTTGGATGTAGGACCATGGCTTGCAACTTAAAATTCCTGCACCATTTCTAATAAAATCATTGTTTTATTCAACAAATTTGAAATTATGAAATGTGAAAAGAAACAAATAGAAAAGCAAATCCTAGTGTTTACCCAACACAGTTATGGATTTGTTTGTTTCATATTTAATTTGTTGTTACACTTACGCATAATCACTTGAAAGGCCTCGTATAACTGCAGACAATAGTTTGTTCTGCTGAAATTATTTTCTTTTTCGGCACAGCAATTTGTAATTTTTTTCTCTAAATTTGATTTAAAGCAATTATTTGTCTTTATAATAATATAATTTTTAAACTTTTTATATAGCTCTATTATATTTTTTTGGAACAGATCAGTTTTGCCTTTGCAGTACTCTGTCCAAGATATATTTTGTCTTTTGCTGTAAAAATGCTCTGGCAAATTTCAAGATTCACAGTGCAGGATACCACCACAGGTGACTGAGGTAGTTAAGGCGCGGATTCGTGGGCTAGAGGTCTTGGGTTCGAATGCCGTCAGGACCGTCCTCCCTGACAGGCTTTTTCCAGGTTTTCCTCAGTCCTCATAAATGGCAAGTGCTGGAGAGGAACCCTAAACTTTGGCCTGGAGCATTTCCTTCCTTAAAAAAATCCTTTCCCAATATATCATTTCATCCCATGTGTCATCAGTGTCCACCGTCTGTGGTGCCTCAATAGTAAAAACGGGCGTTAAACACTATTAAAAAAAGTGCATGATATTGTACTATCAACTCCCATATTGATAAAATTGTGCCATTTATGACATTGTTGTTTAGATCTTCTCAAATTAGACAGATATTTTTCTTGTTCTTTGACTCCAAACTGTGTACCTATTGTGATAAAGCAGTAGATAGTGTAGGTTGTGAGAGTTATCTGGGCTTCCAGAATGTCCTTATTGGTTGCACAGAGTCTTGCATCTCAGTCAACACTGGCTCCCCTCCCCTCTCACAATCACTTACCTGCCTGTCTGTCCTTGAACTTGTGAGTACTCACCAATCTACAATCATTTGCAAAGTGCTTAGAAAAATGTGTTTTTTGTGTGTGAATGCTGTTATAAATATGCAAAAACTTGCATTAGTGAGAAATTTATTTGGAACCTCCTTAGACTGTTGCCTCCTTCCAGAACTGTAATTCATGCTCTTGTGAATAAATTTCATACTACTAGCTCAGTGCCAAACAAGTAGAGATGCTAAGACGCACTGTTTTAACAGAAGAGAAATAGATGAAATTTACAAATCTTGTTTGCCAACAAAATCACTACTGAAAGTAGCACAAGTTGTGGTTTCAGTGTCTTCTGCACAAATCGCAACAAAATTGTTAAAAGGCAAACCTTACAAGTATACATGTGTCCATTATCTTTGACAAGGTGATCCTGTAGCAAGTGTGTGTTATTGTGAGTGGTTTCTTTCATCAGTGACTGAAGGGTTAATCAACCCAGAACTTGGTTCTTTTCAGACAAGGTGTGTTTTCACCAAAATGGTCATGTGACAATTACAACACTCAGGGTGTTCTGAAAATCCAAATTGTATGCAAGAAACCCCTCTTTATGCTAGGAAAATTGGTGTTTGTTTGCTATTAGCACAAGATCAATAAGATGCAGCTGGCTGTGGCTTGTCCATCTGCCAAGAAGCAAAACTCCATGCGAGCATTAAGGACATGGAAGCCTTATAATTTTGAATATTATATTAGGTTAATAATGTTTTCAACTAATCTAGCCAGATATGTATAATGTTGTAATTCATTAATATTTCTTTCTTAAAGATTCCAGTGCTGGCTGTTGAGTTAGCAATGGACCACAAACCTTCCCACAGGGAGATGACATCTGTACTCATTTCAGATTTCTATGGCCGTGCTATTACTCAGAAGGATATTGCTCGAGGTAGGTAGTATACCATTAGGACCCAGCATTATTCCTAAATAACAGTATTATGTGTAAGTGTCACTTTAGGATAATGTAAAACAATAGCTATGTCCATAGCAACTAGCATGAAGTGTGCCCTTAATGAAAGGTACAGTAGCAGTGAATTTGGGGAGTAAATGTTTATATAAGTAGGCAAATGATAAAGGTGGTATTGTTTGAAAGAGTGAATTGTGCCCTAATTGAATAAAGATGGGCATATGGAATTGAAATTTGGGGCACTTAAGAGAAAATGGACCTCATTTTGAGATCCTTTTGCAAGTTAATATTAGGTGTGCCTCAAAACAAAATCAGTGTAAGTGCTCACTTGAAATTTGGGAAAGTTGGTGTGAGAGGTAGGCCAATAGACTCATTTACATAAATTTAGGTAATAGAATGCTGAAACATTGGAGGTTGAAGGTTTGTTTGAGATATTAGAAGCAACATTTCAATGGCAAGGAAGTATTAAGGATCAATTGCAGAAAAATGATTTGGATGATATATACTTTGCAAGAGAGGGCATGTTAGAAGGGTTTGGGGGGGGGGGGCATTCAGTTCGGATTTGAGGTTATGGATAGGCAGAATTTAGGTTTGTTAATATGGGAGAAAAGATCTTTAATATATCGTAAGACATTAAAGGTAGGATTTATGAAGGATATGTATATTGAAATATTTAATAAACAGGGAAGAGAAGGAATGGCATGATTTAGATTGGGGGTTTGAAGGCTGAGAGGTTTGAAGAATAATATATCACAGGATGTGTGTCCAATATGTGGAGAGAAGGAAGATGCTGTACATATTATGTTGACATGTAAGAGTACTGAGGAATGAAAGAAGAGTTTAGTTAGAAAGAAATGGTTAAAGATTATTGAGGATTTGGTGGTTAAGAAAATGTTTGATAAGGTTCAGTGAAGGGTGGGGTGGTTGGGTGAGTTTTTATGAAAAGTAAGGTTGAAATGGAATTAGTGTATTGTAATAAGTTGAGGATGAAATACATTTCTCTGGGATATTACTGGTGATAAGCCAGAGACAGGTATATATAGTTATTTGTTTAAATGAACATTTGATGTAATTACAATATATTCTAAGTTGAATGTTTGTTAATAACAAATATCAGCAAACAGACTTTTTAAAACACACATCATAAATGCTTTTCCTTAGTTTTTAAATCGTGGTATGATATGTAGATAGTATATTTGCAAAAATACTGAATAAATTTCATCACCACTAAAACTTCTCAATTTACAAAAGAAATCCATAAAATTCATCATAGAATTTGAGGAAAATGGAGAACTTCCATTTTTAGAAATAAAAATAATTATAAATGCAGAAACTTAATTATTTATAGAAAAAAACATGCAGAAACTACATAAAAAATGATAGCTACAATCAATTTTAATAATTTGATAGATAGACTAATTTATCTCCTGCTCACAAAACACACAATAAAAAAAAAGAATTGTAATACATATTCAATATAACTATAATAAAAGATAGCACTAACATAATAGTTAAAAAGATTAACAAATTCATCAGTCATATCCGTTAAAGATATTTATACACTTAAAAATATCAAAGAGAATAACATATACAGCATATTCATCTATGATCTAGAATATCATCACAAGTTTGGGAAGATTTTCAAAGAGCATGGCATAAAATTAGCACCACAAAGTAAATGCAATGTTAAAAACTTTTAAGTTCTTCATTGAAAGATAGTGTAACATCAGAGAAAAATGCAGGCATATATGCAATAGAATGCTTAGATTGCATTTTAAAATACATAGGAAAAATGAAAAGAAATTTGGAATCCAAGAAGAAAGAATGAATAGTGTTTAACATCCATTTTTGCTACAGAGACACCATAGGCAATGGACACTGGTGATACATAAATGAAATGATATATTGGGAAAGGATTTATTTTTAAGGAAGGAAATGTTCCAGGCCTAAGTTTAGGGTACCTCCCCGGCATTTGCCATTTATGAGGACTGAGGAAAAACCTGGGAAAACCCTCAGTCTGGGAGGACGGTCCTGGCAGGATTCGAATCCCAGACCTCCCGCTCACGGGTCCGCGATTTAACGACCTTGGCCACCTGTGGCAGTAAGAAGAAAGAACATTTTAGAAAAGTCTGGCGAAAACAATTGGAAAAATCGGGAATAGCAATTCATTTTTCAGACTACAGCAATGAAATTAAACAAGAAGCAATGTTGTTAAATGAAATACACAGTTAACATGGGAAAAAAATCTTTCTTAAAAATCGAGAAAAGTTCATGAATTTTGACATCCCGCTTTTGGATGAATTCAGCAAATCCTATTCCAGCCAACAGATGTCAACAGAGTAGCAGCTCAGATCCAGCCACAACCACGTAAATAACCCAAAACTTAAAGCAGTCAGTCAACAATTGAAGATAGTAATGAAATTCCCACAACATGTTCTCATTAAAAACTCTGCATGTGAAATTTGTGTCAACATTTATGAACATTCAACTTAAAATATTTCAGTTGCTTCACATCAGTAGCTAGTAAACATGTTAAATATTACAATATATTATTTCTATAAGAATCATAACAGGCAACGAAATTGGTCAGGGCCAGAATTAGGTAGTTCCCATTTTGTAAATTAGCACATCAGTAAATACAAATATTAGTAGCAGCTGGTCTTTGATAGCACTAGGGTTGATAGCATGAAGTGATGCATTCTGGCAAATATGGGGTTTTGATGAAAATACTGGTACCAGCAAGTCAGTTGAAGAAAGTGGTTAAGCATGTATTTCCTTGATGTCTGAAGATTGTTTAATTCCCTGCAGCAAATGACTACATGTACCACATTAAGTACAGAAGAGAGATATTGCTAAATATGCTATCAAAAACTTTGAGAAACACATTCAAATTTGAAATATAGTACCAGCTACATCTGGCATTAGTTTAACCTAGAATCAAAATGCAATTACTTATGGAGTACAATATATTTTTATTAATTCATTGATTGAAATGCCATCATTATCACTGTTTAACAACCAATAAAATGTTGTAGCATTTGACATGCTGCTGAGGAACCTTCCTGATCTTACTCTGGACACCCCGGATGCAGCTACAGTGTTGGGCAACTTCATCGCCAGAGCTATTGCCGATGACTGCCTTCCTCCAAAGTTTATCCAGATATACAAAGAGAAAGTGGACTGTGATCATGCTAGGTAAGTCAGTCAACAAGTTATGGACAGGATCATTGTCAATGTCTGAAGAGTTATCAGAAATCAAAATTACCATTATAGCCAGTTTCATCAACAGTTAACAAGCTGCTGGACAGCTTTAACTGCAAGTAACAAAAATTCTGTTTCATCAATCAATGTTAACAACAATTTGTTATACCTCATGCTAACATCACATTTCTCTTGTATTAACATTGGAAAACAGCAGCTATTAATCCAGATGTAGTCATCAAAATTCTATATTTGAATCTATTATTTGCTGTTCTTAGCAGAGGAACCATAAGATTGTAATGAAATATGAGAGAGGTTAGAATACAATAAACAGAAACTTGACTCTCCCGTTCCTTCCCTTGGTTATGTAAAGACTTTTTCCACTAGTTCTTTTCATTTAATGGTTTGGGGCAACACGAAAAAGGAACTGCTTTCAGGATTATCAGAAAAGTTTCCACAGCAATTGCTTGAAAAAAGAGGGGGAAATAGAAAATTCCCTTATTTAGAGAAATATTTACAAATTATGAATAACTTGTATTACTGTTGTATTTATACATTTACTTGTATACATGTCAAGTTCAACATTCAAGTGATGATTAACTAAATAGAAAGAATGATAGTAGTATGAAAAAGCACTTTATTTAAGTCTGGGATTACAAACCAAACAATGTTAATAATTATGGCAATAACTGTGTTATATAACATTGTAATGAAGATGAAACTGCCTCCCTTATTTATTTGTACTTCTGGCTAGACAATTACTTTCTATTTAGATTTATAAAACTTAGGGACTCTGCTCTTCTTAACATTTGTTTCATGTGCCATACTTATTAATAATTCTATGCAAACAATAGACTACAAAGTGCATTCTGCAGTCTCAAGGTTCTGACATCACCATTTATTTGCAATTCTCAAAAACATTAACAACATGTTAACCAGCATTATGCTGGAAAATCTTGGAGAATGCAGGAATTTTAACATATTGTTAGTATATTTTAATATCTGTTGATAAAACTGGCTCATTTGCAAAATACAGATACTTATAACATATTCTTATGAATAAAAAACATTAAATTTTAAAATAGTAAAAACGCTTTACAAATTCTTATCTTTCAAAGAGCAAGGTGAAGTTTAATCTTATTTTGATATAAAGTACAACACTAAAAATCATGTCGTCACATTAAAACTCTCTTTAAGTTTCACAAACACACTTATAAAAGTAATTTTGGTACATGTTTCGTGAGGTACATTCCTCACAAATTCAACCAAAACGACAACTCAGGTGAAGTTTGTTGTTACACAGCTGTGTAGCATTTAATTGCCCTCTCCCCTTCTTCTAATAGATTGGCTATCTCCTTTCGTATGTTTTGCAAATCTTCTTAATGCTTACAGTAGTGATCTGAAAAGTTCCTCTATAGCAAATAAGAACTTAATATATAACAAATTATTTATGAAGAAGTCATTCAAATTCCTTATTTCATAATTAATTTGTTATATGATACTATATTTCACTGTGAAAATCCCAAACTATTAAAATTTATATTATATCTTTATTTTCAATATAATCTCCTTTACAATCAGCACAGTACATTTATTCCAGCAAAGCTCCATTGCCATTATCTCATCTCTGAAGTGGTTTCTTAGAAGGTCTGCAAAATACACCTATACACTTGCGATTGCTGATTTGATGAAAATCACTGACCAGTCAGGAAGAGTTTGAGCTTTGGGTACAATTTGAAGTCAGCAGAAGCCAAATCTGGGGAATAAGATTTATGCTTCTAATATGGCAATTTTTCCATCACCAAAGGATTGGTAAAATTCCTTTAGTGACTTAAAAGATCTTTCCTGTAGATAGAACAAACTTCTATAGCATTGAACAACTGCCTTCTCACTACTGTTTTGACTGCTGTTTCAATTCTGGAGTGTGATGGTGGATCCAAGTCTTATCCACAATTACAAGTAGCTGCAAAAAATCAGTTTTCTCACTGTTAAAATGCTCCAAACACTGTTGTAATATTTTTAGACAAATTTGTTTTTGATTTGCTGTTAGCAAGTGCAGCACCCATCTTTCACAAAGCTCTTGTGCAGCTGTGTTATGACTGTTGACAAGGTCCTTCTCTTTATAACATTTTACAATTATTGAAAAGCTATAACCAGCAACATAAAGTCCAACAATGCACCCTGCCACAAATCTACATTTTTGACTATTACACCGGATTGTACAATTAGTGTCTTCAGACACACAAACTGATGTGGTTGCAAGTGTTAGCAGCAAAAACGAGGAATGGGGAAACCATTTAAGGTCATCTAACCTTAAGTAGGGTAGCTCTGAATATAATGAAAATTATCTATTCTGGAACACAAATGGTCACAATAGTTGAATAAACTGCAATTGGTAGCAAAAGTCGTTAAGGAACAGTTGTGAGCAGGAGGTTTGGGATTGGATTACCCAGGACCATGTTTTCTGACGGGTTTTTTCCAAGTTTTCCTCAGTCTTCATAAATGGCAAATGCAGGGAAGGTACCCTAATTTTGGGTCTGGAATGTTTCCTTCCTTTAAAAAAAAAATCCTTTCCCAATTTCATCTTGTGTATCAGCGGTATCCACTGCCTGCAATGCCTCAATAATGAAAATGGACATCAAACACTATTCAAAATAAAAAATTGAACATAACATTGGGGACTAACAAATATTTTCTTACAGGCAGGCATTGACTAGGGCAGATACATTGCTGTCCATGAAGCATGGATTGGTGCGACTGGACAATGTATGGGGTGTAGGGGGAGGTCTGAGACCTGTCAAGTACCTGATCAGGCAAATGAACCTGCTCCTGCAAGAGTACTTGTCTTCAGGAGATTTGCCTGAGGCTACCAGATGCCTGCTGGATCTGGAGGTGCCACATTTCCACCATGAGTTGGTTTATGAGGTAAGCATTAATCCTTGTAAGTGTACTTACGAAGCTGTTGACAATGAAGTGGTATATATATAAACAATGTATACAGTTTTTTCACACTAACTCCATTCACTTACATAAAATTTGGAACATATGTTTCGGGAGCGATCCCTCCCATCTTCAGCCTGTTGATAAACTGTTGTTAAACGTGGCGGTTGGGTCTCTTGATGTTCTTGTGGCGGCATCTGTTGGCTCTATCAGGAATTTGCTGAGTTCATCCAATTTCGATATCCCTCCATTGGATGAACTCAGCAAATTCCTGATAGAGCCAACAGATGCCGGATAATTTGATGAATTTCGATATCCCTCCATTGGATGAACTCAGCAAATTCCTGATAGAGCCAACAGATGCCGCCACAAGAACATCAAGAGACCCAACCGCCACGTTTAACAACAGTTTGTCAACAGGCTGAAGATGGGAGGGATCGCTCCCGAAACATATGTTCCAAATTTTATGTAAGTGAATGGAGTTAGTGTGAAAAAAACTGTATACATTGTTTATATTAATCCTTGTATTAAATTCCAAATAAATTTCGTGTCTGAACTAATACAGTGAAGCAATTGATTTATTCTTAATTAGACAGTGAATTGATTTAATACTTAAATGCTCCACTTACCTTTGAATTATACAGAACATGATTCACAGGCCTTTGTCCGCATTACCAGCTGTGTGGCCACTACGTACCAGATTTGTTGTACTCCCATTTCTATATGTTTATCTCTCCAAAAGTGATGTGCAACTGCCGATTTATCTATCTGATTGTACTGATGTATCTCTAGTGTTCCTTTAGCCTAATTCTAATGCATCATTTTGTTTTGCCAATATATACTTGGTTGCATTCCAAACAATTGATTTGATCTTATTTTGATTTAAAGTAAAACAGTAAAAATCATGTCGTCACATTAAAACTCTCTTTAAGTTTCACAAATACACTTATAAAATAATTTTGGTACATGTTTCGTGAGGTACATTCCTCACATTGTCAACCAAAAACCAGGTATATATCAAATTGATTTGATATGTACCTGGCTTCTTCTCATCAGGTATTCTATCATTATCACTGGAATTGAGCAGATTATTTAGGCTGAATTTGTTCACTGGGAACAAAGTAATCCCAAACTCTCAGAGTATTTGCTGGAAATTTTTGAAGATCAACCTAAACACTCTCATTAGTCCATTTACTTGTTGTAAAGCGTGGTACCAATTTGGAAGACATTCATCTAAGTCGTGTTCCTATATGGTTCAAAGACCTGTAACTTATATTTTAAAAAATTTTAAAATATAAGTTACAAGTCTTTGAACTGTATAGGGATATTACTTAAGATGAATGTCTTTGAAACTAGTACCGTACTTTACAACAAGTAAGTGGAGTAATAAAAGTGTTTAGATCAATCTCATATTATTTTAATCATATAACCAGCTGCACTGTGTCATTTCCATATGTTTTTTAAAAAATGTAACGTGTTTTAACCTCTTCTCTTTAAATTTTTTGATTTTCTTGTCTGTAATTTCTTGGCCATACCCATTTACTACCTAGAGTATTAAATCAACTGACTGTCTAATTAAGAATAAATTATTCCCTGTATTGATGTGTTGAATCTAATGATGTGACACCTCGGTGCAGTAATGGCTTCTTTCATCATATTTCAGGCTGTAGTCATGACTATTGAAGCAATCAATGGACACACTGAAGAAATGATGTGTAAATTGCTCAAGTCTTTATACTCAGCAATCATCATCACCCCAGATATGATGGAAAGGGTAAGTGTCAACAAATTTCTGTACAAAACTGCTTCCCATGATGAAACAGTTTTCATAGCTCCCACAATTTAAAACTGGTTCACATTGTTTATATTCTAAATCATGAAGCACTTTCCCATTAGTGAAACAATATTTTACAAAAAGTCTGTCATGCATAAACTAATGAATTCATCACATTGTAGAGTAACTTTAAAAAAATATAAAATCCAAATTATGGCCTTGTTAATTAATAAAATAAAATAAGTTGCAGAATTACTGTATGGTATTAGGGGAACAAAATTAGAATTCTTGCAATCTATAAGTATCACAAAAGAGAAACTAGAGTTTTATTATTATTATTATTATTATTATTATTATTATTATTATTATTATTATTATTATTATTATTATTATTATTATTATTGAGATTGAACCACAAAAATTAAAGGTATACTAATGAATATCATTGTATGATTCAGTTGAACTACACACTCTTAAAGCTTCACTTACTTTTCATAAATGTATGGAACCGGTTTCCAGAACATTTATGAAAAGTAAGTGAAGCTTTAAGAGTGTGTAGTTCAACTGAATCATACAATGATATTCATTAATATGATTGGCTTCACTGTGTAAAGTTCCAATTTACATTTAAGTAAAGGTATACTGTTAATTAAGTGAAATATATGACCGCTGCAGACAAAGCTATATTGTGTGGACATTTTCAAATGCAACCATGTCTATGAACTGAGCTATAGATATCATCTTTACATCATTAAAATACAAAACTTAAAGTTCTAAATCACATTGTGTATTGAAGAAGATTATGTTCATATGTTTCAATAAAACAAAAACAGGTTACTATTTAAAAACTGTTGATGTACTAAGCAAATATATAAAATCAACAATAAGCAATCAAAAGTTTCATAAATTTTCATTGACTTTGAAAATTATAAATGTTTACATGGTATATATGCAGTTTAGTTACAAAAATGTAAATGGTGCCTCTAGAATAAATTTTAAATTTTGTAATTCATTTAAGAACTTTCGAAAAATAAGACATTTTTAAAAAATTCTGTTAGAACTCACACAGTGAAGCTTGTTAAATGTAAATTATAATTAATCTGCCATCTAACACACTCTTCTTATAATTTACATTTAAATTTTGTGTTCTTGGTAAATCCCCACTCATAATCTGATTTTACTGATTTTCAGAAACTTATTTTTACTTTTTAAATGTTTAAATGGTATATGCAGAGTTTTGTTGTGAACAAATAATTATTGTTGCTCCTAGAGCAATTTTTAAATTTTGGGTTTCAAATGAACCCCCACTCTTAATTGCCCAATTACCCTGATTTTCAGGCACTATTTATCAGGTTGGCACCAATTAATAAATTTCATGTTAAAAACTTACTGATAATGTTAATGATAATATTCCACAAGAGGAAAAAGCAGGTATTTACAAAATAAATAGCACAGAATGTGAAAAAATCTACATCGGAAAAACAAAGAGAAACATAGGCACACGGTTAAAGGAATATTTCAGGAACATAAAGTACAAGCAAATAGAGAAATCAGCAGTAGCATATCATTTTTGGACTCAAAATCACGACATAATGAATAAAGCAAAATTATTAAAATCAGCACAAGGACCTACAGAACTAGCATCCTGGGAGAAAATCTACATCTACAAATACAAAGACAGTCTAATCAATTTCAACACTGCCGGAGATGAAAATATAAACTACAAGTTTATCACACCACCACCAGAGCAGAATACACATTCCCACAGCTCAACGAATGATCTGACAGTTCGATTTTAGCCTGGGTGAAGATTAGACTGAAATGTTCTTGAAACCGTTTCCATACATTATGACAAGTAAGTGAAGCATTAAGAGTGTGTAGTTGAACTAAATCATGCAATGATATCAATTATACTATTTGTATTGTTTTATTTAAATGTTATATACAGAGTTTCATTACAGAAAAACAACTATTAATATCGCTAGAGTGATTTTAAATTTTGGGTATAAAAACTTCTTAAATAGTCCAATTTCACTGATTTTCAGAAACTATTTTTCTTATTCTATTTAAATGCTATATATGAAGTTTCGTGACAAAAAGTATTAATATAATACTATTAGAGCAATTTTTAAAGGTCTGGTTTTATATAACCCACCTCCTAATAGGCCAAATTCACTGATTTTTAGAAAATATTTTTCTTATTTATTAAAATCATGTATACAGAGTTTCATTTGAATAAACAAATATTAAAGTCATTAGAGCAATTTTTAAATTTTGGGTTTTAGGTAAACCCCCTCCTAATAGGTTTCACTTATTGTTGGAAACTATTTTTTGTATTTTATTTCAATAGCATATCCGAGCTTCCTTTAAAAAAAAAAAAAAATTAAAATTGCAGCCTTGCTTTAACCCCCAGTCATTTTGTAGGCATAGCCCACCTTCTAATGGCCTGATTGCCATGATTTTCAAAAAATACTTTTAATTTATTTAAAAGAAATCTATGCAGTTCATTCGGAAAAAACAATTGCGAGCACTAGATGAATTTTTAATTTTTTTAAACAGTTTTTGCATATAACCACCAATTAACAAGCAATTTGTTATATTCGTTAAGTAAAAAACAAAAATTGCAATCGCTAGATTGGGAATGGACACACACACATACATATGCATATTATGTTTTTTTTTATTATTATTATTATTATTATTATTTTTTCTTTCTTTTTTTTTTTTCTTTCTTTCTTTCTTTTTTTTTTTTTTTTTTTAATTGTAGCTGCCTATTAAGTACGATTGATGCAGATATGGATAGATTATCAAAAAAATCTTACCATGGGTACAACTGCAATAGCTTTATTCCTTTGCAATTAGCTAAAAGTTAATACACTCCTGGCCATTTCAAATTTCACTCTATAATACCCATGCTTACAAGATCTCTGTCAGTTGTTTGATGGGGCTATTAGAATCCTTTCTGCCTGTGTTTGTCATTCCTTAACCCAATGACCGCATGTTTGTTTCACTCTGAATGCAGTTCTGTATGCGTGCTGAGTTCAGAGAGTTGGAGACCTGGTGAAATAAATGTCGTTAGCATATATTGGTTTTGGACTGGGTGTTGTTTACTAAAGTCCAGCATCTATAGGCATTAAAACCCTGGAACAAAATGGCTGTCACAAGGCTACCATTAAAACAGCATTACATCAGACATCAAATCAACACTTTGTGGAAACACTTCCAATTAGATTGCAAGTATCCTCAAACAGTTTAAGAAGATGACCATGTCTTATTGCACAAGAGTATAGTCTAATAAATTACAATTATATTAGTACAAGTCCTTGTAAGTATTAGTAAAAAGTTACAAGTGATGTCATGTATGAGCAAGATTGTTTACCTTGCATCGCCATACCTTGAATTAACTTATGTTGGCTCTTTACCATTAATTTGTATTTTTTAATGTACAGAGCATATTATTGTAATTCTTGCTGAATTGGTCTTAGTATATTTTTCGTAAATAATGATAATTTAAGGCAATGAGACTAGAATTTTTTAACTTGTTGCATCTGTGGACTAAACTAGTGAGAATTTTGGTAGTAGTGTAAGTTTATATGCTAGTTGTTTCATTTGTGCGCTATGTTTTATCATTATCTTTTTGATGAGGAAATTATTGCAATTCAATATACAGGAAGGACATGGTATATGATGAACTAGCTGGACTGCTAGCTACAGAAAAGGGAGTAGATTGTGATAAAGCTTGAGGAGATAGGCAATGCTTATGCATTAAATTATATGTGCAATTAATTTGCAAAACTACTTAAAAATTAAATACAATAAATAAATGAACATCTTATACTTTAACCAATTTTACTAAATTGGTTAAATATATAAAACCAACACTATAAAGAGAAATATAGATAAAACAAGGGAAAAGAATTAAAAACAGGGTATTAATTCATCCTAAATGAATGGATTATATGTGGTGACATTCATGGAAAATATTGATGACTGGAAAATTTCTCTTTCTTTAATAGCAAATATTTTACATTTCTGTTAAATTTATGCCATTCAATAAGTCAATTAGTACCATATATTGGTTCTAATTTATTTAGAATTATTTTAGTGCATTAAAATGTCATACTCTTATGCCATTATTATTGTTATTGAATTGTTGTATTATTTTGTATCCCATATCATTTTCTTACTCTGAATCTGTTCTGATTTTATATGAATGTATACAATACTGATATTTTGAAATATTAATAATTTGTTTGTTTATGAATACTTAAGTATATTGTACAGCCTAGCATCATATCTTCTTATATTTATGATCCATGGGTTTAATAAATTAACAGAGAACGTTTACAAAGGAGAGCTTTAAAAAGTAATATTTTGAAATTCCAGACATGCTTCATTAACTTTAGAAATATTTCGAGTACATCTGGTGTTTATAATATATAAATTAAGGTTAAATGAAATTGGGATAATTTTACAAAATACAGGGATTTTTTTCTTTTGTGGGAACTTTATAGCTTAAAGAAGGATTTTAGTTTGCTGAAAGCTAGCTACTCTGTTTGACTAGATGTGAGCAAAGTTGCCAATATCAGAGGCTTTCCTATGTATCTTCTTCTTCTTCCTTTTTTTAAGCGAATCAAAGAGAAAAAAGATGGAGACAAAGGAAATAAAGCCTGGAGTGTTTTTTTTTTTTATTTATTTATTTATTTATTTATACTGAAGGTGAGGTTCTTTTGTTGGTTTTATGAATATTTCTTGATTTAATATGGTAACACATGGGCATAATTTTCATGGCATAATAATTCCAATGCTTACTTAAACACTCTGTACTTCTTAATACCTTGAATAATGGACAATCTCGGACTCTTTTATCTCATCACTTCCTTAGCTGAGAAAGTTTGTTTATTTGAACAAATAAACATTATAAATACAATCTCATGATTCTGCATGATTCAGCAAATCATGAGAATACTTGAAGCAAACAAACAGTATAATACCTAAATATTGTACTTATGAAGCTGTTGACAATGGAGTGGCAATATAACCTCAACTTAGGTATTCATTTTTTACACTAAACTCCACTCACTTGCACAAAAGTAAGACCCATTTCAGGAGAATCTCTCCCATCTTCAGTTGCTCACTGAATCACAAGTTCAAGAAAATCTTCAAAGAACATGGAATAATGTTAGCCCCAAAGAACAGATACAACATCAAGAATTTATTAGGTTGCACAGTAAAGGACTCCATACCACCAGAACAGAAATCAGAAATTTACGAAATAAAATGTGCAAATTGTGAACAGAGCTGCATAGGCAAAACAAAAAGAAATTTGGAAACTCGGAGGAAAGAACATTTTAGAAATATTCTGTTTAAACAGGTGGATAAATCAGCAGTAGCAGCTCACTTTTGGACCAAAAAACCATGAAATAAAACTGGGAATAAAACTGCTGAAACATCTTCACAGCCCATTGGAGTTATCCACTCGGAAAAAAATTTTCATATTAAAAAATAGAGAAAACCTAATGAATTTCGAGTTTCCCCCTATGGATGAACTCAGGCAACTTCCTACTTCAACCAACAGAGGCCACCACAGGAACATCTGTTTGTCCATCATAGTTTCGAGTAACGGCGGTTCAGTGAGCAACTGAAGATGGGGGAGATTCTCCCGAAACGTGTTTTACTTTTGTGTAAGTTAATGGCGTCTGGTGTAAAAAATGAATACCTAAGTCGAGTATAATACCTGTATTTTATACAGTATTAAAGAATTTGCTTGCGTTGCACTGACTCAGCCATGAGCTCCATACCTGTTGCTTCTTATCTGCCTTTAGCTAGAAGAACTTGCCTCAAATAACCTATCAATGTATCATGATAAAATAATCATATTACATTAAACAATATACTTGCACTGTCATTTGGTCAATCTAACAGTCTTTACTCCTCGCTTGTATTTGGCTAATTGCCTAGTGCAGTGCGTGAACTTGTAGTTACGTGTTACTTTGAAATAATTGTTTTAATTAACCGTTAACTAAAATTAATTATAGCAATGGGGAAAATCAAACAACCGTATGTACAGAAGTTTAGAAAAGAATGGGTTACAGACAGTAAGCTGAAAGATTGGAAAAAGATGATAAATAAAGCTGTTCACTGCTGATACTGCCGTAGCAAATCAAAGGCTAGAATGAAAGACTTGTTAGATCACATTAAAACAAAACACACACACACACATAAACACATTTCCAGCAGGACCATTTAAACGTCAGTCTGTGATCAGTTTTCCAAAACAAAGTTGTGTAACAAATCTTGATAATACTAGAAGAGAAGGTGGTTTAGCTTTAATCGTATCATGTCATTCGGCAATTGGGGTTGCAGGTGATCTAACCATTCAGTGTCAAAGATGTTTTAAAACTAGTGATGTTATATTGCATTGTTGTAAATATAGCTGTGTAATAAAAAAAGGTGCTGAGCCCCCATTTTCAACAAGAACTTAAATTAAATATTGGTAATGGATTTACAGTCTTGTTATAGATGAATCGATGGATGCAAGTGTAACAAAACAATTAGGTGTGTGCATTATTTATTTCTCTTGAACTCTAAAACGGGTAGTTTTACTTTTCTGGGTTTATTTGAATTGCTGTCTACAGACGTGGATGTATTGTTGAGGTGTTAAAATCTGCTGTTAGTAAGTTTAATCTTGAATTGACAAAACTTAGGGGAATAGAAACTGATAATGCTAGTGTTATGTTGATGTTAATAATGGCATGTATCAGAAATTGAGAAAGTTGAACATCTAGTTCTTATTAGATCTATATGTCATTCTGTGCAGTTGACTGTATCATCTGCTGCTGCAGAAACTCTTCCAAGAAATTTAGAGATCTTCAATTAGACAGACTACTTATATAAATATGTACAAAAGGTTAAATGAGGGAAATACTGTGTGAACATCATTCAGGTTTCACAAACGCAATGGCTATTTATGGAGATGGCGGTTAACTGTATTCTTGATCAATGGATTGAACTAAGTTCCCATTTCAACATTGTTAAGAAACACAGATAAGTATTACATTACTGAAATATTATTCAAATGTTTAATGATCTAATCAATAAGCTCAACATTTTGTTCTTAAATCATCTTTTGGGAGAAATGCAGCAAGTTAATAAATCGTTCCAATCAGATTCTGCTGATTCCTATAAACATTTTAAAGATCTAATCCTGCTTATCGAAGGTCTCACAAAGAAAGGGATGCTTTCTGGATGTAGAACTAATCTTCTAAAAAAAAGGATTAACAATTTCCTAGATCCTAAGCCATATTTAGGCTACACTGTAGTAAAAAGAATACAAGAGCTAAAAGGTCTAAATTTACTTACTTCTAAGGCAGAAATTGTTGTCAGGAAATGATATGATAATTTTGTAGTGAAACTTGCAACTTAGCTACCACAACGATTACCTACAAACATGGACATTTTACAAAATATTTTAATACTTTCACCCCAGAATGTTTGCCTATGTTCAAACCATCCATCGTTCCTTTGGCAGAGGTTATGAAGTTTACACATGACGAAACCACAAAAATAGGTTTTTAGTGGAAAAAACTAACATTGGTAAATTGGCTTCATACTGAAAACGTAACTGACTTTTGGACAGAAATTACTAATTATGTGGAGGCTAGTGAAGAAATGCCTTTTAGGGAACTTTCAAAATTGGCTTTTTGTCTGCTGATTTTACCAGGGTCAAATGCAGAATTTGAGAGGACATTCAGTCAAATGAATATTGTAAAAACTGATTTAAGAAATAGGATGGGTGATGATGTACTGAAACGCATTCTTCATATAAGGGCTTACCTAAAATGTGTTAGAAAGCATTGTCATGACTACAAAATTCCTGATGAGGTGTTGTTGAAAATAAGAACACTAGCTTCTTACTCTGTACATCGTCTGCACAGTCAATGATATGACTGTTATATTAGATATGAAGATATCTAATATGGCTGAAGTAACAGATGTGGATTCTGATCCAGATGACCCAGCACCACTACAGTAAGGCGAGTTATTTAGCGTTATTTTATATATGCATAACTTTGCTTTATAATATATCATATAAATAAATAAATAAATTATAAAACATTAATAAAGAGGTTTATAGTGGCCAATCAGAGGGTTTTAAGCTAATTCAAGAGAGATTTCTTGTTATAGAGTTGGCAACATTTAACAAGAGTCAATAGATTTTTTACTGTCAAACTGGAATTGATTATCTTTCTGTTACTGTAATAAAAATGTCTTATTTAAGGAGTAGGTGGTGAATAGAATTGTTATTTTAATAGAAAACGATGAAGGATGGTGATTTACTAATGGTAGAAACTGGCACAACGCAGGAAGATACTCTTATAAAGTTTATTGAAAAGGTGAGGTAGCGAGTATTAAATGGTCAAACGAATAGTATTTAGATTTCACACAGCACTTTTTTGCAGTACCTCTCGCATTAGTCTGACAGAAATGGTTCTCAATTTCAGCATGATCAAACAACCACATTCTTTCAGCTTAGCGAAGATTGTAAAAGACAGAAAATATGGGGATCGTTGCTCAGTAGATTGGAAAATGCATCAGATGCTTCGTGCCATAAACCCTGCTTGACAAGTATTTGAATATTAAGGTATCGTAACTTTACCAGTATTTTTGCTATTTGAGTATCCGAAAATAATTTTAAAGCAAAGGATGAAGATCCATTCCTTTTTCAACCATTTATGTATGTTATAAAGAAAATCAAATCTATACTAAAGGGCAGAGGTTAAAGTATATCACTATGAGTCACATAAGGGATGAAAAGGTATTGGGTTTAATGTATCCCACGCATCCATGATAAGCATACATTACTAGTTTTTAATTCCTGTTTAGTTTAGTTCTTAGAGCATTCAGTGAGTTCGGAGTGCAGTCACAGAGACCTATGTCATATACAATTACCACAGTAGCTTTCAATCTACATTTATAAAAATTTGTCTGTATCTACATAAATAATTACAATAAAAAGAAAAAACACCTAGAACAACTCAATCAAACAACAAAATCACTCAAGTCACTTAATCACACAAATGTTATTATATACATGTTTACACATACGTTCGTTGATATATTGTGCAGTATAATATTGTCACTCATATATTCCTTTACAGAATAATAAGCCTTTTTGCATAGGTATTTTCTAAGAGCAGATTTAAAGGAATTGTCATTGTTTATTAGGGCTTTTAGGCTAGAGGGAAGAGCATTGTGTACTAAAATGCATTCATAATAAACACCTTTTGGATGGCATGAAAGTGTTGAAGTTGGGCGATGTAGATTTGCTTTTTGTCTAGTTTTCTTGTCATGTATATTTTGGTTTTGAACAAATTTTTGTTTATTTATTTTATAAAAGTTCAAGGGGATAAAATATATTCACAAGGAAGAATTAAAATTTAAAAGTTCCTAAAGAGGTTTCTGCATGAATGTCTTCTATGTGTACCAGCAATTATTTGTATGACTTTTTTCTGTAACAGGAAGATACATTCACTTTTAACTGAATTTCCCCAAAATATTAGACCGTACTTCACTATTGAATTGAAATAATAATAATAAAAAATTAATTTTAAAGTCTTAATTGACTCCTACATTACTAATGCACATATTGCATAGGATGCACTGCTAAATTTAGATATGATAAGATCAATGTGATCTTTCCAATTCAGATAGTTATCAGTTATTAAACCAAGGAATTTAATATATTTTATTTGTGAAAGTACACTGTTATAATGTCCTATCTGTAATTGTGGATCTGGAGATCTGTGAGTAATGAATTTCATAACATTTGTTTTATCTATATTAAGAGACAATTTGTTTGCTTTGACCATACACACAATGAACTCAGAACCAGATTTAGTTTAATGGCACAATCATTAAGGCTCTTTCCATTTATCAATAAGCTTGTGTCATCTGCAAATAGAATAGCATTTCCTACATCTTGGATAGATAAGGAGAGATCATTTATATATATTAGAAAAAGAAGAGGGCCCAGAACAGATCCTTGAGGCACTCCATGGTTAATCATTCCCCACTGTGATGCATTGCTTTTAGTTTTGAAGGGACAATTTATCACTACTTTTTGTTTCCTTTTGTCAAGGTAGGATATAAACTATTTCAAATATTTTTTCCCCTTATTTATTTTTTGTTTATGAAGGGCAGTTTTTGTAAATCTCATTAATATTCAGATATTTCGTCCATTGAGGTTACAAGCCTCTCGTATGCACAATAGTTTTATGTTTTTTATTGTATTGCTTAAAGGACTATTCTTTGGCAAGACCCCATTTTTGCGGTTGCATGTTTTGCTTTCAGAGAAAGCATTATGTTCACTAACTGTGAAGCTAGTAGTATGCAGTCTTTAAGTCTAGCTGACAATGCCAGGTATAGGACATGTGCTTATTGCAAACAGTTCAGGTTTTTTGAATGCTGTCCATTGCTTGACTAGATTTCACTGTTTGGTATCATGGCATTCTAATTCAACATGTATAGTTATAGTGTACATGAGTTCTTATTACTCATTATTCATTTATCAATGATCAAGCGTAATAGTTTACTTAGAGATGATGCCATATGGATACAGAGTAGTATGAATTTCAGTTGTTGGACTGGCAGAAGAATCTAGCTTTCCCCTTGTGCTTGTTCATTTATTTTATTACAGTGGAACCTGGATCTATCGTTCCCGAAACTATCCGGATGTATCGTTCAATTTATGCGGTCCCAAGCCTGTTTACCTTATATCTTATGCAAATAAAACCCACATTCAACGTTCCTCGGAAGTATCCTTTTCCCGCAATAATCGTTAAAAAGCTCAGTCCCAAAGAAATTCTATCCTCGAACGATCGTTTTCAAACTGTAATAGTGAAATGGTGATCGTCGCATGTACAGAGTTCGCGTCACACTTGGTCCGGAAAGCGTACTCGAACTTTCCTATGTTGCCGATACTTTTGGAGCCGCAGGATTATGATGATGCGAAGAATGAGCCAGAGTTACCGTTGTCATCAGTTTTAACACCTACGAGGCAGTGTACGAGTACATTGTCGCTAATAGCGTTCAAAGTGTGTGTGTGACGAAATGGGAAGAGTCGCAAATGTTTTGATAAAGGCAAGGGAAGTGAGGAAGAGGGGAAAGACAATGCAACAGCCGAAGCCTGACACATGTTTGCCTAGGCTCTGAGAGCATGTGAAACTACCAGCGAATTCTCACAATGACTGTATGAACGGTAAGTGAGCAACAGAATGCATTGAATGTGCAAAATTCGTTTTGCATGAAAAGAAAAGCAGCAAAAAAGTAAAAGTCAGTTAACGACCTTTTTCAAAGAAATTGACAAACGTTTTGATTTTTGTTGATTTGTTTTATTTTGAACGTTTTTTTAACATCTCAGGTCATCAGCATCCCATTCAATTCAGGGCGTGAAACGACCAAGAAATTTTGCTCGGAGACCTTTGCTTTCAGGCTCGAGTTTCTTATATGTGCCGTAAATCCACGACATGGGACTCTCGATTTTACTTCCCTTCTGAAGGAACCATACTTGGTATTTTTGCGCCCGATCAATCCTGGTCGGGATTGAACCTGCAATCTTCGGTCTATGAAGCCAAGTATGGTTACCACCAGGATCGACAACAAAGTGGAAAATATCTACGCGGTAATGTGTAAAATTGACGCACAATATAGTGTTTGGTTATATACTGGTCTTATTTATTTTTGAACATGATTTATGTACTTCCCGCACCTACTGTGATCCTGCATCCATTTTTTTTTTTTTTTTTCCCCACCTGATCCCTGCAAAAACCATGAATTGAGGCTCTACTGTAGTACATTTTATCATTTATACTTATATAATTTTGTTTGGTAATCACATTTTCATTATAAGGAAAAAATTGGAAAATTGGATGTCAAAAGAGATAATTTTAAAAGAGAATGAGGAATAAAAAAAAATGTGGCATGTAGCAAGAACCTTAAAAAAAAACATAAACTAAGATCCTGGACTGAAATATTTGAAGCAGGAAATGCCAATATCAGTCATAAGTAGGGCCAGGCATCATAGGTTATAAATTATTTTGTTTCTTGCTAGTTAACTGTGATATTTTAACATATTATCAGTTTCTTTATTATGGCAATCACATAGTTGTAGTCTTATGAAATCAAAAAATGGCTAAATAGGACTTTGAAACCTAAAAATGGCTAAAACTATCATATAAATATTAAAATTAAATTGAAATATAATTAATTTAAAGTATTAAATTTAATATTAATAAATATTATAACTATTATTAAATTATTAATAATATTTACAATAAAATTACTTTAAAAGATTAACGGACAACATACATCTTGATGGGCTTCAAAGACAAATCATTGTGTTTAATTTTGTAATACCATTATTGTTATGTTTAATAGCATTGTCTAAAGTAACTTAATTTTAGAAGCAGACTGAATTTAATTTCGTAATGCTATTATTGTCAGTCACATTCAGCGCTATTTTTCTCAAATGACTCTCGAACACACGTCTTCTGTTTATTTATTGTCAATCAAGTTCTATTAAAGAAAATTGTTGGCTGTAACTCTTATTTAGAAGCAAATTGAAGGTGTTATTAAGATGATTACAGTTCCAGTTTATTAACAGCTACAACAAGATGCCAAAAGGAAAGGATCTAAAAGTTGCTTTATTAGACAGTTGATCAGCAAGGATCCCAATTTTACCACTTATGGAAAAATTATATTTTGCCAGTTGTGCTAAAAGCAAGTGAGTTGTATCCAAAAGTTGCATTTTCTGCAGCATAAAGAGTCTGCAGGACAAGTCAGCAGACTTGTTTAGAGGAAACAGAGGATCTACTTCCAACCACTAATTTTAGATTTTTCTGGCTTTTCAGAACGGAATTTTTATCCACATTTTTGTGAGGCGCAAGTATCAGCAGATGTGCCATGACACGTGGTACAAAACCCAATATAAATTTCATGAAGACATCAATGGCCAAATGATACCAGACGAATCAACCTTAAGGAAAACATATTTGCATCAAATATGTGAAAAAAAAATTTGAATTCATTAGAACTGTAACATCTGGCTATCAGTAGATGAGACCACTTGTGGTCACTTCTATGCTAACATTGTGGTGGTTAAGTTAGACCCCACCTCACATTATGCAAGATGCTGGATATAACAAACCACAACACCATAGCTTGCATTATCTGATGCTTTGCACATCCTCTGGCTATTAGAAAACTGTGATGATAAATTTCTACTGCTTGTGACTGACAGTATGGCTTACATGAACAAGGTGGGAGAGACATTGAAATTTTTCTACCCTAACATGCTGCATATCATCTGCCTTGCTCATGGTTTATATCAATTAGCTGAAGAGATTAGAAACAATTTCCAAGGAGTCAACATATTAGTTCATCCATAAAGAAAGCCTTTCTGAAAGCTTCTAGTCACATTCAGATTTTTAGGGATATGTTACCACAAACACTTTTGCCATCATCACCCACTAAGCTGCAGGCAACCATTTACTATGCCAATCATTTTGAAGACGTCAAGTGTTTTATAAACCCGTTTGATGCCAACAAAGCAAAGGCTAAAACCATTCTTCATAATAAGAACGCATCAGTTCATTTGCCTTATTAAGGCCAATTTCAGGGATCTTCCTGCAACTATTCAACCCTTGGTAATTTGCATCTTTACTGTTAAAAGATGCAATGGAAATCATTGACACAATTTCAAAAAAAGAAATATCAGGCCCAGTGGGTGAGCCTGTTCTTTCAAGCTCACCAAGATTCTGCAGCAAAACCCAGGGGCTGCAACAATGAAAAATTTATTTGCTGTTCTTCAGGGGAAACAAGTTTCAGATGATTAACCATGGGGACTGACAGCACTAGCTTCATTGAGATTTGTACCGATGGTTTCATGCTGTGTGAAGAGAACATTTTCTTACTATAAGAATGTTTTAAAAGAAAACAGAAAAGATTTCACCTTATAAAACCTAAGAATGTATTTAATAATGCAGAGCAACAGTAACTTAAATCACTGAAAAAGGTATTAAATGAGTTTGATTAATTGAAAAATGTTTTAGTAAAATTATTTGCATTACAGCTTAAAAAAAAAAAAAAAAAAAAAAAAAAAAAAAAAAAAAAAAAAAACCTTATAAAACTTTTAAACAATTCAGTGCTTTAAAACTGTTTAAAAATTCAGTGCCCTGACATTATAAAGACTTGAAAATTTTAAGTGTTTATATACTTAGGTGGGTCAAATATAAACAAGCCTTCTGCTAAAAACATTTTTTAAATGAAAATTAATTGAAATTAGTGTTTTTCTTATTTTTCTACATAGTTTCCCATCTTATCTATCATTTGTTCCAACAGATAGGCAATTTTTAATGCCACTTTCAAAGAAAGTACAAGGACAGGTGTGAAGCCAGTTGTGCCAAGTCTTTTACCTCCTCGTTGGTTGTGAAGCGCTGTCCATCAAGAGCTTCTTTGAATAGACCGAAAATAAAGAAGTCACATCAGGTGGATGTGAAAGGGCAGTCCAACGCATATCAACTAATTTTTGTTGTGTTGCTGCTGCAATGTGTGACTTGGCATTGTCTTGCAGAATCAATACATTTCTGATAGGGCTACTGTGCCTTTTTGATCAGGAGGTGACTCGAACTTGACCAAGAAGGTCACAGTAGTAGATAGATAGTTAATAGTCCAATATTCTTGGAGGAAATCAATCAGCAGGACAACTTTAGAGCCTCAAAACACCATGGCCAAAATATTCCCTACAGACAGCCATGTTTTGGCTTTCACCGACAGTGGCTCGCCACTTCTCCTCCATTCCATATTAGCCCTCTTTGTTTGGGGGTGTAATGGTGCACCCATATCTCATCACATGTGATGATTTTGCCCCAAAAAGCATCACCTTCCTTTTCATAATGTGCGAGAACATACGAGAAATTTGAACTTGCACAGCTTTCTGTTCTGCAGTGAGCAATTGCGGAACTTAATGAGATGACACTTTTCGCATTCTCAGCTCCCTCCAAATGATTGATTGGACACTCCCATAACTTATGAGAAGTTCTAGAGATATTGTAAGCATTGTGATATGACAATCCTCTTCAATGAGGTCATGAACAGCGTGGATGTTCTGCGGTGTAATGTGGAGTATGGGAGACGTGAATGGGCCATGTTTTCTACATGTTCACGCCCTTCCTTAAATTCGCGACACCAATGTTTCACTCGGGCCCATGAAAGGGTCCTTTCCCCAAACTGTGGGAGTAACTGATGACGAATTTCAGATGCATTAGCATTCTCATTGACGAAAAACTTTATCATTACATGTTGCACAACAGTAGAATGCACCTCCCTGTCATTCATCACAACAGCAACTGACCACCAGAATAAAAAAAAGTTCCCAAGGTCATTGCTCCCCTCCAGAGACCCCCCACCACACATGCTGTAAAATCCTTGAACCCCTCCTGCACTCTATGGGTATGCAGTAAAGAAAGGCTTTTTTAGATTTGATCCGCCCTCGTAGTTTTGTGTTTCAGAACAATGGAAAATACAAGTAAAAATAGATGACAAATTCATATTATCACATATATTTATTTCAATGTGTTTATTTTACTTTAGCTAAGAGACATTTGAAAAAACTACCCTAAAAATGTTGAAAAACTAATTTGGGGTTTATAAAAATCTAAAAAGCTAGGCCCTAGTGATAACCTGTACTTTAATTGCACTTAAACTAACCTTTTTATTGTACTCTAAAACTGAATAATTCTTTATTTATAGTTATTCCTACTCTCACCTTATCACTTTGCATATTTAGGTAAATTGATTCCAAAAATTATTAAAAATATATAACATTTTTATACCACTATTCCTACACTTGTAATGTGCAGCAGAATTTTACAATAACAAGTTACAGGCCCATATTTTTGTAGAACATCCCAAATGCTGAGATAAATGTAAGAATACCTCTTACTAAGAACACAGTTATTCCTAATCAATGCCATTGTATTCTAGTATTTACAGGTCATTCTGTGGGAGAAAGAAGTTATGAACATCAAGCAACATTATCCTGAAATGAACACCGTATTGATCCTCTTAAATCAAGTCACGATCATTGACAAGGTTACCAAATACGTGGACCACAAGATAAAAGAAGACTAAGAATTTAAGATATGTTAACATGACTTTCGCAATTTAGTGAAGTCTTAGAAGCCAACATTCATAACCATGCTTGCCTCATAAACCCAAGATCGCGGGTTCAAACCCGGCCGGGATCGATGGATTTTTTCAGGCTTTGGAAGGGAGGTAAAGCCGTGGATCCCGTGTCGTACATTTACGGCAAGATAAAGAACCTCAAGCGTGAAAGAAGAGGCCTCTGAGCAAAATTTGTTGGCCGTTTCATGTCCTGAATTGGATGGGACGCTGATGACCTGTGGTGTTAAAGAGCGTCCTTAAATAAACAAATTTAAAAAAAAACCAATATTTCATAAAAGGGAATGCAACCTCACAGACAAAAGATCAGCAAGATTGTTGTTGCTGTAGCACAGTGGTTCCCAAATTGTGGGTCCGGACACTTAGGGGGTTTGGATGTGGGAAAAGTACTTTTAAAGAACTTATCCATTTACAAGTCTGTTCTTATTAAGAATATTTAACCAGCTGTTCCATTATGATTATTTTGACCAGTAATATAACAGCATGACAATGGCTATTGTGATTGAATAGATATGTTGTTGAAGCTGCTCACAAACTTGCAAATTAGTCATTATTAAGTGAAGTGAATGGAGGCATCACCAATAATTTCATCCTTGAAAAAGGGGCCGTTCACGCAAGAAGTTTGGCAACCACTGCTGTAGCAGATAATTGTCTCAAAAGTGCACAGAGAATAGTCCTTACCATAACACATGATCTAGATGTAGGTTTATACCTCGTAATAAGAGATGCTGTCAAAACATTACTATATTGGTTCTGTTACCAAGAAAATTCATTTTGAACACCACCTCCTAAAAAGTTATTTCCTTGGGCAGCAATACATCAGTCCCAGCATTTCTGTCACTTTTGGAATGCAGCTTCAAAATCATTGTTTGTAAGTGAGTGTAGAATCTTTTGTGATTCAAGCTGCATCTTGCCAACAGTGTTAAAATGACAACTTTTTGCCTCCACTGACCCAGATAATGAGCCAACAATGTCAACAGTGTTGTTGATTATTCTCCTACAATCCTCATGAACATTTCCCAACACTTTTTCAAATTTTTCTTAGGATGCTTGTCTTCCAGGGATGTTTTTCCACTTTTGAAGCACCTGTATCACTTGAAACATTGCATCTTTACCATAAATTTGCTGAAGCATGTTTAATGTCTCTGAGGCTGATTTACCAAGTTTAATGAACAATTTTACATTAACTCTTTATTGCAACTTGCTATCCATGACAAAATCGCAGGCTAGTACACATAAAAATTATGATTGCACTATTCCAATGTTAAATACAGTAATGTTATAGTAAATATAGTTAATGTGAGTTAATATGATTAGCTTCACTGTGCAAGTTCCAATTTACATTTTAATTAAATAGTAATGTTAGTTAGCTGATGATCAGAGATATTAAAAAGCATCCATAAATAAACCAAACACTCCTAGTTGAAGGTTACAGCTCCCCAGCGCTGTATGGGCAGTCATCTGTTTGGGAACATTTTTAGACATGATATATGGTTGGCTGATAAAACTGGACCATCACAAACCATGAGATTTAGAATAAATACCCCATGAATTTGCCATAGTGCTTATAACCTTGAGGAAGGCACAGTTTAATGATGGCTGAAAATTGGAGTTAACAATTACTCCGGTGATTTCTGTTAAACCATTATCAATCTTGCAAACTATGAAACAAGGTTGAGTGATTTAACTGTAAACTTATGTTATGTTATGTTATAACAGGTATTCTGTTATCTTCACTTTAATAATAGATTGTTAGTTTTATTCATGGTCGGGAAAATTTTGTCATGTATCCCTGTGTTTTGTTTGCTAAACTCTGTCCACAAAAGTTGATATGCATTGTCAACAAACATATCTTTTCACATTTGTGTTGGAATGGAATGACAGAGAAGAGGAAGAGATGAGGCACCATGACTGGACTTGGACAAAGGCGAAGGGAGCTAGGTGTGTACCTTGAAGCAAACACCTCTCTGTTAGGTGCACAATGGTGACAGTGTATAATCAATACAACAGTTAATGCTTTTTGTTTGGAAATTCTCTTATACCATTTATCAATTGTTTTATCTATAAATAGCCTAAATAACTGGTTAAATTGAATGAATTATTTGCAAAGGAGGATGTTTGTGGTATGATCGCATGCATTTGTTAACATTGCATCTCCACTTTCATTAGTTTAACAAATCTGCCACATTTGTATAGAATGGTAATTGCAGCAGATTAATTTTATGCTTATTTTTATTTTATAGGGGTTCCTGCGTGTGTATGAAGATATGCCTGACATTTGTTTGGATGTTCCTTTAGCGTATACTGTGCTTGAAAGATTTGTGGAGCGCTGTCAGAAAGCAGGATTTCTGACAGATGAGATTATCAAGAAAATGCCCTCCAGGTTAGTTTTGATACAGCTGTTTCATAACATTTCATTAGGTTTAGTTATAGTGTAGCCTTCATAAAGTGTCATTTGTAAATACAGTTGCCATATACTTCATAACTGTTGATATTAACATTTTACTGCTTTGTAAATTGATATTTCAAGGACTGTGATGATGCATATTATACAGTTTTCATAATGGTAAGTGAATTTGATCTTCAAATATCTAGTCATGTTTATGTGTTGTTGCCAAACTGTATTTCCATAATCAGACTGTAATCCATTGCAGAAAAGACTTTAGTTTTAAAAATATATTGTACACCTCCAAAAAATGATTTAATTTCATTTCATAAGGGGAGTAATGTGAAAGAATGTGTTATGTAATATAACTAATGTTTCATTATATTGTACTTACGAAGCTGAACTTACGAAGAAGGAAGAGACCTTCTTCCGAAACTAGTCTTAGTTTATAAAAGTAAGTGGAGTTTTAGTGTAAACAAATTGATTACATAAGTGTAATGTTTCATTGTTTAATGGATTGAAGGAAACTGAAAAATAGAAACAGGAATTTTGAGTATGTAAATAGGAAAAGAATATACAGCATAAACATATTAGCAGACTATGGAGTAGAAAGAAGCAAAAGAATGGGGATGTATTTAGAAAGAGTATGAGAAAAAGAGATTGAATGGGAGAAATTTTAAAATGTGCAGTAAGAGCTGTAAGGGTGCTGTAGACATGAGTTTGGGTTTGACAGATCCTGGGGTTGAACTAGATAATGTACAAATTGGTTAGAATACATGGTATGGTATGCATTATTAAATTACGCTTGTAATAATCTCTTGTGAGTCGGATGTTTAAAACCTCTTTATGGTTTCACTTAAATGAGATTTACTCAGGACATATGTTTCAAAGGATAATTGTCCACATCATCAGCTGTTAAATGACTGGTGGATCATTCGTAGAAGCTGGGTAGGTAAGTGTCTCGGTTTACTCTGGTGGTCAACCTAGGTGGTAGTGATAAACTTAAATAAAATACTGTCTGCTTCCGGGATGTTAAAATTCATAAGTTTTTGCCCATGTTTTTTTTTATATATATATATATATATATATATATATATATATATATATATATATATATATATATATATAAATCCTTTCCCATATTTTTACTTCTTTTGGTTGTTGAACAGTTTTTCATTCAGTAACCAAAAGAACTACCCAGATACCTACCTACCCAGCTCCTACAAATGATCCAACAGTTGTTTAATAGCTAATGTGTGGACAATAGTTCCACGAAACATATGTTCTGAGTAAATCTTATTTAAGTGAAGCCATAAAGAACATTTTGAACATCCACCTCGGAAGAGATTATTGATGGTGTCTCACTATGTTGCTTCCAAATTGAATTAATATTATAAGTTTGTAATGTTAATTATTTAGAGAAGCTAATGATTAATGAGCTCACTTCAATAGTGCAGTTAATTTTAATTCCTAATGACAGGGATGATGCTTAGTTTCAATTATAATTTGTGATAAATTGAGCTTAATAGAAGAAATTTGTATTCTGAGAGTTCTCATTCTAAATTTTTCAAACAATTTCTAGGTTTTTAGATAAATGAATGCAGAGAATTTTTTATATAAGTAAGGTGTTATCAATTTTCAGAGAAACTCTGGAGCCCAAGAGGTAGGCAAGTGTTAGCCCATGCAGTTTACTAATACTGTACATGGAAAACTATGACAGTAAATAATTATAATAAATATTATTCTAATTTACTTTACGTCAATAAGTACACATCGTAAATTTATATGATCTGTTTGTATCTCCAATGCATTCAAGAATAAATGCTGTCAACATTAATGATTATATATGTTTAAAGGCTATTGACAGTGAAGCATTGAAATATTCCAAATTAAACATTTTCATTGTTAACATAAAGGTTTTTAAAAAATATCCAAATTAAAAACCCTGTAAGAAAAGTTTGTGTCAACATTCAATTTGGACCACTCTAATGCTTTGCAGATTACAGTTTGAATAGATTGTTTCATGATCAGCAATCAAAATTTAGCAAGGGATGAAGCTTTTTTCAGTATTAAATATGGAGGTTAAATATTCTATGAAAAAAGGGTTTTTAAAATTTATAACCAAAAAAACTAGAGGATAATGTGATGGGATTTTGTTGATATTCTTAAAATAAACATTATGTGGCATTATATCTTAATCTTTAAATTAAGTTTCCAGGTGTAACTTTTAACATGATCCTCACAAATGCATTGTGTTTGGATCTTTAAACTTTATTGACACACTTGTATTTACAAGGGTCAGTCAAAAATAAAAATGAGAAATCGGTTGCCAAAAATAACACTCTGCCATTAGGGAAAGTATTGGAGTTGATACTACTGTTTGAGAGGTGTATTGTTCAAGTGCAAAGCAGCAGGGTAAAAATGGCATTCACAGTATGGGAGCATCAAAGTTCTTAAAGCATGGCGTGGTGCAGTTTCACCAATTGACCATATGGCAAGCGTTTCATGGACAATTGCATGTCACTCACACAAGTATACAAGTGGACAAAGCAATACCAAGAAGAACATCCCATTCCCTGGTCAATACCACACAGTCATCACTGGAAAAAGTATTGTTTATATCCGGACAGATTAGAGATGTACACAGTGGAAGAAATGGTTCACAACCTGAATATCTGTCATGGATCTGCGTACACAATAATCCATGACCATAAAGTATGCCAAAATGTATCTCAGATGAGATAAACCTGAACAAATGGGACAGAGTTTGCAACATCTGATGCAATATAAACAGGAGGGGAAGACCTTGGAATGTATAGTGACATGAGGGTGAAATATGCAAGCACCATGAATCACAGAGCAAGCTAAACAGTATACAATGGAAAGCAGGATGCACCACCATGCCATAAAAGGTTCAGAATTTTTTCAACCATAGGCAAGGTGACATTTGTGCTGTTCTTTGACTCCAGGGCACATTATTCTGCCGCTTCATGAGGGTTGTCCTGATGGTCTAGCAGTAACCATACTTGTCTTGGAGACCCAAGATTGCTGGTTCAATCCTTGCTAGGGTCATTGGATTTTTTACAGGTGTAAAAATCCTAAGTATGGCTTCCTTTGGAAGGAAAGTAAACCCATGGGTCCCATGTCATAGATTTATGACATGTTAAAGACCTCAAGCCTGAAAGAAGAGGCCTCTAAGCAAAATTTATTAGCCATTTTATGCCTTAAACTAAACGGGACACTAATTAACTGAGAGGTTAAAGAGCATCCATAAATAAACTAAATTTAGAAAAAAAGCTTGAAGGGAAAATCTGTCACCTCAGCACAATACTCCGAAATCCTTTTTACTGATTTGTGTTGTGTCATTGAAAATGAGCGACATGGACATTTGTGTGAAGGAGTCATTTTGTTTCAAGACAACATATGACCACATTCTGGACCTGTGCTGAGAGTTGCTCAAACATCTCGCTTACAGTCAGAACTTGTCATCTTGTGGCAAGCTCAAAATTGACCTGGGAAGTTACCCGTTCATGCAGAAGGTGACATCATTGAGGCAATGCAGCATGGTGGCACCAGCAGCCAAAAGACTTATAAACCGATATAAACACTAGAGATGCTAATTGGAACTTGTACAGTGAAGCCAATCATATAATTGAAATTATAGTATAATGGAGTCAAATTAAACATTCTTATTGCTTCACTTACTTGTCTATAAATATAGATCCAGTTTCACGAACCTTCATATCGTCAGTTAGAAAGTCAACTGCTGTATATTTCGTTATGCTGTGGGAATGTGTATTCTGCTCTGGAGGAGGTGTGATGAGCTTAAAGTTTATGTTTTTATCCCTGGAAGTGTCAAAGTTCATTAAAGTGTCTTTGTATTTGTATATGTAGATTTTTTCCCAAGTTGCTAATTCTGACAAGAGTGCTTAGTTTGACTCAGTCATATTATGATTTCAATTAAAGTATAAAAAATCTGGTGAGCAGGTGGGATAGTTGTCTAAACAATGGTGTAGATTATTTTGAGAAATAAAATTCATCTGCAGAATACAAAATTATTTCTCATTTTCATTTGACTCACCCTCATATTTCCCTGTGTAAATATACATCTTACTAATGCATAATATTCTTTATTTAGGGGCCGCAAGCGCTTCGTTTCTGAGGGCGATGGTGGCCGAATCAAAAACCACGACTTTGTGTGAAATATACCAGATGTCTGCCATTGTGAGGGTAGCATTCTACTGAGTGAACTTCAGCATATTTCTGAAGGTTCTCATTGTTTTGAATAGTAGTACAACATCTTGGAATGAGTTGGAATAAATTTTTGCATTATTGTGAGTGTAACAAGTTCTGAGGCTTCTTGCAGTTCACCTGTTTGAAATGAAATAGCCTGTCTATTGTGGCTAGAACTTACATTTTCCTTTCCATTTCAGAATATATATATATATACATAATTATATTTTTTGCATTTACTTAAAAATAAAATGCTTTATGTGTACAAATAAAGGCAGATTATTATTTGGTTATGGAATATTGAGGTAGTGTCTGTGTAGCATTTTTCATATTTTCTGTCACTCTCTTGTTGGTAATATTGAAAAGACTGAATTACTTAGTGCTTAATGAGCTTTTCATATTTTGGTCTCCTTTCCTTTTTGGAAGTTTTACTTTTTGTATATATGAATAAGGTAAGCTCTTTGATAACTATAGTGAAAATTTTTGGTTTCCCTTCTTTACACTGGTTTATGGCATATAGAAAAATACAAGAAAATGTGTGAAAATTTCATAAAGCATAAAGTATATTATAAAGTTAGGGTTATTATAGGCCATGTGTTTTATTTTAATGAAAAAACTGGTACAGAGCATAAAACTTCACAGCTGAGTATTTTCTTCACATTCCAACTAGTAGGATGTTCTGAAACATTGACCTGTAGAGCATTTTCTTTTATTTTTGAACACACAGCAGTTTTTTGTGGTAGTTTAATGAAATTACTTTTGTTACAGAAAACTTAGATGCACAAGTAGGGAATTTCCTTATGTGGGAGTCATTGGCATTATATATAATGGACACACGGAAGGTCAGCCAATACATCCACATAATGGCATTGTCAAACTAAGTGGGAGTGTGCATCACATCAGAGCAAATTCAGTGACCACTTCTCCAGTTTTTGAGAATTCTGCACTTTTTCTGTACTTGGTACAAGATTAATTATGTTTTAAAATTTGTACTCATTTTACCTAATATTCCTTCCTTTGACTATACACTATTATGTATTTATGTAGTAAACCACTAATAGTTGCTTGAAACACAGAGACACAAACTTGGCTAAATCTCTAACATGAGGACTTTTGTTATACATCTTGAAAGTGCATTACATCACCCCCTTGCATAGCTTTATTTAACTTTATGCTAGGTAGCAAGAATCCAGTATAAACAAACTATAAATCCCTCAATAACTGAGATTTGTACTGATATATTCAAAATTTTAATAATTTTCTACTAATAGTATTCCTGAAATTGTATTTGAAATATTGCATAAAATAGAATTGCTGTGCTCTCAATTATTACAGGTAACCAGTGTATAACAAACTGAAAACCAATGAGGCAGAGATTACACATGATCTGTAGAAACTCCGCCTTCATATGCCATTAACTTTTATGCTACTTAGTTTAATGCTGTGGTTAAGTGGATTGAACATTTCTAAAAAAAATTATAAATTTAAAACGAATAGAACTAGAAAAACAATGCAATTTTTAATAGATTATTAAAAAGCTGCTTAATTAGTTGTTAGTGTGTTTTGTTGTAACATCAGGTGATTTTCTTGCTAGAGGCCCAAAACTGTTGTCTACAAAAAGTTTGTTTTTTTTAGATAATTACTTGCAAAGTTATATACATATACATATCTTGAATGATGCAAAATAGGATCTAGGCTGAAAATTATCTGCGGGACATACCACATCACACTCCAAATGCAATGACTGGTTATGCACAGATGAAGATTTTCTGTTGCCATGATTGCATGTTTTGAGAGTTGCTGTATCTGTTCATATGAAACAATGTTTAATCTATAAACTAAATGGTGTCTAAAATTCCAGGATTCTGAGTAAGAAAATCACTGAACCTTAAACAAAACTGAACACATTTTTCTTGGTCTGTCACATTCAACTTTAGTACACATGAAACATGCATAGTTTTTGCTGTTGATTCAATGCTTTACATTATTGTCTTTTCAGACAATTTGTAGTCATATTAAGTAAAAAGGGTTCCTGTTGTCTCTATAGCTGGATTCTATACTTGGTGGTACACATTCACTAAATTTAGTTTGAAACATACTTTAAATGAGCCTGTTTTTGCCAATATTCATGAATGGGGTTATATGCTATGCAATTGTTAACATGCAACAGTTGAGTCACAACTGCCGAAATGCAGTGACACAGAACATAGGCAAATGAAAGGTGTGTGCATATAAATTTACAAATCATTGTCTAAATCATAATTTTTATAGACAACATTTTAGGATCTCTAGTGAGAGAATCAAGTTGGAAGTAGTTCAGGCAACAGGTGTTTAATTTAATTTGTTCCATGTATAGTACATTTACTAAATCAGAGCTCAAGACTATAATCTCTTGAAGAGGAATGAAATTAATTATGGTTTGGACAAATATATCTGGAGTCTAAATAGCTGTATTTACTTGCATATAAGTCTTACATTTTCAAACTACACTTAACATTAAAATATATGTGAGAGCCAGAGTTTCCTCATGAATAAAAAGGAAAAGATTAAGCAATTTATGATTGGGAACTTAATTAAAAGTTAGTAACAGTAAAATTGAAGAATTATATCATAAAAGGGCATCAGTATTACATAACATACTTCAATAATTTATTTATTTGCAGAGCTTTCAGTCTCATCATCAGTTAGCATCTAACTAATGTTGGCGTGATATGTGGAGACTTGTTGGTTTCAATATGATGTAATGCAAATTGTCTAGTTGTGTGATATCAAAATTTCTAACACAATGTTTATTTTTTTGTATAAAGATCATCTCCCACATTGCTAATCCATGCATTTATGAGTAGCCTTCAATAATTTAATTTCACTTGTGTGGTTGTGGTTCTTTGTTAAAAAAATGTGCCGCAGTCATTGATTTCTCCATGTGTTTATATCAAGATTTCTGAAATATTCCTTTGTCCTGCTCATGAAATTTGATCACAATCCAATCAATATCAATAGATTTGATAAATTCTAGACTTCGTGCTGAATAGGATTACATTCTTGGTTGCACTATTAAATAATTTCTGAAATATCTATTGAGACCAATGCAATAGTATATTTTCTACAAATACTCATAAATTTAAATTTAATTTCATAAATTTGTTTGCCCATGAATGGTATGTAAATTGTAAGCTCCCTTTCACCATAGGGAGCGTGGTGATTTCTTTGATACTTTTAATCTGTTATAATTATTGACCTTCTTATTTAATAGTACATGATCAAAGCCATTGCTGAGAGCAGTACTGTTATTGTATTGGCATTCTACTTTATTGATGGGATGTTCAATCTACGAGTTAAGATGTTTATGATTGCCTAGGAGTGAAACTATTATTCTTTATATATTTCATACTGAGGCTCTTTATTATTATTGTTTAATGATGGTCTATTTTGTTTGAATATTTATTTTAGAATTTTTATTTTAGAACATGGTTACATTTTAATACCACATTAAAAAATCATTGTACGCTCCAGTAGTGATCATGTGGAAATTTAGTACTCCTCAAGATGCCACTCTCTGCCTGGAAGTGAGAGAATGCACCATTCACTGATTTATAATATGCCTTTATGGTGATAGGTAGATAGAAAAGATGCTTATCAAACCCTTTGTTAGAATGGTCATGTGTATATTAAACACTTCCAAGAATTTAGTAAAAGAAAGCTGGCCTGTTTTAAAAATTTGTAACTCAGAATATAGGAAGATGATATTTAAGGATAAAAATATCTTTTCAAGGAATGTAAATACTAGGGCAACTAATCAGAACCAGCTTACTTACATTATTACATTTTCCTTGATATAATTGTATCAAAAGATGTCAACATGAGCTAGTCATTCCCTCAAGGCTTTCATTGTTTACTTCACACTAATATACTGAAATCTAAGGATTTGGGATTTATAATTATATATTTACTCATTATCCCCCCCTTCATTTTTCCTACTTTGATAACCAAAAAATCAAGTGCGGTCTAACATGTGAGAACAGAAGTAGGAAAATGTTAATGGCAAGATTATAATTTTATTTCATCTAGAGTGAATCAGTCAAAATAAAAACTACATCCTTAGTAATATTTGTAGCAGTTATACTGGGTGGCCCATGGTATCATACAGCCAGACATTGAAGGTATATATAGAAAAGGGGAAAGTAAAAGGAAAAAAGTGGTGGCTATTTCAATGTCTTTGTCTGTTCTAGGAAATGGTTGCTGTGTAACAAAATATTGTGATAATAGAGGTTAATTGCATACCATTCATTAAGAAAAATTTGCAGTCAGTTTTCATGTGTTGAATCATTACCCTCCCCTCTCCTCTTAACCTATTGTGGTTGGCACTATTCAAACATAGATGCTCAGAAGGCATACTAAGTTGATATATAAATCAATGGTCTTCTTGCAACATCTGTAAATCGTATATCTAGTACTAGGGTTAATCTGTAGGGTTGAATGAAATGAATTAATGATGGCACAAATGAACTTGTCCTTGATGCCGTAAATGTAGTTGGCATTCACCTTCTCAGGGTAAGGAGAACCCAGACAACTTGACCTGACCAGTATTCAAACCCAGGATCTCCAGAATAGTAGTCACAAATGTTACCACTGGTAGTCATCATCCACTTTAATTTACATGTTTGGGGGGCTGGTTTTTTGTGAGTCACCTATTAATATAATATATTACACTTTATATAAATGAGTTCAATACTCCATATAATAAAAATAAAATACAATATGCATTATTATCATATATTTATTAATTATAAATCTTTCTACTGCTGATTTTCTTATCGACCCAACATTCACAGCAGTATATTGGATTTATGCACATTATTTAAACAGTGATCTCTAATGATTTTTTCAGATATTTCATTTCTTTAATTTTTTTATTAATCTCCCTGAACCATTTCATCTTTTTCCCTAAATAACTTTCCATTTCTGTATACTTTTTCATTTCCTTATTCAGAACTACTACTTTTGAAAGATTACACTATTTCTCTCTCAATCCAGTTTCTTTACATTGCAGTTTCATTACAATCCAGTTCATTAAGGTGCAGACTCGTGAGTGGGAGGCCTGGGGTTCTATTTCCACCAGGATCGTCCTCCCTGACAGAGGTTTTTTTTAAGGTTTTCCTCAGTCCTCATACATGGCAAATGCCGGGGAGGTACCCTAAACTTAGGCCTGAAACACTTTCTTATCGTTTCATTTCATGAATCAATGTCCACCGCCTGTGATGCCTCAGTAGTTAAAATGGGCATTAAACACTATTCAACAGTTTCTTTACAATCTGAAATACTATGCCTGATGATTCTTCTCCCCACACATTGCACCCTTCCACCTACTCCTTTTGTCATCTTTATTACAACATTCAACATATTTTTCTCTTTCCCAAATATTTTTTATAAATCTATAAAACCTGCGGCTTTTTTATCATCAAAGCCACCAAATAATTCTTACTATTCAATTCTTGGCTTAATTTCTTTATTAAAACCTTTAACTTTTAATTCCCGTTTCTCCCATACCAACCCTTTCTTCAATAAAAAGTTGCAAATGATTAATAAAATTGTGTACTCTCTAATTCTCCTTTATTTATAAAGTATAATCTCAATAAAAGAACAATGTATTAACAGGGGGGAAATTGGCATAGGAGTAAAGGAATGTCTATATTGACCCATGTATATCTTTGCTTTATCCCTCTAATACAATTAAACATTGTTTAAGTATATTTCTTCTTCCTCCAGCCTGTTAATCCTGAACTAATACTTTATGTCCTTTCCATTATTTTCCACTTATACCCCCCCTATTCATGGATAAAAAATCAGGACTTTGTTCAAAAAAAGAGGGCACAAAATATCTATTTAGATTTAGGCTTGAAATAAAATTATATCTATATCTGTTTTATGCAAAATGTTTATAACAAAAAGAAATACTTTTACAGTTAGCTAGGTATGAAAGCCAAGAATCCTAAATATTAATGTAACAATAGACAAAAAGACAGCCTGAAATGTGAAGTTAATATGACTTGTGATGTGTTTCAGAGGTATTAGGTTCAGAATTCTCAAATTTTACTTTTAGCTTGAAACTAATGAAGTTTACAGAAACTTGTGTAAATGAAATTGGCAGTTACCAAAATCTTAAATTTTCCATGGATCTATTCCATATATAATTTTTTCCTCCATTGTCTCTGCATAAACTCTCTTAACCATTTCATTTGCTTTCATGGCATATGTTTTTATACTTTCTATGCCATTTTCTCCCTTGTTTATATCTTTTTCTTTTGCTCATATTATACTTAATGATTAAAGAAGAATTAGAGAGGACACAATTTTATTAATCATTTACAACAATTTTTTATTGAAGAAAGTTTATTTTAAATACAAGTCACTGAAGTGATGTCATTCAGCACATAATTTTGAGTGATATGAACCTATTATCATTAAAATAATAATGTTTGATGCACAGTCATAATTCATAACAATACAAGACTCTGAAAACTTTTCTAATTTAATTACTGTACCTAATAGCTATTTTCATTTAACTTGTCCCTACTACTGGCATCATCAAAGTCAGCAAATTTTCCCTTTTTCTTTTGTTGTAGTCACTGATAATGGTGTAGACAAATATGTATATCATATAAGAACTACATGGGTCTAATATACAAGTAAATTAAATATTTCCTGTAAACTTGAAGCTATTACAGTGAAGTGGTTTTGTGACACTTATACTTCAGTTACAGTAAAAACACTAAGTAAGTGAATCATAAGTGTCACCAAACCAACTCCATACTGTGAAGTTGTTAATGCTCTGTATTGAAAATGCATACTTTTGAAACATAAATATGCAGTATGTGTGTAACTTGTATGGTTAAATTTTCTATTTGTAACATCTATTTACTCATATAAGATGCCTTAAAAGGAATAAGTGATGCAATGGATCAACAGGGCACTGTGCATGTCATTCCATTGCAACACTCTGCAGAGAGAAACAGCAAAGTATGTGTATATAACCAGAGAGTATGTGTGAATGTTGCATAAATGAGAAAAATATGTATTTGATAATATTAACATAAAAGTAAAAAAAAAAAAAGTACAAATGATAAAAGCCAATAAAACATTATATTGAATGTTAATAGAAGTTCAGTAGTTCTAGCTTCAGTTAAAGTTATGTGGGATGTTGCAGCCTTTTTTCAAAGTTTTGTCTTCATTTTACTCAGAGCAGGTGATGTGTGCCTCATCTCTTAATGTGGTATTTGGAATTCCCATTTGAGAAAAAATACAATGCTGCCATTTATTGAAGTAGTGTCCATTCAACCACCTACCACAACTGCATTGTATTTGATAAGATAACTCAAATAAATCTATTGTAAAAGCATGACTATGTTTACATTCACACCCTACACAGAATAACTCAAATATCCGTGGCTCTTTGAAGCCCCAATCAATTGACACACTTTTTTTATGTGTATCTGAGACTGTCATTACATTCAGGATACTTTTAAATGGCCTACAAATGGATAAGCCAACATGCTGAAGATGATATTATTGTATGATTTACATACAATTATTGTATGAACTACATGAACTACATACTCTTAATGCTTCACTTACTTGTGATAATAGATAGAACTGGTTTCGAGAACATTTTGTTATCATCAGCCAGGCTAAAATTCAATTCCTACAAATTGTAAATCATACAATAATATCAATTATATGATTGACTTCACTGTGCAAGTTCCAATTTACATTTTAATGCTGAAGATTGTTTGTCACATCTTTCTCAATATTGATATGGTTCTGTAGGTAATGTGTACATGTAATTATTAGACTTTGTTAAAAGTCAGCAATTAAACATACTATGTAGAGTTGGATCCTGACTGATGATGGTTAAATGCTCTCGAAACCAGTTCCATACCTTATGACAAATAAGTGAAGCATTAAGAGTGTAGTTCAATCAAATCATACAATAATATCAATTATACTATGTAGAGCTGTCACACAACAAACAGTGACAGGAGAGTACAGTTTATCCAGAAATTAACATTGCACAAGAGAGCAAGATTTTTTTTCCTTCAACTAAGACTGATATAGTGAAGCAACTTATCGTATATACGGAATCCAATTTGCACCCCAAATTTGAAATTTAAAATCATAAAAAATGATTTTGGCATATTGTTGTATGGTGTCTTAGAAATAAGCCAGTCTGCTCATAAAATGATCAGAACATAAAATTTACAAATGGACTGTTGTTACATCTAGGAGCACATAGGACAAAATTTATCACCTGTGCTGTTGCCAGTAAAGTTGGCATAGGTTAAAGAAGAAAAGGTTATTTCTTATGGTGTTACTTAGTTGCCCATTCTTCCGCCTTTCATGTAGGAATTTTAAAACATTTTCTTCAACGTCAGGATGACTATTTCTTATGGTGTGACTAGTCACTTGTGGCCCATTCTTCCTCTTTTCATGTACATATTCCAAAACGTTGTTCTTCAGTGTCAGAATGTTTTCCTTTATAAGGACCAGTGAATTTCTTCCTACTAGCTTTAGTTGCAAATAATGCCAATTTCTGTTGCTGCCACAAAGCAAATGTTGCTCTCTGCTACATTCAACTCTCTTCCTGCCTTTATGTTACCATTTTTTCAGCATAAAAAATTACTTAATGCTTGAAAGTAGCATCATAAGATGTTCTTCTCTGTTTGTCTTCCATTTCTTGACTATCTATTATTCAAATGCTCTATGCAGTAATAGGCCAAAAATAAATGTAATGAAGTCAAGAATTGCAGCAATGCTTTATGACTTTAATAAGCGATAAATTTGAATGAAATTACTGGTGAACTACAGAACAGATAATCTCTGTGAGTCGGAATAATAGAACACTCTTTCTGGTTTCACTTAAATGAGATTTTACTCAGGACATAGGTTTCGTGGACTTTTTTCCACATCAGCTGTTCACGACTATTGGATCATTCGTAGAAGTTGGGTTGATAGGTAGGAATCCGGGTGAACTCTTGTGGTCTTGTGATGAACATAAACAATGTCTGCTTCTGAAATATTAAAATTCATAAGGTTACACTCATAATTTATTATATAAATCCTTTCCCATATATTTAGTTGTTTTGGTTGTTGAACAGTTCTTAATAACTTGATGCCTTTTTCTATTTCATGGTTTTCATTTCAGAAATGTGCTGCCACAGCTGATTTATATATTTGTTTGTAACAGATGTTTCCCCAATGTTCCTTCAACCTAATGCCTGAAAATCTCTTTGTCTTTCCTACATATAACTTTTCAAAATCCTTACAATTGATTTGGTAAATACCAGATTTTTCCTCTTTGGGCTTGGAATCAGTTTTGTTTAATTTCAGTAAATTTTTTATACTATATCTATTTTGAGATGCTAAGATAATATTGTACTGCTTAAAAATTTTTTGAAATTATTTATTAGCTGACGGATGGTAAGTGAACTTTTTAAAAGTTTTTTCCTTTGTTGAATCACTCAAAGTTATTTGTTTAATTCTTCTTTGATTTTTGGAATATTTTGATTTTTTGGTTAATCATCTGTTTGTTGAACCCATTAGATTTAGCTGCTTCTAATATGTGTAGATATTCATTCTTGTTTTCTTCTTTGCTCATTGGTATATTTATTAATCTGTATATCACGCTGTTGAATGCTGCTTCCTTGTGTGATCATGGATTGAAACCATGGGCTTTGATATAGTTGTCTGTATGTGTGTCCTTTCTGTAGATGCCAAGTTTATTCTTACATTTTATTATCTTCAGATCTAAAAATGGTAACATGTCTGCTTCTGTTTCAACAGTAAACTTAATAGAAGGTTCTTGTAGGTTTAAAAGTTTTAGTGCATCTTCCACATGCTTTTTGTTTATAATGGCAAATACATCATCTACATATCTGTGCCACCTAAAAAAATGTGGGGAAAAGCCTTAATGATGTGCATTTCAAAATAGCTCATGAATAAATCAACTAGGAAAGGTGATAATGGACTGCCTATTACAAGTTCTGCTTTTTGTTTAAAAAATAGTTCCTCAATAAAAAAAAATGCTTGATTTATGCACAACTTAGTGAATTCAATGTAATCTTTGATGTGTTTTTTTGTTAGGTTGGCTGACAGCAACCATTTACTTAAATGGACCAATAATTTATTCTGGGTATGCTGGGAAATAGGGCTTTAATATCAAAAGAAACAAGTGTGTCGTTCAGTGATAATTTTATATCTTTAATTTCATTGAATTTTGATATTCCAGAAGCAGACAACACTTTATTTAAGTTCATCACAAGACCACAAGAGTCCACCCGGATTCCTACCTACCCAACTTCTACAAATGATCCATTAGTTGTGAACAGCGATGATGTGGAAAAAAGTCCACGAAACATACGTTCTGAGCAAAATCTCATTTAAGTGAAACCAGAAAGAGTGTTCTAATATTCTGACTCACAGAGATTATTAGTGCATGTTTCACTGTGTTCGATTCCAAATTGAATTAATATGGTACAGAACAGATTTTCATTCCAATCTAATATGCCATCAAATCTAACACACACCACAATTTTAAATACTACATTTGGACAAAGAGGTGCACATTAGATTTGCGGAAATACAATATTTCAAATTCTTAATTAGCTGGTGAGTCAATTTAACACTCTTAAGCTGCATTTACCATTAAATTATTTAAAACATGCTTCACAGTGCATTGCCCTCGTGAAAACAAAATTGGATCTGTTGAACAAATGTATACAGTCTATAAACAAATATGTGAACAAATAATACCACCCAAGGAGAAACCAAAATTAAGCACAGATTGCGGCAAGGTAGCAAGAATATGCATCCTACTGAAAATACACTAACTAGGAAATCCCATGAAACCAATAATTGCTATAGAAATAAACCAACCTCAGGCTTGAGGTTCTTTATCGTGCCGTAAATGTACGACACGGGACCCACGGCTTTACTTCCCTTCCGAAGGAAGCCATATTTAGGATTTTTATGCCCTGAAAAATCCATCGGTCCTGGCCGGGTTCGAACCCGCAATCTTGGGTTTAGGAGGCAAGTATGGTAACCACTACACCACCAGGACCGACTTAAGAAAAAGCAAATCCATATAACTGTTAGAGAAAATAAAAATTTGCATCTCCAAAAGGATCTGGTGTCCTTTCACTGTTTTTCAGCATACCGTAATGCAAACTCACAACATTCCTTTGAAAATGGTTGCAGTCTCTGAAATTAAGCAACGAAGTGATTGAGTAGTACATCCAACTAACTGAAATCTACATCATCTAATGCGTGCAAGAATAAAAAGACAAAAGAAATGCGAAAATTGGGTTAGGTTTTTAGCCATTGAGTGAAGTACTGCTATTTTACGAGGGTAGGTCCATAAGTTTCTGACCTAACCATCTTCTAGGTGCGCTAAATACAAAATGATATTTCACTTTTCAATATAGTTACCCTTTATTGCAATACACTTCTCACATCTTTGATTTAATATTTCAATCCCCACCCCCAAAAAAAGAAGTCATGTCTGCAAAAATGGGCATAAACAGCATCCATCACTTCTTCATCGCACTTAAATGTCCTTCCTTGAAGGTCCTCCTCAAGTTTTGGGAAGAGGAAATAGTCACTGGGAGCTAGATCTGGGTTGTAGGATGGATAATCGACTGCCATGAAGCCACATTACTTCACATCTTCCTTTGCAACAAAAGCTGTGTGCACAGGTGCGTTATCTTAAAGAAGGTGCACACCACCACTCAGTTTTTGAGTATTCCTTTACAATCTCAAAAGATTGTGGCCATGATCTTCTTGGTTGACTAAGTGACATTGGCCTTTAGGGGTGGTGCCTCACCAGGTTCATGCTACTCCATTGATTCTCTTTTGGACAATGGATCGTAGTAGAGAACCATCATCTTCTGTAACAATGGTTTGCATGGCAGAGCTCCAAAAATGCAACAACAGATGACTCGTTGCTGCTTTTGGACTGACGAAAAAAATCTATCCACCCATCTTACACTAACCTTATTCATGTTTAAATGTTCATAAATAGTTCAAAGGACTGTTGTTTTAGAAAGGCCCAACCTTGCTGCTATATCTGTAACTTTGAGCTGCCAGTCTTCCACAGTTTCTTTTTCCACAAGACGATGTTTTCAGGAATGAGCACCACCAAGGGCCGACCTGCACGCTCTTTGTCTTCAATGCTTTCTCGACCCATTCATTTATGAGGGGGATGCTTTCCCATATACATCATCCAATCGATGTTTAATTTTATTTGGAGTAAGTTCTTCTTTTGTGAAGACCTTAATAACAGCTGGATATTCCATTTTCAACATGTCAGAATCTTCTATACATTGAAGAATGTGTGTTGCCTTATTCCCTGGTTAATTATTAATTCTTATTTGCTTGTTGTATTTGTAATCAGTTTATGTTTATAAATTTTTAATCACTTTCATAAAATGGGGAGGCTAGATGATCAACCATAATTTCCCATATTTTTCTCTTGCAACATAATCAAAGGCCATTTCAAAGTCAACAACCACTATGTATTTCCAAATTAAACTCCGATCTTTTTTCTAATATTTTGTTAATTATAAAGATATAATCAGTGCTTGGCCCCAATATGTTTTACATAATTTTTTTTCATTATTCTTAAGTTATTTCTTAACACAGGGGACCAAACCTCTTTTCTGGACATCTCCTTTTTAAATCTTTGACCATGGTTCGGGCAATTTTTTTAAAAAAAAAGCTACCCCCTTTTGGCAACCTGAATGCATGAAATTTTTATATTATCTGTTTTGACATCTTTGTAAAATAATTTGCCTCTAGGTAGTCATCAATGTAGTCTTTGCTCCCAGATAGCTAATAAATTGAGAAGTTGAAGCAGATCACGGCTTGAATTTAATTTCTTTTCCACATTTGCATTCTGCCTGCTTTGCACACACTGATGACTGCACATGTGGAATTATTTTCTTGTTCTCTCTCTCTCTGTAATACACAGAGCCTGTTTCTAACAGCTGATTATGCCATTTCACAATAGTATGATGCTCTGCACCCTTTGCACCATATTCCTGACTGAATCTTGCCATTGGGAACTTTAATTTTGCTAACCAGTAACATTTCACTTTCTGCTTAACTGTGAATTTTGCCCTTTTAACTCTGTGTGTTGTCATACCATGATGCACTAGAATCATACTTTTCATTCAAAATTTGAAAAGTTTTTACACTAGATAAGATGAAAATAATATTTCTAAATTAAATGAGTGAGGGTATAGTCACATTCTAATTGGTATTGGTTCTATCAGACACACTAATCTGTCCTGCCTTTTTGTCTTTTGATAATATAAAATATTTAAAATTACATATATCATAAGTACCAAAATGTATAATCATTATTTTTTTATAAATTAGTTATAAACATATTAAAAGTAATGATTTAATAAACTAATAATTACGTAGTAATTTAATAAACCTCTGGACTGGCAATGGGTAATCCACTCTCTCCCCTCCTAGCAGATTTATTCATGAATACCTTTGAACTGCATATTACTAGAACCTTCCCTGTAATATAAAGACATGGTACCAATAAGTAGATGATATTTTTGCAATAATTCCCAAAATTCAAGACTTTGAAACTTAAATTTACAAGAAAAAATGTTAAACTCTCTTTAGAAATTGAGAAAGATGGATATTTACCTTTCCTAGATCTTAAAATAATTAAGGACGACAATAGGTTGAACTTTGGAAGATATAGAAAACCAACTCGTACAAGTAACTACATTGTAAACAATAGCTTCAATCCCAAACTGCAACAGGAAGTAGTCATAAACAGCCTGACACATAGATTGTGAATATCTTACTTAGTAAATCAGACTAAAAAAGAATGCCAGTATATAATTGATACAGCACAGAATGGTTTCCATAAAGAATTGGTGTATAGAAAAATTGCTAAATATAAAAGAATTAAAGCTATCAGAAACCCTGCACACTTGCGAAAATGGGTGAAAATATCAAATACAAAAAGTTCCTCCTGCTCCACTTACTGTTGAATTATGCATACTAGTTTCGCAGGCTTTTGCCTGCATCCTCAGTTGTGAGTTGACTGTCAGCTTTGTTATTGGTTGGTTGGGCTTGGTGAAGCTTTCATGGACATTTTATGAACTTTTGGATTAATTTGTCTTCTGTTCGGATCTCAAAGTTCATAACCTTATCCTCATATTTTTTATATAAATTTTTTCCCATATCTATATATCATGTTTGTCTCTCCAAAAGTGATGTGCAACCACTGATTTCTCTATCTGATTGTACCTGATGTCTCTCCAGTGTTCCTGCAGCCTGATTCCATTGCTTCTTTTTGTTTTTCGAATATATACTTTGTTACATTCTGAACAGTTGATTTTGTATATTCCTGGCTTCTGCTCCTCCAGTATTCTATCATTATCACCAGAATAGAGCAGATGTTTTAGGCTAAACTTATTCACTGGGGACAAAGTAATCCCAAACTCTGAGTATTTTATGGAATTTTTAGGTGGCCCAAGGATGATAAGTGAATTTGATGTGGATGGTAAATTCTTTTATTGCTGTCAATGTTGTAACCTGCTTTAACCTCTTCTTATGTTTGAATTTCTTGATTTTCTTGCCTACAATTTCTTGGTCATACCCATTGAATTTTGCTGTTTGTATAATATGATGGTATTCTTTGTTGTATTCAAACTCATTCATAGGTATGTTAATGAGTCTATGTGCTAAACTATTGAGAACTGCATGTTTGTGTGCTATGGGATTGAATTCCCTTGCCTTTATGTAATTATCAGTCTGCGTGTCCTTTCTATATATTCCAAATTGTTTGCCTGTTCTTATAATCTTTAAGTCCAGAAAGGGAATCATGTTGCTTTGTTCTGTTTGGAAAGTGAATTTAATTTCTTTATCTAGTAGGTTTAGCAATTTCAAAGCATCAAAGAGTTTCTTGTTGACCACTGCAAAAATATCATCCACATATCTGTGCCATACTTTGAAAATGTATGGAAATGATTTGGTGATGTGCATTTCTGAATTGCTCCTATACAAATCAGCCAGAAAAGGCAATAATGGATTCCACATAACTAAACCTGCTTCTTGAATTGAATCTGTCGTCTTAACACTCTTCATGCTTCACTAACCTTAAAAATATACAGAACCGGTTTCAAAGATATGTTATTTCCATCTTCTATCTTCCTTCTAGTCGACCACGGCCGAAGATGGAGATAACATATCTTTGAAACCGGTTCCGTATATTTTTAAGGTTAGTGAAGCATGAAGAGTGTTAAGATGACAGATTCAATTCACATGAGCTTCACTGTGTTAGTTCCATATGAAAACTTTTTTAAAGATTTACAATTTTTAAAAAATTTTGAAACCTGCTTGTTGTTTGTAAAATTCACCATTGAACTTGAAGAAATTCTGACTAATACATACTTCAGTTAGTTGGATTTATTCCTCAATCTTCTTGTTGCTCAGTTTTACAGACTATAACCATTTTCGAAGAGATGTTGGAAGTTTGCATTTTGGTATGCTGGGAAAAAGTGACTTTACATCAAAAGACACTAAAAGATCATCCTTTTTGAGAAACAAACCTTTGAATTTCTCCACCAGTTCTTCGGAATTCTTTACACTTAAGCTATCAAATTTTGGAAAATGTTTAAATCTCTGGAGGAACCGTCTTGCTAGTTGGTAGGAAGGTATGTTTCAATAATTGATTATTGATCTCATGGGATTTCCTGGTTTGTGTATTTTCGGTAGACCGTGTGTATCCTTGCTAATAAGGTGTTGTCTGCTTTTAATTTTGGTTTCTCCTTGGATGGTATAATTGTGCATTTATTGACAGATTAGTTTATGATCTGTATGCATCCCTTTAAAGGATCTGCTTTTATTTTCATGTATTCTTTCCCCCTGAGAAGTTCCTCCATTTTTGATTTATACTCTACTTTGTCCATTATTACAATTTTGTTTTCTTTGTCTGCTTTTTTGTATACCATTGGTCTTTTGTTCAGCGATTCCAGGACATGCTTTTGTGCGCTAAACCTAACCTTACTTTTATTTATGTGATTGAGAATTTCTTCCCCTTTTTTTCTAACAATGTTCTTATCATCATTACCCAGCCCGTTGATCGCCGCCTCCAGATCTACTAGATATTCCTCTACATTAGAATAATTTACACACCTTTTTAGCCCTTTATTTAGTAACTTCATTTCTTCCTTACTAAAAATTTCTTTGGACAAGTTCACGACATTGTTGTCCGAATGTTCCAGTGTTATATGTGCCCGATTATTCTTCATGATTGTTTCTCGGTGCAATTTCTTTAGCTTCTTTTGCTGCTTTATAGCTTTCTTTTTTCATGTTAAAATTGATGTGCTGAAAAGATGTGAACCCTAAATTATCCCAGATATAATTTCCCAACATTTTCGTTAGTACATGTAACTCATACATTTTTAAATCTATTTCAGAAAGGTTTTTCTAGTGCTTGTGTTTCTCTGATGATATTATTTTCCTTTCTGCTGCTGTTAGGTTCTTGCTGTTCCGGTTGGATTTCAAAAATTTTTTGACGAATCTTGGTACAAGTTCTTTTTGAGCCAAGCTTTCAAAAACTTTCCATGGTGAGTAATCTTCTTTTCAATGTCAGTTTCAAGAATACTTTGATCATTTTCTTTGTGTCTTTCAGTGTCTGATTAAAGGAAAATATGAGAATTTTTTTAATTCTTTTATTGTTGCCATCCATTTTGTTTATCTTTCCAGGTCGATGTTTGCCAACTTTGTTCCCATAGACTTGACGGTCAAATTATTAAATATAACATTTAATTTCGTTTTGGAACCAATACAGTGCAGCGACCATTATGTTCTTAATTATCTAGTGAGTCGATCTGATAATCTTAACGTAGATCGACCCGTTGAACTGGAAATATGGAAAAAAATTATATAAAAAAAATATGAGGATAAGGTTATTAACTTTGAGATCCCAACAGAAGACAAATTAATCCAGAAGTTCATAAAATGTCCATGAGAGCTACACCAATTCCAGCCAGCCAACAACGAAGACAGCAGTCGACTCGCAACTGTGGTAGCAGCCAAAAAAGTGCGAAACTAGTTTTGCATAATTCAACAGTAAGTGGAGCATAAGATTATCAGGTCAACTTACTAGATAATTAATGAATTTATAAATTCAAACCAAGAATCATTTCTGATTTAAAAATCATGACATTAAAAAGTCAAATTGTAAAAACTGCTAAGAGTACAGCAGAGCTCTAGCAACTTGGAAAAAAAATTATTCTAAAAAATAAAGATGTTGTCATAAACTTAGAGATCATGCCACAAGACTGTCAAGTGAAGTTTTCTTGCCATTACCAGAGGACATTACTGCTGAGAATAGAGGCACATTACCAACTAATCTCATTAATGAATATTTTGTTTCAGCCCTTCCACAGTTGCATTCCAGATACAGCAGCTGAATGACTTTTTATACACTGCTGATAGATACACTGGATTTCTGCCATTGAAAAATTCTTGCATTCAAACTTGTTCATCAATCTTCCAAATGGAGATGTTCTGCCTGAAAATTTAGCATGAAATTCTCTTTTACATTACTTTATAATTTCTTTTGCAGTTAGAAATCATAAATAAATATTCTTTGCATAGCATGTGCGCGCACACACACATTGTAATAGTACTTAATGCTCATTTACACTGCTAAGGAATCACAGATAATGATAGACACTAGTGACACACAAGCTGAAATAAATTGGGAAAGCATATTTTTTCTTAAAGAAGGAAACTTTCCAGAACTTAGTAGTTTACTTATTTGTAATCCTTTCCATTATTGTTTCTTCAGCCAAACAATTGTTCTCAAGAGTTAATATTAATACCTATTTTAATACTAGGTGTCTTGTAACATGTACACGTGCACGTATGATTCCTGACAAAAGGTGGGAAGAAAATGTTAGTGACTAAATATCATCCGAGGCATTTTTAATTGCACAATTTGACAACATTGCATATTGCAGAATGTCCTAGTAATGAACATTAATACTTGCATTTTACTTGATGTCGTGTACTTCAACTGATAATGCATACTTGGTACTTAATGCACTGCAGGTTAGTGTCACACTTTACTTGATGTCATGCACGTCAAGTGGTAAGATACTTAATGCACTGCAGGTTAGTGTCACGCTTGATGTTGTGTAGTTCAAGTGGTAACATATACTTGGTACTTAATGCACTGCAGTCTAGTGTCACATTTTACTTGATGTAGTGTTATTTCAACTAATAACGTACACTTGGTACTTTGCAGGTTAGTGTCACACTTCAGTTGAGGTGTTATTTCAACTAGTAATGTTCATTTGGTGCATGCAGTTAGAGGCACATTTTAATTTTTAATAATTGTATGTAAAATTTTCCAAGTCTCAGTATATTTTATGTAATTCAGGTTTTTAATATAATGGATTATGGTCATTTTATATGGCATTGAAACATGAAAAATGCAATATTATTGTGTGATGTAAAGAGTATGAATTATTTCTGCAAAAATTGGTTAGTGACAAGAAGCGTTAGTGAGCCATTACAGCATAACTAAATACATAAATAAGATAAAGGGCCATGAACCTACAGTATATACATACAAGTTGAGTTATCATAACATAAAATAAAACGTATATTAAGACATTTTCATCTGCATTGTTGCCACATTGTGCATTACCATTTGAGTTATTGTAACATAAGTAAATCATATTGTAATATTATTTTTAAAATTAATTTTGTGTTAGAACTAATACAGTGAAGTAATTAATATGTTCTTAATTAACTAGTGAGTTTATCTAATATTCTAATGCTCCAGTTACCATTGAATTATACAGAACATATTCATAGGCTTTTGCCTGCTTCATCAGCTGTGAGTTGACTGCAGAATTTGTTGTGGGTTGGATGGTTTAGTAGCTCTCGTGGACATTTTATGAACTTTTGGATTAATTTGTCTTCTGTTGGGATCTTGAAGATCATAACCTTATCTTATTTTTTTATAAAACTTTTTCCCTATATTCCGAACTCCAAGGGTCTATTTTGAATTTCAATAATTTTCATTTCCATTTTATATCATGTTTATGTGATGTGCAACTGCTGATTTATGTATCTGATTGTACCTGAAATATCTCCTATGTTCCATAGCCTAACTACAATGCTTCTTTTTGTTTTTCCAATATATACCTTATTATATTCCAAACAATTAAATTTATATATTCCTGGCTTATTCTTACCAGATATTGTATCATTATCAGGAGAGATGAGCAGATTATTTAGGCTGAATTTGTTCACTGGGGACAAAATAATCCCAAACTATCTGAGTATTTTCAATGTTGTAACCCGTTTTAACCTCTTCCCCTGGTTTGAATTACTTGTCTACAATTTCATGGCCATAACCATTGGCTTTTGCAGTTTGTATTATGTGAGAGTACTCTTTGCTGTATTCAAACTCATTCATGGGTATGTTAATCAGTCTATGTGCTAAGCTGTTGAAAACTGCATGTTTGTATGCTGTGGGATTGAAGCCACAGTGGAGCATAAGAGTATTCAATTAACTCACTAGCTAATTAAGAATATATTAATATATATGTGTTGCCAAATTGTGCAATTAAAATTCATCAGATCGTATATTAACATTTTCTTATCCCTTTTTGTCCAGGAATTTCAAGAATGTGGTGTGTGAATTACAAATAGGTACTGTAAATAAACTATTTGCAGGTAAAATTATAATAAATGCTTTTTGGTACTGAATATCTGTCCACAAATAGGCTATTTAATTTTTATGAATAAATAAGTAGTTAATTTTGTAATAGTCATAAAATAATTCCCAAGCTCACATAGTATTAAAATTTGCATTAAAATTGTACCTCTATCTGCTGAAATATGTTATACCACCATGGGTGGCCAAGGTCGCTAAGTTTCAGACTTGTAAGCAGGAGGTTTGGGGTTCAGTTTCCACCAAGACCATCCTCGGTGACTCAGGTTTTTTCCAGGTTTTCTTCAGTCCTCATAAATGGCATATGCCAGGGAGGTACTCTAAAATCTTTCTGAAATCTTCCTTCCTATTAAAAAAATTATTCCCCAGATTATCATTTCATCTAATGTATCATCAGTGTTCACTGCCTGTGATACCTCAGTATAAAAATGGGCATTAAATACTAATAAACAGGAAATGTATAATAGTATGAATTTACTTATTAGTATTAGATTCCCGGTTAGATCAAGCTGCCAGGTAAGGTTTTGGGACATCTTCCCTACACAGGTTTAAGAACCTCCTTGGGTCACCTTCACGTTCATCATCTCCACTGGAACAACGGATGACCTGGCCTTCACTGCATGCCCACATATTTCATGAGAATAATTCTAGATGGATGTTATTTTTAAATTTCAGACAAATATGGGCTACGATTAGCTTTCTTCTCTTTTGCAAGCAGTTTCCCCTGAAGCCAGTATTCTTTCATTCTCCGACTCATTCTACTTCAGAAAATACCCTTATTATTCTCTCTGACTTTTCTTCAACCAAATCTTTCACCTCTGCACGTTCTTTCTGAATACTTCTCTGTTTCTATGTCATCATCTTTGACTCCACACGGTTTTAAATTTTTATGAGCTTTCTTCATTAGGGGATTTTTATTATTATTATTATTATTATTATTATTATTATTATTATTAACAGGCAGGGCGACTTTATTTCCATTATGTCTCTATATGATATCGAACAAAGGACTTCATTCTTTCCAAACTTTTCTTGCATAATCCACAATGAATCTATTTTTCTTTTTTGATGAGGTCAAATACCATCCACTTCAGACATTTAAATCTGATGAAGATATTTGAAATGTTTGCAAATCAATTCCACATTCATGTGCCTTATAGGTATCTTATTTATTAAATTTTTTTAATGGTGAGCTTTTAGAAGTCATTCTTTTTGCTTCCCAGTACTTGTAGATAGATGATAATTAGCAGAACCTTGAAGTTATGCAAAATGCCTTTTCTATCTGGGTGGATATATTTAAGAGTTACATAGAAATGAACATGTTTTCATATTTTTTCTTACCTATTTTGGCTTCTGTTCCTTATTTTAAAGTTTAAAACCTTTTTTGCCCATTTTGGATAGTTTTGGATTTTTCTGCGATTATTTACATATTTTAAAAAGGGCACAAAGAATTTCAATATATCGAAGCGAAAAAAGTTATACAAATTACATGGCATATTCACCTCACAGGAATATTCAGAATCTTGTTATACATTTATTTATTTTCAAGCAGTCAAAAACTTTCTCTTCGATCCATTCACTTAAGCTCTTTAAATAGCAGAACCTGCATTAGTGAAAGGAACACACTGTTACCTTGGGCACACAAATACTAGGAAAAAGAGAGAATGAGAGAAGTTTGCAGTTTTTAATAGTCCTTGTATCCATCTGTACAAAACAATTCAAGGAAATTTACTGTGAGGGTAACTTCTCAGCTGCATAAATGTAATAAACAATTGCAAGCAAGAAAGATGAGAGTGGTACAGCTGTGCAATAAAATATCCTTACAGTGTATTCAGTATGGAAGTAAGAGAGATTCTAAACTCATTCCTCAATAAATGCATTTAGAGATAATGAAATAAACCAGAAACCACCACATACCTTTTGCTCATTTGCCAGGATTATTCAAAACTACTTTTACTTTGTCTTGATCAACATTTACATGAAAGGTTCTAACTGATATGAGTCCTTCAGAAATAGCTTGTTTTAAATGTTCTCTCTGACAAGTGGCTATGACAGTTGATACTTTGAAAAAGCATCTTGTCGTTGCTTATAACCAAGTAAAGTAAGCTTAAGTACTTAAATTATGTGATAAAGAAATTATTAATCTCTTCCCCGATATGAACATGTATATATTTCCAGAGCAAAATGGGCCCAAGGGAGATGGATGTGTATACACGTCTGGCACATGCACTGCAAATCAAATTATTTTCAATCTGTAATAGTTTTAACATTTATTTATAAAATAAACTGAAATAAATTCTATAAAATAGTTCAACCTTATCTTAAAATGTTTTTGTTTTGAATGATACACCTGGAAGGATGGGTAGTGACATAAGGCCACATCTCTGCAGTCACCAAAAATCATGCTGGTTTCCTTGCATATGCCCCTTTAGTCACATGCCACAAATTTGCCAAAACCGACACAACTTTTTTCGCATATACTGTATCCTTTTCGGGAAATGTTTTTCTGTCAATCTGAGGGTAGCAGGGGTTTTAGACTTCCAACTTCTGGTGTGTACAGGCCTCTAAATTTGGTAGGTTGCAATTAGGCTTTGAGCAGCAGATAAGCAAAAATCCATCTATGTCATTGTTTTTTGTGGGCTTAGAGCTCTCCAAATTACCAAGTAATTGTATATGATATCCAAGATATAAAAAAAACAATAGTTTTTTGTGCCATTTCACAGTCTTTCATAAAAAGGAATATGCCCGAAACACCTGATCCACTAAATCAACACCACTCATGTGTATATTGTATTTATGTATAATATCAGGTTTGAAAATTGTCATTTTTGTTTTGGCATCTTAGCTTTCCTGTAATGTACATCAAATTTTTAGAATTAAAATTAGATAAAGTCATAAGTACCCTTCTATTATGCCAAGCAAAAAGTCAAAAGTACAAGCTGAAGCACCTCCATTTCCCCTCTCTTTAAAGCCTGTACATTCATTACTTTAGCAATTCAATATGATTTTAATGTATTGTTCTAATGACATTTGTCATTCTTTTATATAAACAATAAATAACTTAGGGGAGCTGTACCAGTAGTCTAGATATGCAGTCCTACTCTGAACAAGCAAGGTTCCATGAGGTGTATGACTATGGACCAGATAACACCAAGTCTTTTTCTCCTGTATTGCCAGTCCCTTTGCCTGTGTAAATACAGCTAATTTAGACATATTCTGATTTACTTTCACAAAGATCAAAACTTTTATGCCAAACCTGGCCCTTTTTGTTTAGATATACAACCCAAGCGCCCTTCCAGAGCATTAAGCTTTCATCAAGAGTGACCTTTTCACTAGGAATGTAATTTTACTTGAATTTTGAAATAAAGTAATAAAAAAATTGGCCTAATTTTGTGTAATTCATCAGTTATGTTTTCTGTGCTAGTGAAAAGAAAAAACAGCAATATAGATGAAATCTGTTGTTTGACATGCATCTTCCAAAAAATGGAGTTTCAAGTCATCTGTAGACCAGTACATGTCAAATGTAGGTTTTCAAATAACCATGAGAATAATTAGTCCAAGTAGCCTGTAAATTTCATTTTATGTTACATCTGACCACTTTTGAATCCTACTTTCAAGTCCTAATTTGTCTTTTAAGGCCAAAACTTTCTGCACTTTTTGCTCATATACATTTGTTTCAGTAACTATGGCAGCTACTAAATCTGCAGTAACAAACTTGGTAAAAAAAAAATTGGTTGTCACTTGTGAGCTGCATATGAGGCTGTGCATCACAGGTTATACTCCAAAAAATGCATCTTTTTGTGCTGCAATGATTTTCAGAACTCCATAACCCTGTCTTTGCACTAATACCTGCAGGAACAAGCGAAACTTGCCCATTAGTTGAAGCCATGATTTGAACCGGGAATAACAAGTTTGTAACTTTGTAGTTCCTTGCCTAGTGAACCTTATCTCATTAGTATTTAGCTGAAACGAAAACATTTTTAATAAACAAACCCAAACATGTGGTGCCAAGAGCAGATTCTAGAAGTTGCTTATTTATCAATATCAGCAGCTGAAAACTGTATAGATGACCTGAGCATAACAAGATAAGCTTATTGTGAAATGGAAACACAATCATATGATTCAACCTAGTCTAAAGCCACACACCTATGTATATAAAAACCTGCTCTCTACAAATGATAAAAAAGTGCATATGTGGCTGCTTTGTGTTATGTCGCCCATTCTCCCCTTATAATGTTTATTACATGTGTGCTGGCTCAGATATAAACAAAGAGCTAAGAGCTTCCAATGTTAAACACGAGTGTTCAATGGTAGTAGCATTGGAGAGAAAAAAATAGAGAACCCTGTTAGCTTCGCAAATTGCAAAGACACATAAAATACTCTTCAAAATTTCCCTCCCCCCAAAATAACTACAGTAATGCTTGAAGTAGTTGGCTCATACTCCATTTAATGTCCTTTAAACTGGCATGGGTGGCCGAGATTAAGGCACAGATTCGTGAGCAGGAGGTCTGGGGTTCAAATCCTGCCAGGACTGTCCTTCCTGACTGAGATTTTTTCCAGGATTTCTTCAGTCCTCATAAATGGAAAATACCAGGGATGTTCCCTAAACTTGGGCCTGGGACATTTCCTTCCTTAAAAAATTCCTTTCAGAATATACCATTTCGTTTTATGTATCAGTGTCCACCACCTGTGGTGCCTCAGTAGTAACGGGCATTTAAACAGTACTCAAGAAAAAGTCCTTTAATTTAGTTTTTATATCATTAAAATATAATTAAAGATAAGCAAAATATAAAGGTTTGTTCTGCAATGCACAAATTTAAATTACAGGCCATTTAAATGCCTATATCTGTTTAAATGGCTAATGGGTTAAGCATCTTAAATACCTGTTTTCATTAATAATGAGTGATATTACTTTTAATAAATGCATGTTTTAATATACTACTGCCTATTTTCAGTATTTTAAATCTTTTTTTGCTTGCCCCTTTTAACAAAAATAAATGCCTGAGCTTCCAGTAAGTGAAACATTAAGAGTGTGTAGTTCAACTAAAGACTGCATTCTTTTTTGCTGTTTATTTCTTGTTTCTTTTGTAAGAGTGGCGTTAGGCACTGGAAGGGTATTTTGCTTTAGGGTTGCTCCTTTCTTTCTCAATTCATGTTTTCTTATTTCCTAGGAGGTTCATGTGGAATGGTCTTGCCAGTTTTTGTGAGCTGATTGATTTACATATATTGCTTGCTGCTATATGTTCCTTTTCATAAATGGCAAATGCTGGAGGGGTACCCCTGAACTTAGGCCTGGAATGTTTACCTGCTTAAAAAAAATCCCTTCCCAATTTTTCATCTCGTATATCATCAGTGACCACGATGCATGATGTTTCAGCAGTATAAAACAGGCATTAAACACTATTAAAAAAATAAAGCATGGAGAGGCATATGTAACTGAACCCCACCATTACAGGTGATAGACTTGGCTTCACCATTATGATATTGAAAGCAAACAGGCGAGCTGAGTTTGCAATTCACCTGGTTCCGAGACACCAAAGAAAACAAAGCTTCGGTCAGAAGGATAGGTTATGATGATTTTGTCCAAATGTCGTGGAATGATTTATCAATATGAAGTCCTCCCTCGCAAATAATGTTAATGGAAAGTATTACAAGACTGTTTTGAGCATCCTGGCTGAACATAATTCGACAAAAAAGCCCTGAGCTGCATTTATCTGGTTGGTACATTCACCATGGCAATGCGTGCTCTCACATTTGGAAAGTTTTTGCTCAACATTTGGCCAGAAAAAACATTGAATATATGCCCCACCCACTTCCCCCCCCCAAAAAAAAATGAGCTGCTGGTTCATCAACAGTTATCTTGAGAATGACTTAGGCAGTTCTGAAGACAATGTCAAAAAGCGGTTTGCAGCATGTCTTCCAGAATTGCACACATGTTAGACAAAGTTCATACAACTCATTGGGGCTTAGAAAAATACATACCAACCTTGTCTTTGCCTACTTCATAAATAAAAATAATCATTCTTAGGCTTTATTGATTAGCCCTCTTATGCATTATAGCTTCTATTTTGGTCATCTCAGAGATAGTAATGAAATAAGTTTACAATATATTTTGACTCCTACTCCTAATTGGCAAAAATATGGAACTAGGGTTATTCTTTTATTATTCTTAACACTAGAGAAATGTATTTTTCTGTTATTACTATCAAATCTTGTTGCTTCTCTTCTCATAAATCAGCAGAAATCTGTGATATAAAGGGTTTAAGCTTTATTTTATACTTAGTGATTTCAACTTTAACAGCTGACCTGACAGCTTCTATAATAAGATAGAAGGCATTTTGTAACAGGGTAATATATTTATTATCAGCAAAATAATCACAAAAACTCATCTCTTATGGACGAAACATTTCTTAGTTTGAGCTTTCCATCCTCACAATTTATGAAGCAACTATAAATGCGGAAAGACAAAAGGTCATGTAGATACATGTTCTATATAAAGAATGGATACATGTAATTTTGAAATAGATAGATTCTTTTACAGTGTCCACTATTTACACACAATTAACAATGCTGTACAACTTTACAAACATTAAACACATGTAGAGAAAAATGAAACCATTTCCTGAATACCTAACTCTTAAGAACCCAATATTATGCTACCCATGTGGAACTGTCATTATTCAACGCAGGCCTTTCTTCTGCATTTCTTTCAAGAGCTCTCTGCCCATTTGTGCCGGACTTTTTGTGACAACAACTCCTGCCTGCAAATAGTGAAAACAATTTTAATGCTGCATCGTAATCATATAAACCAAATGATAGTCTTATTTCCATCTCATTCTCACCTTTTCTAAAGCATTTATTTTGTCTTGTGCACCCCCTTTGCCCCCTGATATGATAGCCCCAGCATGGCCCATTCTTCTTCCTGGAGGAGCAGTAAGACCAGCAATGAATGAGACCACAGGTTTTGCATTTGGACCCTGACAGTAACAAAAAGCCAAATTAATGATCAAGAAACATACATGAAGTTAGGGTGATCTCCAAAACAGGTGTGTGTACTAACCGTGTTGTGCTCCAAGAGATATTCTGCAGCCTTTTCTTCTGCAACACCTCCAATTTCTCCTATTAGAATTATGCCTTTGGTTTCCTTGTCTTTAAGGAAGACTTCTAGACAGTCAATGAAATCTGTGCCATTGAATGGATCACCTCCTATACCAAAGCACATGGTCTGTCCCAATCCTACCTGTAAAAGCATTTGTTTCATGTATAAAATCAAACCATGCTGTATTTACACCATTACCTAAGAGGCGATATCCACGATATTTGGGAGTGGTGCTGCCATCTCTACAGTAGTTACAGTAGTTTTGTACTGCTAGGTAGCAACACTAGCACATCTGATGAGTGTTTAAAGTTTCATGCAGCTGGGTAGATGTGTTGTAATTCTATAGTACTTTTCATGATACTCTGTGTGCAGTGTGTGCAATTTTACATTGGATCCAAGATTAGGACAGAGAATGTGCATCAAATTTTGTGCAAATCTAGGGGAAAATGCTACAAAGACCTTCGCAATGATTCAACAAGTATTCTGGGGACAAAGGGATGAGCAATACATGTGTGTTTGGGTGGCATGCTCGGTTCAGGGCCGGCCATACAGCTATTGCAGACGATGCTCGTGCCGGTAGGCCCGTCAGCTGCACAACGCCTGACATTGTTGCCAAAGTTCAACACCTCGTTTGTGAGGATCGACGTCGAACCACTGAAGACCTTGCTCATGAAGTGGGAATTAGTTATGGGACATGCCAACGAATTTTAATTGATGAATTGGGCATCGTGTCGCTGCACAATTTGTGCCAAGGATCCTGGCTGGTGATCAGAAGGCGCAGCATGTTGAAGTTTGTGCGGAGCTTCGTCAGGTCATATCCGATGACCCAACCTTCTTGTCCAGGGTCATCACTGGCGACGAGAGCTGGATGTATGCTTATGACCCTGAGACAAAACAACAATTCTCCCAGTGGAAGAGCCTGAACTCGCCAAGACAAAAAAAAAGCGAGACAAGTGAAGAGCAAAGTCAAGAGCATGCTCGTTTTCTTTGATACCAAGGGGATTGTGCACAAAGAATTCGTCCCACCAAATAAAACAATGAACTCCACGTACTACTGTGACTTTTTGTGTTGGCCCAAACTTTGGCGACAAGGGGACTGGCTGTTGCATCACATTAATGCAACTTGTCACAATTTCTTGTTCAACATGGCGATTGTCCCCCACTCACCATGCTCGCCTGATTTGGCACGCTGCATCTTTGCTCTATTCCCCAAACTGAAAATCAAGTTGAAAGGACATTGGTTCGACACAATTGAGAGGATTCAAGAAGGAACACTGTCTGAGCTAAACATCCTCAAAGAACATGACTTCCAAGATGCACTTGGAAAATGGGACCAGTGTATATGTGTGGAAGGGAACTACTTCGAGGGTAACGGCAGTCATTAGTCTCAAAGTAAGTTTTTGACCAGATGGCAGTACCAGTCATGAATATTCTGGATACCACCTCATATTTCTGTAGTCTTTACAGAACCATGGATTTTTTGGTGCATAAAATAGGCATTTTCCATTACCATACATGCTCTGATACTAGACCTCAAGCATGGTTTATAATGAATTCATTTTAACAGGTTTTAATGCACCTTCAAATTCTGCATGTTATATGCCATGATGTTTATCATGAGTAATTTAGGAAGCATCATAAACATGACCAGACTGCTTAATAGTGGTGTTTAGTTTCACAAAATTCTGCAATACAAAGTGTGTGAAATCCCATACTGTTTGTAGTATTTATGTTTTGCCAGTAATAAATTCTGATTAGATTTTATTTTATTTAATTTTAGTTACAGTATACTGCATTTTTGTTTAATTTAATACATAACATGCTTTGCAGCCTTAGCATTATTTATTAATATTTGTTTTTATTTATGTATTGCTGCTACTGTTCAATACATGTAAATTGGAGACTTCAAATCAGTTTGTTGTTCAGGAAACCTTAACAGTGAAGCTATTTTAAATTATATTTAGTTGAATTGTTGACACTGAAACTTAACTAACTTTTTTTATATTCTTGAAAAGTTTCACATGCACTAGAGTTTGTCAGCTACTTTATCCAAATTTTGTTGCATTGTTGCTCTCTCATTAGGGTGGTCTGAAAAGTTCTTGGCCTAACAATGAAAATGTGAAATTATTGCTCCAAGAGTATTTTTATTTTTCAAATAATGTCCTTTAAGAGCAATGCACTTATTTCAGGAATGCTCCAGCGCCCTGTAATGGTTTTTGGCAGGTCGGCAAAATAGACATCTACAGCTGCAATTGCCTTCTGGTTCAAAGAAAAATGCTGTCCTGCAAGGAAAAGCTTGAGCTTTGGGAAGAGACAGAAGTCAGAGAAAGCCATATGCGGAATAGGGCAGGGGTTCCAACAATTCATAGCGTGACATTGCCAGAACACTTTTGTGGTCAGGTGCATTGTTTTGGTGAAAGATCACCTTTTTCTTGAACAAACCAGGTCTTTGCTCACGAATATTGACATCTAGTATGGTTAAAAGATGAGAGTAATACTCCCCAGTTATTATTTTGCCCTTTTCAAGATAATCAATTATAGCATCCCTAAAACACAAAATACCATGACCTTTCCCACAGTTCACTGTTTTGGTTCTGGCGTGTGATGATGAATCAACTTTCACCTATTGAAATGAATTGGCACACAAAATCTGTTTTGTTCCTCTCCTAGCATTGCTCAGAGTTTCTTATGCACATTTGCTTATGATCAGCTATGAGCAAAGCTCCGCACACCTTGTGCAAAATTTTTTCATCCCCAATTCTCAATGCAAGTTATATCCTGCATGCTCTTTAAAGATGCATATAACCTCAAAAATTTCATGCACATTGACTCACCATTTGTCAACACCACATTGTGAACTTTTCAACGATTTCTGATGTTGCACTTCTTGGATGTCCTTGGCACGGATCATTTTCAGGGAACTTTGCATGAATTTTGTTGTCAAATCTTCTTTTATGAAGAATTTTATTACTGCACAACACTAGATTGGATGCATATCAATAAATAGAGCCAAATCTCTTGCTTCAGGCAGCTGTATATAACAAACAATGCAATAGAATGACTTGCAATTTTTCAAGAATGCTTTATGACAGATATAATAGCTTACCAGAAAAAAATAATTATAGTAGCACTGCCATCTATGGTTGATGCTGAGAACTTTTCAGACTACTCTCATGTCTGGTTACATTCTTAGTAATTTATTTGACATATTCCTGATATAATGTTTGTTTCGATTTATCTTTTTGTGATGTTTTAATAACTTTAGATTGAATTAATTCTGGGAATCTGGGTCAATGTTGTATTACTTTAATATTTTTTTGAATTTACTGTCTGCCAAAGAATGGTTTACGGATTTTTTAAAAATGTGTTTTTCTCTTTTTCTTTTTGTAAAGTGCTTGTGTCTTTTATATCTTACTGTCTGATATTTTTGTAATGGTTTATCTATTAATTCTTTCAAACAATGATTAAAAGCTGAAGTAGATAATTACATAAAATTAACAAAATTGTGAATTGAACAAACATACTTCAGTTTTAATAATAAAATATTTCCAACAAAATGTAGGCCGAGTCATGTTGAGATTCACATGACAAAATCTTTTTCATGGATATTTAAATCATTGTACAGATATATGGATGACATTTTCTGCATAATAAAAAAATTGCATATACATAGAAGCTGCAGCCAATTACTAAATTTCCAGGAAAAATTATTAAAAATATGCAACAGAATAAAGTTTGGAATTTACAGAAAACAATGCATACAAAAATTAAATAAAAAATGACAGCTTAAACCCTAGACCACATTATATGCAGTTTTTCATAACCTAACACAAAGACTGGTTTAAATTCCACTCAACAAAGAGAAGTACCAAAAAGAACAATAGTACTTCATCACAATTGTTTAAAAAAAATTAATAGATAAAATAATTAAACCAAAGACATATACAACACAAGCACTTTGGAAAAAGAGAAAAACAAACAAAATTCACACACCATCCTTTGGCACACAATACATTCAAAAAAATATTTAAGCAATACAACACTGTCCCAGCTTCCCAGAACAAATTTAGTGTAAGTTATTAAAAACATCACAAAAAGATAAAATTAAAACAAGGCATATCTATGTCAAATAAAGTGCAAAGAATGTAACCAGGTGTGTATTGACGTAACAAAATAACATTTCAGAAATATCAGATAGATATAAAGAAGCAGAAAATTTTGCAGCAGCCACACACTTTTGGTCAAGAAACCATGAAATTGATATAGAAACCAAATTATTAAAAACAGCAAGAAACCACACAGAATTGTTTGAGAAAGAATTTTTGTACTAAACAGCAAACAACATGAGATTAATTCCACCTGAGGATGACGTCAGGAAATTCATCAGACAGCCACAAGGAGAGGGAAATAGTGACAAGGCAACAACTGATGGAGAAAGTAGGCAAGGATGAATGCAAGTGCATTTGAAACACATTTGAGATTTAAAAAGCTAGTGAAGTTCTAAAGTCAAAAATACAACCAAATAATTTGGAAACTTCAAAATTGTTGAATCATAGACTCAATTGTCAAAATTTTAAAGCAAATCAAAATATGCCATAGAATTAGTTTGGAATAGCGGGAATAGAATGTTTGGCTTTGATGTAGAAGCTCTTGAGTTCCTTAAATATTTTTCTTCACTTGAAATATATCCTCAGTTTTTAATTCTAAAAATTGGTTAAAAATGAATACTGAATTCTTCAATGGTTAATGTTTTTGGAAAATAATTATTTACTCAGAAAATGTTTACTTTAAAAATATTTTCATTAAAAAATGCTGAAATACATAAAACTTATACAGATTTGTTTCATGATAAGTAATAAGGAAAAGAACAGGTTTTAGCTAAAATCTAAGGCCTAGTTACTACACAAATTTGTCTTGGTATATGCCTCAGAATCTTAAAAACCTCCATTTCAGCCTTCTCTTGCACAGTCAAAAACAGAAATCTTAGCAAGTAATTTTAACTTTTATTTTCACAAATATGCACAGCATGGTATGTTGTACCTACAGGGTGAAGAATATGCATTATAAATAAACTGGGCTCATTTATATGTAGGGTGTTTCTTTTTAGAATTAGAGCACAATCATTATAGTACCTGTGTTGTTTGGTGTACAGCCTCATATGTAAGCGTGCCAGAGCGGGACACCACCCCAACCACTCCACGCTGATGAATATGTCCTGGCATAATGCCAATCTTGCACTGAAACAGTTCAATTACTTCATTAAGATAATTTCCTGTTTCACCCCACTTCACTCTCTACTACTTGTTTCCAGCAGTTGTGTCATAAACAGTACCTTAGTAATCTAGAAAAAAATTAATACCTTCTCAATTAGTGTGACTTGCTAAATGCAGGAAAAGGGAAATAGAAGCAACCATCACCTAGCCCTTAGGATCAAATCCAAGTCACCTTGTGACCATTTGGTCATAATTGCTTAATTTTGCATAGTGGCTTCACATTTCCATACTTTTGTCAATTGTTCATTTGGAACTTCAGTGATCTGTTAAAAATTATTTAATCTTCCTCTACCATACATGAAAAATTTTATCACAACAAAATTACTTCCTGTATTTTCTCTTCTATGATTTCTTTATTCCCCCTACAATTTCATAGCTGGAAAAAGCAAGGGAAATTTAATATGCAAGAACCTGACCAATTCATACGGCTTACAGACTGTATTTATTTATAAACTGATAAACTGCAACAGGGCCACTTCAACTATACACATAATAAAACAGAATACTACAGATTAATGAAGTACGAATTACATTTTTTAAAAGTGGTGTAGGATACTTTAATGTGCTGGTTAATGTGCCAATAGCATGCAGTTGGTACTGTCATTCAATTATGATCATGATGAGTGAATGGAAGCTGCACATTTCCATTGCAGAGCATATAATTTGTGAAGATATTAAACTCCTAGGGATCTGGGCTTCACCAAAGTTTTTCATTTGCTAAATTTGATAAATACATAAATTTGTTTGCGAAGAATTTGCCTGAAAGGCTTTCATTTTTCAAGCATTTACAAGGTGATGATGTAAATCCATTCTGTCCAACTGAAAGGGCGTTTCACTTATCATTTCATTGCAATTATGAGTAATTGATTTACTCTCTTGAGGGACTGTCAGATGTAAGTTCTAAAGCAAATGCACTCACTTAATTTCTTATTTTCTTACTTATGTGTTATTGTTCAGCATCAGTAGTTACATAGATCAACTTATGACACATTTTTATTTAAAGAGCTCCAAAGAGATGTATTGGGAAGAGAGAGTTGATTTGGGGAGGTGGCAAACTGTTAGAAGAAATTAGAATGGGGTATGTATGATTATTGGGCGAAAGTAATGTAAGAAGTGAGGCAGAGGGTAGAAGATTTAGAGAAGCAAGAGCTTTGAAAACAAAAATTCTTTAGATTTATATATAAAATAGTTAAAATTGGGGACAGGAGAAATATGTATAATTATCATCAATTTGGAAGAATAAGTCTTGCATGGATGTAGTATAGTAGTAGTCGATAGTACTTTCCATTGTCTTACAGGATGCGAAATGGTAAAAAGGTGGAAGGATAAAAAATGGGACAAACTACAAGAAGATATAATGGCAATTAAAATGTTAACAGAAATGAGGATAGAGAAAATAACAAGATTGGGAAAGTTTTAGGAAAAGTAAGGGATAAGTTGATGAAAAGTTTTAAGGAGGAGTTTTAGGGCACACACAGTTGTGAAAATGGTAATTTATATTTGGGATTCTTCACCATACATATAACCAGGTGGTTAAAATATAGGAGATCCTTACTTATAAATTCTTAGATACTTTTATTTGTTAATTTTTTTTTATGAATATAGGAGAAAATAGCTAGCTTAGAAATAAGGGAATTATTAGTTTGTAGAAATTGTATATATAACCAAACTGGAGTCTTCAGGAAATTCCAGTGGATAATCATTGGTGAGCCAAAGGCCAAGGTCTGGTAAAATAATTGTTAATAGTTTATGTAATATTAATAAAATTCATTCATATAACTTTCACAAATTAATGTAAAAATAAATATACTTTTACTTATGGCACATTTTGGGAAGAAATCTCTTCACTTACAAGAACCATAGTTAACGCACAAAAGGTGCATTCTAAAATGAATAAATTCTATAAGTACTCCTCACAACTATATTATATACAGTCTAATAGCTTTTTAAATAATTATTGCTTAAGTTAAATATCTTCTGTCTGTATTTGAAAGTGTTGCATCTCAACGGTTAGTTAAAACTGAGCAATAGTAGTGATGACATTGCCAATTATTGCTACTGACAGGTTGAAATTGCATCACAACATTTTGGCATTGAAGATGAACAATAAATCCCTAGATAATTTTTCTTCAGTTGTACTGTATCTGAAAAGTGATAGCTGTCTGCCCAGTGTTAAACCAAATTAGTACAACTTGTTATAAGTGTTCCAATGTCAAATTATAAAGTTGAAAGATCATTTTTTAATTTTAGATGGCTGAGAACATAGTTCTGCACACATTTTTGGCATCTCTTTAGGAAATTAGTCATCACTTGCTGTAGTTCATTTGGACAATTTCCTGACAAATTCTTTAGAGTAAGCTTTAGAACTTACATCTGTTGAGTCTACTTCTGACAGTCTGAGATATATGAGTGGTATATATTCTTCCGTGAAAGAAAAGAAGTTTCAAACCTCAAACAAGAGCATTGTTCCAGAACAAGCATTATACTAAACTTAGGTATTCATTTTTTTAACACTAAACTCCACTTACATAAAAATAAGACCCGTTTCGGGAGAATCTCTCCCATCTTCAGTTGCTCACCGAACCTATGTTACTCGAAACGATGGCTGGACACCCGGATGTTTCTGTGGTGGCCTCTGTTGGTTGAAGTAAGAAATTGCAGAGTTCATCCATAGGAGGAAACTCGAAATTCATTAGGTTTTTTCTATTTTTTAATATAAAACTTTTATCCCAAGTGGATAACTTGAAGATGTTTCAGCAGTTTAATTTTCGGTTTTATATCACTGCTTTTGGTCCAAAAATGAGCTGCTACTGCTAATTTATCCACCTGCTTAAACCGAATATTCCTAAAATGTTCCTTCCTCCGAATATCCAAACTTCTCTTTGTTTTGCTTATGTAGCTCTGCTCACAATCTGCACATTTTATTTCGTAAAGTCCTGATTTCTGTTCTGTTGATATAAGTCTTTTACTGTGCAACCTAATAAATTCTTAATGTTGTATCTGTGCTTTGGGGCTAACATTATCCCATGTTCTTTGAAAATTTTCTTGAACTTGTAGTGATAAATTGGATGGTAGGTGAAACTTTTGAATTTGTATTCTTTTGTGTTTTTCAGTGTGGAAACTTCCCTTATCCCTTTTTGTCTTTTAGATTTATTGATAATTTTTATCACTGTGTTTTTTGGTGAAACCATTGATTATAGCTATATTTATTATTTGTTTGTATTTTATTTTGTACTCTGCTTCTGTCAGTGGAATATGCATTAATCTGTGTGCCAAACTGTGAAAAACTGCATATTTATGTGGAAGGGGTTATAACTCTCATTTTTTATTTTTTGTGTTTCTTTTCTGTAAATTCCAAAATTCAAACAATGTCCATTTCTTATTATTTTTAAATCTAGAAATGGTAGCCAACCATTTCTTTCTTCTTCTATGGTGAATTGTATAGATTCATGTTGCAAATTAAGAAGTTTCAGGGCATCTATTGATTGTTTCTTTGATATTATTGCAAAAATGTCATCCATCTACCTATCCCATGACTTGAAAATTAAAGGGAAGGCTTTTGTGATATGTGTTTCCAATGAACTCATGAATAACTCTGCTAGAAAAGGTGACAAAGGATTTCCCATATTTAGGCCTGAAACTTGTTGGTAATATTTTCTGTTGAAGCTGAAGTAATTTTGTTTAATGCAAATATTAGCAAGTTTTAATAAATCTTCTTTTTCTTCTGTTTTTAATTTTATTGATGTTAACCATTATGCTTTTAGTAAGTTCAAAATCTAATTTTTAATGACTTAACAAAAAACTATTCCTGAAAGTAATGCAGCAGGAGTTACAGTTTCATACAAATCACAAGCTTTAGATCACTTTGCAGCTTTGGATTATTCCCAATAGTTCAGATTTAGCATAAATTTTTGATTGGACCGCTCAAAAAAGACTTAAGTTTTCAATGACAGAGAGGTATATGACTGCAAAATAGGCTGCATACTCATCTAATAATTTTTATGAAATTAAAACATTAATTGCTGTTTTAAGAATTCACCTAATGAATAAAAACATTTGTTTAATAAAATTTTCTGAGATTATTTTTAAATCTACAAATCATGTTTTTCAATTGGGAAGAAGGTTTGGTGAGCACCATTGTTTTTAAAACTTTGGTATAAAATGTAATAAGCAATTTTGAATTACCTGTAGTATTATAGGTATTCCCTTTCATTTTATGTTTGGCCACAGCCATGGAAGGAATTATCAATGTTTAAAATGGAGTACTGCCAACAACTCATGAGCATGAGTGATGCCAAGCTGGGATGATACCAAGCAATACTATCTTCGCTGTGTGATATTTTTGCATCTCCCCTACCTTCCTCATAATTCATTTCACGATCACTCATTTTTAAGCGTGCTACAGAAAAAACTGTAAACTCAAAAAAGACATAAAGCAAGCGATCAGCATCACCAGTACACTATTCACAATACTACTGAAAGGAGGAAGCAGGTTAGCTTATCCTAAACACGCTGATGACTGAGATGTTAAAGAGCGTCCATAAATAAATCAAATCTTATCCTAAACCAGACAATTGGAAAAGTAGAACCCACCAAATTTCTGGGCCTATGGGTTCAAAACAATTTGAAATTTTAATCACATTTAAAAACTCAGTAAGGCATGCTGGGGGAATCAACTGCAAATAAGATATGTTTTATAATGCAAAACAATAATAATAATAATAATAATAATTATTATTAGAGTCATGACAGGAGGAAGTGCATGAACAACATGTAAACAACTTTTTAAAAAATTAGGCGTTCTTCCTTTAGCTTGTATCTACATATTTGAAATAATAATGTTTATCTGTAAAACTACCAATAATACAGGTTCACTCTTCATTAAGAATGAAACAGTCCATCAATACAATACTATACAAAACTCAAAGCTCCATGCTCAATACCTCCTTTACCAAAGAAGCATATTGCACTCTGGCATAAAGATATATAATAACCTTCCAAACTACTTCAAGTATGACAAGATAAAAGTTTCAAAATATCCCTAAAGGCACATCTAATTAACCACTGCCTCTACTATTTCCTTATAAATAACGATAAATAACTTTTCATCTAAATACTTACCTTGATATCATTATGTACAATTAATTGATCGTGTATTTTCCTTTTTATATTCTTGTATAAATTCAGTATTTTATTAAGATGTGTCCAACATCAATTGTACTACTATGTAGTGAACCAATCAACTGGATCAATAAACAAAACAAATTAATCTCAATCTAAGATTTGTAGCAGTTATGCAATTAATTTTATTCATCTCATCCTCAAAATGAAGCAAAAAGAGAAGTCGCGTTTTTATTAATAATTTACCATGCACTAAAACAGCTATCACTTAGTATGTTATCTTAAATTATGAAGGATAAACCTACAAACACAATAAAAATATCTTGATACAGAAGCTGTAATTCATAAGAATTCAAGATATCCATTTCCCCTTTGCTTTTATCTTCCTCACAGACATGCCCAAGTACTGTCCTCTTAAAGCAAATTATTTTGCACATTGGCAATTTGGAAAATACTGTCATTAAAAGAGACAGGATTATTTTAAGGGTTTTAAGTTTTATTTACTCTACTTTGATATAGTTGGCAGATAGGAAGGGTGTTTATATATAGATAAAGTCATAATTCCACTATCCATAGACTTCTAGAATCAAATGAAAATATTGTACAACATTATGTGCACTAGGCAGCAATAAGTAATACATTAACCAAGCAAATTCATAGTTCCATTTTCTGATTTTGAAGGTTCAGAGAATGTTGCAGAATAACATGACCTTTACTACAGTTTAGCACACTGTGTTAGCTTTAGGCACTATGTTTAAAATGAAATAATATTAACTTAAAAGTAAATAGTAGCTATAATGGTTTACGAAAGCTAAGGATCCACCATTTTTCAGTTTTAAGCCCACTCAGAAAATTTCTAAGTTATTATTACCTGCTCTGGTGCGATAACACCTGGACAATTGGGTCCCACAAGACGAGAAGCGGACTGTCTCAGAAGATTATGTTTAACTCGCACCATGTCCTGCTGCGGAATGCCCTCTGTAATGCACACTATGAGGGGTATCTCTGCTTCCATAGCTTCCATGATGGCCTTGGCTGCTCCAGGAGGTGGTACATATATAACTGTGGCTGTTGCCCCTGTAGCTGCTTTGGCCTGAACATGATAACACACGTTTTTGTTGTTTTTTTTTACTGCACTAACAGAAGTTGGTCACTTCACAATTATGGCAAACAAACTTCTAAAAAACACTTGTTTATATACAACAAACATTAACTTACCTCTTTAACAGAATTAAACACTGGTAAATTCAAATGGGTCTTCCCACCTTTTCCAGGGGATACTCCTCCCACCACTTTAGTTCCATATTCAATTGCTTGCTGACTGTGGAAAGTTCCCTGTTTCCCCGTGAAGCCTTGGCAAATTACTTTTGTGTCACTATTAAGTTTCAAATTACTTCTTGTGGATGTATAATTTGTTCTAACGTTGCCCAGTCTCTGGCCTGTAAAACGAATGATATACTCTACAATCACTATCGTTGTTTTCAATATGACCTTCCTTTTGGGTGCATGTGTGTCGGGAGAGATCAAAGGTCACATTAAGTGGTAGTGAGAAAAACAATTCCAAGAATGTTTACTACAGAAAAAATTATGTTAAGTTCTTTACACAAAATTATTTAAAGAAGGAACCGTGATCAGTTAAAAATAACAATTTAAATCGTTCTTAATTAATAATGTAACCTCAAAATTGATAATAAAAAAAATTCAAACGTATTTTCAAACCAACACGAAATATAAATACTTACTTCCCTTTTACATAACAAAACTATACTGCGAAACTAAACATTGTTTTAAGAGTTAAAAGATTTTACAATACTTTACCTCCGTATCTTAAAAATATCCTTATGGCGGCTGCCATTTTTAACAAGACCGAGAGGCAGTGTTCCGCTTGCTGCAAATGCAAAGCGCGAGAGTGAATTTGATCCACATCCTGCGCATAGCAGCACGCATGAGCCTTTCGAATGGATGGTTATTAATTATTTACTGGGTAAAGAGCAAAGTGAATAAACAAACCTTAAGGCTATTAGTTAAGCATAGTTAAAAATGCAAGTAAAATAATGAACCTATCTGCCTGCAAATTCGGAGGACCCGGTTGGAATCCCCTAAAGGTAGAAAAATTTTCCGGTGTTTTTGGTTACCGTGAAAAGATGAATGCCAGATAATTTTTAGCGTTGTAAGACTCCGAGCTCATTTACGCATTCATTTCATCGTATCGTCTCTTTAGGTTAATCTGTGCTTTAGACCTTCGTTATTATGAGGAATGTAAAATTGTAGTATTAAAAAAAAAAAAAAAAAAGTTAACATGAACACAGAAAATTAAAAAGGGGACAATCAGGATAGGTTTATAATACAATAAAATGAAGAATACACAGTACCAAGATATGACAAGAGTAGACTTTTTTTTTTTTTTTTTTTTTTTTTGTTTATCCAAACCGTGTTGTCTTGAGCTCCTTCAGTTGTCATGCTCCTCACAATATCTATTCAGTGTGTTTTTCACTTCTCCTTTCCTCCTAAATAATAAATTTTTATCGTCTTTGGTACTATATCCTGAAACTGTCCCTGGTAATTAATATTTGTAATTTTAAATCAACGATTCTGTGATTTCTTACATGTATGTTGTGCTTTCTATGTATAGGAAATTTCGATGACAAAATGCATGTATGTAGATTTAGGACTATATAGTGTTTAAGACAGAGCATAATGTCTATAATGTGTAATTTTAGTTATATTTAAGAAATAATTATAATAGAGAATAGGATAAAGATGGACTTGAATCTCACTTTGAATATGAAGGCAATGGTTGGAAAAATATGACAATGCAAGTTAATTTGTTCTGGTATGCAGCAGACAAAGAATGTTCGCCCCTCCAGCGTAGAAGCCATACGCCATCACGTTTGCAACGATGGAACATCGTGGTGAAGATGCCAACCAGAAGGATGCAGCTGAGGGCGTTTTGTTCGGCCAGGACGCTCAAAATAGTCTTACAATACTCTTCATTAATCGTTGTTTGCAGGGCACTTCATGTTGATAAACCATTCCACGACAGTCAAGGCGGGTTCGAACCCGGCCAGGACCGATGGATTTTTTCGGGCGTAAAAATCCTAAGTATGGCTTCCTTCGGAAGGGAAGTAAAGCCGTGGGTCCCGTGTCGTACATTTGCGGCACGAAAAAGAACCTCAAGCCTGAAAGAGAGGCCTCTGAGCAAAATTTGTCGGCCGTTTCACGCCCTGGTTTGAATGGGACGCTGATGACCTGAGCTGTTAAAGAGCGTCCTTAAATAAATCAATCAAAAAAAAAAAAAAAAAAACGACAGTCAAGAACGAAATCATCATAATATGTCCTGCTGACTAATAATTTTGGTCTTCTTTGGTGCCGGAGAATCAGATTATTTCCAGAATAGAACTGCCTGTTTGCTTTCAGGGTCGTAATGGTGAAGCTAAGTGAAATGAAACTCGGGCATGCTTTGCCTCGCCGCCAAAACACACCTACACCGACTCCAGGTCCTCCAAAACTGGTTCCTGCGCACTGCCACTGGAGCAGGCTGGTACATCCCTAACAAAAACATCCATCAAGACCGAACTTTCCAACCCTTACCGACTAAATCCTACAAGCATCCAAAGACTTCTATTCCATACTCACCCACAACTTCAACTCCCTAATCCGCGACCTAGGGGAATATGACCTAGATCCCGGAGCCTCCTACAAACACCCCAGACTTATGATAGAAACCTACAAAATTAAACAGCAGTGGAAACCCCCCTTACAAGACACGCACCGCCGCCAAATCCAAGCATCCCTCCGCAAATCCATCCCACTATCAGCCCACAACCACACATCAAGAACTCTACCTCTCTGCCAGTGAAGTCCTGGTATGGCAAAAGCTTGAGGACCCTCCATGAGGAGGGCGCCTCTTCCGCTCACTGGCTGTCAGTATGCTTTGTCATGATGCGCTACCAGACTCTGAAGCTCCCGAATAGTGTTTGTCCCGACTCCGGCTATTTTATTTATTGCAGGTAGCAGCATTGCCGACATTTTAGGGGAGGGGTAGGCAATCCTGTATCATGTAGCTGCCATCTTGGTATGCAATCCCGCGACATGTTACAACCTGCTTCCTTATCAACATTCAGGGGTGTGCAATCACGCTACAAAGATCATCTAAGTCGGACCATTTCATTGAAAATTACCATACAGCGTCCACGTCAACGGGAAAATGGTGTGTAAAGATGGCGTTCTCCTCTACAGCTAGTAGATGACGTTCTTAGGATTTCATCATTGGAAGACGACGACCATTTTGCACAAATTCTAGCGTACTTTCCATGTTCGGCGAACTGTGGGTCATTTTCCTGTTGGGCTGCGTTGTTTATCCTCATAACATTGACACTGTAAACAAGAATGGTTGATTTGTAGCTCACTATTCTTTACCAAATAGGCACACGTACGCACATGATGATGACGGCTTACCTGTTTACCTGTCTGAGAACAACTAATAGAGTGGGGCGTAGCGAAGTGTCGTTTCTATGCTGTCACACGCGCCTTCAAAACAGAGAAAATACCAGAATTAGCAACATTAATGTAACTGCGCTAATCATCCAGAAAGAATGCATAATTCCTGTCGATACTAACCTTTGCGATTTGCAGCTCTGATGTATCGTTTGCGAGCACTTGCCAAGACATACATCCTTGTAGGTTTTTTGAATCCTGTCATCACTATGCTTAAAATCGCAAATGCTAACTTTTGAAAATAGCTTATCTTGGCACAAGTTGGAGCAGCAATGGGTAATCAATGACGTAATAACTACAGGTAGTGCTGTACTCGCCTTGCAACCTTCTAGTGTTGTGATTCCAATATGTACCACAGAGTTAATTGAGAAAATTTATAAGAGACAAAAGAGGTCCAATTCCGTAACTATCGACATATTCCCCCTGGCCGTTTTTTTGGAACAAAGATGCAGATTCTATGTTTGCCTGGTTTCGTGCTAGGACCGGTGTTAACGACACAGCCATGGCAAGCTGTCTATTATGTGCATTCATCGAAAACATTTGATCACAAGCGTACCCGCCTAAAAAGCGTGAGCATGTAGAGGAGCACTTAGACAGAAAATTGTATTGTCCCAAAATGTAAAACTCGTTCGCGTTCATGTCAGCTGTTACATCAAAGACCGTAATGGTACTGCCGTGAGAATATCAATGTCTAGAAGGGAATACCCTTCGTTCCTCCATCTTGAAGAGTTCGAAAACATTGGAGAAAATGACAGTATTCCAAGTAAGGCTATAGGAGTTGCAAGGGAAAAGGCTCTCCGTTCACGTACATTTGAAAGGAATTCGTGTTAAAGTGTTGTAAATTGTGCGGATTTTTGTTAATGTTGCCCATTGTATGCCTGGTCAGTAACCATGGCCACAACCACCCTTTTGGGGATTTAACCTATGAAAACGTCGTTGAAAGTCACGGTATTAACTCCCTTTGAAATGTTGAGAGTGGGAAATCCAATATCTTTTTGAGGATGTTGTATTACTCTTTGCTATTACTGCCTGTTGTGCAAGCTTGATTGTCGTCGAAGGTCTCGTTGCTTTCAAAAAGAGTCCAGCAGACTGACTTTCCGTGTACCCTCAAAATTCCTTTGTCTTCGAAAAACGACGAAAATTAGTAAAGGGAGAGTTTAATGGTGACGCTCACGTTGTTCAAGAGCACATTTTCCTGATTAAATATTGGATTGGAATGATTTCCCATTAACTGTACAATTTTGTTTCCTTTGGTTTAGCCGTCACAACACACAAACCCCTGAGCGAAAACGAGTCCATTATTCTTGCCGTGTCTTTTTCCAGGACGAGGACTCTAGTCTGGTGTTCATGGCATTTTTTGAATAATTGAGCAACTTTTAACCGACGTTTTATAGAGATAGCCTGGTTTAGGCATGGAAACGAATGATATTGTTGAGTGATACTTCCAGTGTTGAAACAACAAGTTTACAGTATTGTTGACAAAGGTAACTTGATCATCTTCTTTCAATGCATTTTCCCCGTTATCGGCTATTCGCACGAACAGCTCTAGTACTACTTAAGGCATGTCAAGGCAATTGTCTGCATTGCTAGAGTAATGAAAGGTGTTGGAGGCATTTTTCAAAAGAATATTGTGGGGATTTAGAGAACTGTAACGATACTCCTCCACGTTTATTTCAACGGGCAGGTCTTTAAAGAGTCAAGTTCAGAACTTACGTGCAGCACCGATTCGTTGGAATTTTTGTTAAGCATTACGAAAACACGTCTTGCACCCTTCGTCTTCGGTGTTTAGTCTTGGACTGATTGCTCTGTTTTCCTCTCGGACACTTTAATATCCACTTGTTTCCAGAGACTATGATAGATGCGAATTAGATTCCGCCTCTTTCATTCTAGTCTTTATCGATTCCTTTAGGGAAATTCTGGAATCAGCCACTTCGACAAGTACATTGGCGCCCATTTTCAACGCCTCTTAACCGACAGCTTTTACACTGCTCGTGAAAAATGGCAACAGGGTTCTGAAACGCCCACCAAGAGCAGAGAAGAAACCGCTACCGTTTTAATAACGTTTGCCCCTGCACAAAAGAAAATCTCGATGGTCTAATGTTCCTCCAGCTTGATTTAAATAATACCGGGTGACAGACTGCAACTCTATTATGCTTGTTTTTGGACGAAACTTGAGTAAGTTCGGATGGGTATGGGTGTCGTACTTTGATTTGGGATGACACCAAGCCGGGCGTCAAAAGTCTGAGGAAATCGTTTTGTGTTGTTAGCTTGCAGCAATGGAGCCGCTCAGTTGTAGATGATGATGACCAACAGTCGGTCTTGGAGCAGATGAATGAGATCACCAACCTTTCCTCAATGATTTTACCTCAGGGTGTTTCGCAATAGTTTTGTGAGCAGGGGCTCATAGGGACTGGAGAAGGAAAGTACGGAAAGAAGACGATGAAATATAGCACTGCATACTGAAATTTATTAATCATAGGAATATCTCTCGATGTTCTGCTATTTCGCCTCTGTCAGCCCGGCGAAGCAAAGTTATTGGTCGCTTGAATTTTCTCTCCTCTCGATAAGGGACGCAGTTATTAATGGACGTTAATTGTCGTTTTAACTTTACATCGTCGTGAAAATAGAGGCGAATATTTCTAGCCCTATGATATTTGCAAATTCTATTCTGTGCTTAACATGAGAGCGTCTTATAGCTTGTCTCGCAGGAGCGTGGACTTAATATCGGCCTATCCCGGATTGCCTGTAGGAGAAGATGTCGTCATAGGAGTAGACTGGAATGCAGTGAAAATCGAATGCTTTTTATGGGGTGACTGTCTCCATATATATTGAATATAAAACTGACGCCGATGCCAAAAACTCACGAATAGTTCGCGCTCTTATTTTAACAGCCTTTCTCACTGAAGAATTTGAATAGCACCTCTGTACGTGTGGAACGAGGCTAGCCATAGGCTGTTGCTTTGACTTCGAACGCTGCCGTGACCGGTAAGATCGTTGTATGCGGTTTCACATGGCAACGCTGGTTGTTTCACCGCGTGGAAGCGGCACACCCTTCGCTTGACATTCCTTAGGTATTACAGCCCGTTTTTCTAACTTTACCACCGCTCCAGCCTGTCGCTTGACTAAGAGAACATGAGTCGTACCAAGACATTCCTTTGTACATTTTACAACAGCATTTTTTCAATAAAATAATAAAACATTTGTATTCAGATTAGCTATGGTCACTATCTAATTGTAACATAATATATGTGTGGTAATGTACTTCCAATAAAATATCCCCAAATAGGTGTAATTAGTACACATTTCATAATTATATGCAACGCATATTAATTTTTAATTAGTGTGGGAACAGAGACGGTTTCAAACTATAGTAGAGGAAGGCCCGCCTACAAATGGCAAGAAATCGCCGTAACCGTTCCTTAAATCTATATTTACAATTTTAAAACACTATTGCATCAAAAGTACCCAGTTAAGGGGAGAGGACTTTTCAGCTGTCATGCAGGTGTTGTCGCGCTTTTCGTACTCTACAGAGACGCTTTCAATGCATTGCACAAACATATTGCCCACCACTTGTACTATCAGATTGCAGTAAATAAACATCTCGTAAGGGAAGCCCATGTTCGGATCTACAGGATGTTTACCAATTTACTTATCCACTTCGTTGATATAGATTTCGAACCCATTATCTTGGCCAGAGATGGCGACAAAACCAAAATGTGTACGAGATGCCTATTTTCATTCGTCGTCGTTTCTGTAGAAGTGGTAGAGGATGTGGCATGCTTAAGTAGTACGCTTTTTTGATAAATTAGGAGGATTTGTAGAGCCAGATTTGAACTCTAGGGTTTCGTTTATAGTTTCTCTTTCCGTCACTCTTCCTTGTTTTCCAGTAGGCGAAATATTTTCATCATGGCCTACAAATTTGGTATCGGAAATATGGGATGTCTGTGTGATTTTGGTGTTAATATTAGCTTTCATAATAAAGAAAAAACTCTTTGACTTGCAGATGCCCGCATATGGTAGAGCTGAAGGAGTTTGCCAGATATTTAGAATGGTGCACGATACAATGTGGCGATTATAAGTTAAATTTGGAGTAGCCAAATTCACCATTGTTTCAACGATTTGACTGTCATGTTTTGTAACATTATACAATTTCACAAAGTACCTAAACTTTTGCAATGCTACTTTTCTCTCTCTCCATGCAACACTATTCTCTCGGCAAGCTGTTTGAAAAGCTAGAAGTTGTATTGTCGGCGAAATGATTCGTGTATGCTTTGCTCAGAAGAATGAGGGAAAACGGCTTTGTTTTAATCATATCGAATCAAGAGTTGAAGCCAGGACCCACAAATGAAACTTGTTTGGATAACCTCTCCACTAAACCAAAAGCTGCTTATTGCAACCACGACCTCTAGAGTCGAGTATTTGGTCTATTTTGAAAGAGTTCGAAAGAGAAGCCTTTTGTAATTCCTCGAAGTAAAAGATGCCATCTACAGCTTCGCCATTCAAATACTTTATCTATACACAACCGGACCGCCATGTATCACCTTATCAACTTGAAACATTTTAATCTTCTCCTTAGATATGCGCACGTGATCTGTGACATTAAATTTAAATTTACTTCCTTTGCTCACGCGACCGTACTGGCCGTAAAGGTTTCCGTACACTTGCAAAATGTTGCCGTTATTAACATCCTTTGCAGCCAGCGTTATGGACCTGTGAAAGGAAATATTGTAGGACTGTGAGAGTGCAGGAAGAACATCTACGTATCTATAGGTGTTTATATGCGTGAAATATTTCCAGGTTTTTTCCTTTAAGGTTCTATTTAACCGCTCTACGACGCTGGCGTTGACATTATTTTTTGTAGTGTAATTCTTTAGTTCATGTTTAACTAAAAATGCTTGAAAGGTTTTGTTGGTGAACTCGATTTCTTTATCCGTTTGCAGCACCTTGGGAATGCGATGAAAAAATATAGTTTTAAACACTTGTGGAATTTTCAAGCCTAATTTTTTATTTAAACGGTATTGCCCAACCATACTTCAAAAATCGTGAATCACTATCAAGATGAAAATGTAGCTTTGTTGTGCTCTTTAATGTTGTTCATTACATTTAGATCGGCTTCCCAAAGGTCGTCCACGTTGGTCACCTAATAATTTCTGGTGGGAAATTATTTCTTTATTGGCTTGTGAAAAACATAATTTTTTTGGGTTCGTACTAAAGACTAGAACTTAGATTTTGGTAAACCTGTGGTCTTGCAAAGTTTATCTACTGTACCAAATCCAACACGTTTCATTTCTTCATAATTTGCTTATACAGCGGTTCCCCTGTTTGTATCGAAGGTTATAGGAAGAAATGCCGTTTTTTTTTACCAACAACTGCCCTTTATTTACCTTTCTCTTTGTTGGTTTCGGTTTCCCTTTAATCTCAATGTCTTGGTACATACCATCATAGGCGTCATTACGATTCGATTTAAAGTGAGGTTCTCGCACTTTTGACATAAGATGGAGATTTTTTCCAATTTATATTTTATCAGCCAGCATTTTTCGGGCACCCCCAAATGTAAATGCTACGCTTTATTTATTTCTATGATTAATTGAATAATTGATTTGTCTATGAAACTCAGCTTTTAACTGTAAAGCTACAATAATGTTTTGTGTTTTTTTTACTTCATATCAGCAATATTAAGTGAATATTGACACGTATACTTCCCAGTGAAGTCAATAACGGAATTAGAAATGCAAGTAAAATCCACCTTTCTGTACTAGAAGAATATTCTTTTTCTTCAATTAAAGTCTCTTGTTGATTAATTTTCTCCAACAGGTTTTATATTTATGAAATAGCTGCAAGCATTTTATGGGTAAATTGACATGACCTCTGCACATGTTGAGGACACATTCCAAAATGACCTTTATTAGCCCAGAGTTAGCACTTTTAACAGTTTTTCTCGTAAAGCGCCTTAGCAAGCACCGTCAAGTTTGCGTGCTATCTTGCTATCAGAGGACTACTCAGTTTAGCAATGCTCATCCTACTAACGTATGAATGAAAACGATGGTAATGTGCCCATTGCTCGTTTATTTAAAGTATCGGGAGGGGAAAATTTTGCATTTTGTGAACCAGGTCCTTCATTAAAGAGTACAGATCCCTATGATGATAAAAGCTTTACAATATAGTCAACAAAAGCTGCAGAGTTTCGGTTCGATATCCAAACTGATAAAATTCTAATTTGGCACAAAATAACAAAGAATTTCTCCCAGGAAGACGCCAGTTCGATACCTGTATTGATTAGGGGTGTACCGTGTACAATTCAAACCTAGATAGCCATTGGGGTTTTCTGTAGCCTTCTTAAATGCCTCCAACAGAAACCTAGAGTTCTTTAGCTCGATCTGTTGACACAACTAGGCAATTTTCACTTTAACTCTATTGTGTTTAAATGAAATAATATAATTTGCATTTAGAAATATAGTTCGAAATTTTTTTGCTTGTGGAAACCTGTTTTATAATATGTAAACAATTAATACGTTTGCGAAGCGAATCTCTATTTAAAACTTGATACGTTTTGACTGTGTGCTTTGTACATTAATTCGTCCAAAATGACCAAGTGCCCTCGCTAACAGCCTCCAAATCTGGTATGCCCGCGGGGTCACGAAACACGGACTCAGTTTGGAATAATATTCCGGTGGATGACACCCTAACACTTTTCTCAAGGATTTGTCATATATCTGACCTGCACTACCAATTAAATTTTAAACAAATGGGGGTTTTCCACAATGCGAAGGTTCTGTAATTAAAGTAGTGCACGGGAAATTAAATTTCTTCAAGTTATTATTTGTAGACATTGCAACGTAGCCACCCCCAAAACGATTGTTGAAGAGTCGTCTAAATACGCCCTCTTTTATACCCTTGCGGTACGAATCAAAGTTTTGCACCTGTACACGTTTGTTGACATCCATCCTATAGGTTTTCACCGAAGGCTCTGCTACTACTGTACCCAGAAATTTTCTTGAAATCTGGGTGCCTTTCAATATTACCGACATTCCATTGTCCCTCACATGACGTCCCTGATGATGACGTCCCTGATGATGCCAGAATTTACAATTTTCATGTTGACAGGATTAGGAAGATGCCTTATTTTGCAGACAGAGTGCGTCTTCTCCCCACACGTAACCTCTATGGTATAACTTATTGGGCCAGTAGATGCAAACCTAGAAATATAATCATCCTTGCCGCATTTCTCTATCAGGTCTAACAGAAGTTTACCATTGATATGCGATGGTAGGTACAGTCTTTCCGGGGTAAGAATTTTAATTTTACATGCCAGCCTGTGCACCTTCCAAATTTGGGGATTTATCCACGTGGATTTTAGGATGCCCCAGTGTAAGTTCTGGTCTTAATGAAAAAGGGGTACAAACTGCACATGTGAAATAAAATTTTTCTTTTTTCCAAAAGCTTCCTAGTAAGTTTTCGTACAAGGTTTCCCGACCGCCAAAGAAGGCATCTCGAGGATTGAGAGGTTCGGGGTGTGGGAAATTTTTCACAAATACTGCCAGATCCTCGTCAGCCTTAATCCCGGCATTAAGCTCACATTCTCACATTGCAGTCATGCGGTAGCCAGGCATTCCTCATCACCTTTGTGACTTTCATTGTGTCCTCATATCTGTAGGCCATGGTTTCATTACCCGTGTTGTATGAATGCCTATTCTGGTAACATGGTGTGTAGCCGTGGTAGAAACACCCGTGAAAGAAATTAACACCATTATCTACTTTTACTTTGCTCTTTATGGCCTAAAATGTTAAATTCTCTGTATCTGCAAGCTTGCTGTATGGTAACATATTGTGGTTGCTCCAACTAAGACTCCCATGTGCATGCTACTCGGGATTGCTTATCAGCAAGCGGTACCCATCTCCTGGAATTAGTGGTTTTTTATTTCGGGGCATGAACCACTTCCTGTACGTGTTCATACATCCTGCACGATGGTAACACATTCTCTAAACGGGTCAATACCATTCTCGTCAATGAATTTTTTGCGAAATTTTGAAACTCTTGGACACAAGAGAAATACGTACATATTACAATAAGCAACCATTTCCTCTTTTCAAGTCAAAGATGAAATTTGAGGAAAAGCTTCTCATTTTACCCCTAAGAGCTTGCGGATATCTACACTCATGCCATCCTAATAGTAATATTTCTGATTCGGCACAGGACCAACATATTTCGTTTTTCTTAGTGTTCAATAGCCAAGCAAAATAACCTTTGCATTCGAGGAGCTGAAAGGTCTTGGAAATGCGTGACAGTGCCTTAGAAATGAAGTTCAGTGTGTCTAGAAATGTCAAACTGCCACACTTCATCCTATAAATTGTTCTCCCATTCATAGAGAGCTTCGGTACCAATTTAGACTGTCCACCATGTACTTTAACAATTGTCATTGGATCTTAAGTTGTGCGCTATGATGATATCACGGGTTTCGGTACCGGTGATGTGAGTAGTAAAAGGCCCTTGGCGGACAACATATCTCCACTGATCACTTCTGCCACTCATCACATTTTTATGTAGCAACTAATATACAATGAATTATCACCGCCTTCAGAACATAATTTCACACAACGTGAATATAAGGGGAAAAAATGCAAAAATCAGTTATCACTGTATTCACAACACAATTTCAAGTAACGTCCCTGTAAGGAAAAAAAAATGTAAAATCGTCCCTATAACAAGATATCAACAATCAAAAACGACATTGATTTTATTAAACAAAACGATTGAAAACTAAAAGCCCATGTAAGTTATAAATAATCATAAATAAGAGTTCATTATCTTGGAAACATTGAAAATGCAATTAATATATCAATTTACAATTTCTTTCAATCCCATAATATACCTCCTGACAGTTGGCGATATAAATCCTCAGCAGGCGTTTAAAATTGAGCCACTCTTCCTCCGCTAGGGATGCTAGTGTGCGTTTACCTTAAATGTAGGTTTGCAACACTGAATTTCCCCCAATTTCCCTCTTCAACACTATACATTTCCTCTCATTTCCCTCAAAGTAATGAGCGTAAATCCCCGTCGGACGTTTGAGTAGTAGTAGTAGTAGTAGTAGTAGTAGTAGTAGTAGTAGTAGTAGTAGTAGTAGTAGTAGTAGTAGTAGTAGTAGCAGTGGTAGTGGTAGTGGTAGTGGTAGTGGTAGTGGTAGTGGTAGTAGTAGTGGTAGTGGTAAAGGCCCCTTGGCGGACAACGAAAAGCTACTGATCACTTACGGTTATTAAACAATTCGCCACTGATCCTTTCTTTTGCGTTGCAACTATTATATCATTAAGTCATTGCCGATCACAACACAGTTTGAAACAACATATTTGTAAGAAAAATACTATAGATGTTATTAGATGGCGATTTTCAATTCTGCTTTGTCTCCTAAAGATTGCACAGGAATTTACCTGCCTTTTCCTGCATTAGTAGATTTAATTCATGGACTTAAGTTACGCGATACTTGGGAAGTCCTGAATCGCGACCATCCGCTTTATAAATTTCAACGCAATCTCTCGGGAGCACAACTTAAGTTGACTGCGGTCTTTGTATTAACACTGGGGACATATGTCCAACAGAGCTCTCTGATCATTGTGGCTACTTCACTTTCATTGCGCTACCTGCGTTATCTCCATTATATGGTCATGGATATTGGAAACAATGTACACAATCTATATGCCAACGATGTTCAAGAACTCTTTGCCAAGCGGTGGCGATATTGCGTTTATCAGCAACGATTTTATTCTACTAAACTGGAATAGTGGATTGTCATGAAAACAAAGATATTTCTTCAATATGTGTCTGGTGATAAATACAGCAAAAAACAAAACAAAACAAAACAAAAAACCAGCGCCAATGACGTTTCATTATCGGGTGTTACCAGATCTGTAGTAATCAGTAGACATTCGGATAACGTCAGAGATTTCCCAGCTTTTTCACTGTTAACAGAACTTTTAGACCATGAGTCCCCATGTAATCGCGGATCTCGGGGTGAAATATCTGGTTTATTATTTAGTACAGTGTGAATGTTAAAATCATTCAAGAGAGGGCTGTTGGATGTCAAAGTACTTGTTTGTGTTATCAATTGAACCTCTCCTACGAAAATTAAAACAGTGTCTTCGTTCTGATGGTACTCTTGCATCAGAGTATATTCTGGTGATGTCGCTTTGATGATCTTACGTGGTTCTATTCTTCCTTGTATTCAAGAGATTGTGGATAATTATTGTAGAGATTCTGGAGCGATCCTTAACGTGAATAAACCAATATGCATGCTCGCTGGTTTCACTTCCATAGCCCCCCTTCGTGGATGTCTATAGCTTCTGTCGTTAAAATATTGGGCGTTATATTTCTATTCAAGGTACCGGCGACGATTCAATACAGGTTATTCTAAATGATAGTCGGGGGTTCGTGAATTTTTTAAAAAAAATGTTGGAACCATACCATTTTTATTGTTGCAGTAACGGTTAGACAAACTTTCAAAGTTTTGTTTTGCATCAACTGTAGTGACATCAGTTACCACCAGATGGCAGTAACAGCAATGTATAACAAAATGGCGGTTAGCAGTAAGGACAAAGCTTTTTGTACTCTTGAATACATCAACGCCGATCCGTTACCATAGCCGAGCGCCATTTTCGGACAAAATGCGGGAAAGAGCCTCCTTCCTGCAACTCTATTCGCTGATGGTACGCACAATTTGTGGATACAGATTGTTTGAGCAAAGGGAAAAGCAGTGGGCGTACCGCTGTGTAAGAAGCGGATGTGAATCGGATTAGGGACGTTTATCTCCGTAGTCCTAAGAAATCAACTACGAGATGTAGCAGGGAACTGCAAGCCTCAAACCACAGTATGGCATGTGTTACGAAGGTGCATAAAGCTAAAGCCATATCGCCTACAATTGCTTCAAGCTCTAACAGCTAATGACAAAGTTCTACGTTTCAACTTTTGCATGGCACTGCAGTAAAGTTTTGAAGAAGATGATGGTTTTCTTGACAGATTAGTTTTCAGTGACTAAGTAAGCTACTTTTCATGTGAATGGAAAGGCTAACAAGCAAAACGTTCGCATTTCGGGTACAACGAACCCCCATTGTTATGTGGAACATGTGCGAGACTCCTCTAAGGTGAATGTGTTCTGTGCCGTTTCAAACACGAAGGTCTACGGCCCGTTCTTCTTCAATGTACAGACAATGACAGAGCTGACTTACCTGGACATGCTCACAGAATGGCTGTTACCCCAGTTGAGTGTCGACAGGGACGATTACATGCTGCAGCAGGATAGTGCACCACTTCATTTCCACAGAGGGTCAGAGCATTTTTAAACCAAGAACTTCCACATCGATGGATGGGACGCGGAACGGAAGGAGATCTGATGCTCTTACCCTTTCCACCACGTTCACCATGCGATTTCTTCCTGTGGGCATATGTTAATGATCAGGCATTTGTTCCTCCTCTACCGGTGGATATTCAGGAACTGAAGCAGCGCATCCGAGCCGCCTCCGAAACCATCAACGTTGCCATTTTGACTCGTGTGTGGGAAGAGAAGAACTGCCGAGTAGGTATGTGTAGAGTTACAAAAGGCGCACATATCGAGCATTTGTAATGTATGTAAAAAAAATCTTTATGAGTTGCAGTATACAATAAAATAAGATTTCTATTCCTACGTCAATTGCATTGTGAGTTATGAATTTTTGTAACCCCATCAATCATTTAGAATATCCCTGTATAATTGAAACTGTATTGTTTATAGTATTCGTAAAGTTCCTCAAGAGCACCCATTTCGTTGCTTAAATTTATTATAACACGTTCAGTTTGTTAATATATTTTCATTATCCAAGATATGGTTTATAAGCGAGGTTCTGGCGTTATCATCAACTTTGGCGCTAAATTGAAATCAGCTACAGGATGGTTCATTTGTAAATGTTTCTTATTACGAGTTTCTGGAAATCAACTCACACTTCCTACCTCTGAAGGGGGTCTATAGGACATTGGTCCAAAGGCGAAAACTGGTTGTCTGTTTCTCCAGACAAACTGAGTACATCTAGGAAACTATGACAATTCTTATAGTCATCAGTTTCTTACGCAGTGGTTATCTGAATGCGGCCTCCAGAATCCAGCAGGTCTTCGAGGTTTGCCGATTAAGGCACCCCAGTTAAGAAGGTACTTCAATTAATAGCATTCTGCCCTGTCGACCTACATGGCTAACCACCGTAATCCAATTACTTGTATACTGACTAGTTATTTCAATTGCCAGTTCCTAAGATAGTCCTTCAACACCCAGTATACAACTGGCGCCGAATCTGGTCCTACATCCGACATTCTGCACTCAACACTTACCAACAAAGAACGTGGTACAAACTCGTGAACAATGTCTTGCCTACAAATGAGCGCCTGCATCGCATTGGTATAAAGATTCTCCAAACCGTGATAATGGTGTACTTAAAATACCATACTCCATCGTTTGAAATTTGGTGGTGCTGCATCAGTGTGCCGGAGGATGCAGGTCGAAATCCTCCAGATTATAGATGTCTCCGAAAAATATTTTGAACACAAATATTGGAAAATTTACAGTATTTCGTTGTTCCTCAGTAGCTCAGCAGATAGCAAGGCTGCGGTATATTGGACAGTTTTTAATTGAGATTGAAGATTCGCAATAGTAAAAATCTTGTTTAAAAAATCCACACAACTGAGGTCTAACATCATAATATTAAAAAAGTGAGTTATAATATATATTAAAAAAAAAAGACTGGAAGACATGCTCAGTACGTTTTTGGTGTAGTGCAAACAAAAAATTCATCTTACCGCACGGAAAAGAAATTGTGCACATTAATAATGTTTTATATACAAAAGTGTGAAACGATTATAATGCACAAAGCAAACGAACCTATTTGTGCTAAAAGCAGCAATGTGTCTATTTATGTTCTGGGACATGTTACTGTTTTGTATTGTTTATTTAACTTTTTTCTTTGTTGTTTGTTTGTTGGAGCAATTCTCGGTTCTTTTGAAGCTATAACATGACTGTTATGTGATTTGTCACATTTCATAAAATTTTATAAACAAAAATGGATAATGTAATAATGGAACTTTAAACTAAAACAGTAAGTGAAGAAGGAAAAGAAGAAAAGCAGAACACTATTAGGCAAAATAATTAAAATTGTTTTTATGTTGTATACAATTGGAGGTGAATAATAAATAGTATTAATAAAAAAGAATGAAACCTAAAATGCTACAAGATCTCAACCGTTTCGCACAGATGTAATATAGGTATTGTACATAGTTTTTCAAAGTTAAAGAGTGTGACTTAATTTTTTTAAAATACAATACATTTTCAGCACGTACTCAAAGTGAATAATTTGATAACCAGTATGCCCTTTGTTTTATAAAATAATTTTGTTTGTTTTAAAAAGTTAAAGTTTTGTTTATAAAATAGTCCTTTTTGATTTCAAAGATAATATTTAGTTAGCGAATATTTAGTTTTATTTATTAAACTTTTCTTTTTTGTTTCTCATAGCTAATATTTTTATTATAAAATAATTCTTATTTGTTTTTAAGTCAGTATTTTATTTGTAAAAATGTACGTTTGCTTATAAAACAATTATTTATGTTTTTAAAGTTAATATTTTATTTGTAAAATGTTCTTTTTGTTTCAATATTAATATTTTGTTTATATAATAGTTTTTTTTCAAAGTTAATATGTTGTTTGAAAATTTTTTATTTACTTTTTGGGAGTTTATATTTCATTTTTAAATATGTACTTTTGTTTGCAAAATATTTCTTTTTGTTTTCAAAGTTAATACTTGATTTATAAAGTACGTCTTTTTGTTTTCAAATGCAATATTTTGTATCCATTTATTTATGAAATAGTTCTTTTTGTTTTCAAAGTTAATATTTTGTTTATAAAATTATTTTTGTTTTCAAATTAAATATTTAGTTTTTGAATATGCACCTATGTTTACATAATATTTGTATTTGTTTTCCAATATATCAATTTGTATTTCAATATGTACTTTTATTTATAAAAGAGTACTTTTGTTTTAACAGATAATATGCAATTTTGTGTATAAAATTGTTCATCTTTATTTTCACAGTTAATGTTTTATTTATTGAATGTTACATCTTTTTTTCCAAAATAAACATTTTGTTTGTGAGTTAGTACATTTCTTTATAAAATATCTCTTTTTGTTTTTCCAACTTAATATTATGATTCTAAAATAGTTCTTTTTGTTTTTATAGTTAATATTACATTCAGATTTTATTTTTTGCTTATAAAATAGTTCCCCTTGTTTTTTAAAATTAATATATTTTGGTTATAAAATATTTTATTCAGATTTTAAACTAGCTCTTGTTTGTGAATATGCACTTTTGTTTATGAAATATATATATATATTTTAATATTATTTTAAGTTAATATTTTTTTCAAGCATTTGTTTTTGTTTTCAAAGTTTATATTTTGCCAAAATGTACCTTTGTTTATAATATATTTCATTTATTTTAAAAGTTAATATATGTTTAAAAAGCATGATTTTTTTTCAAAGTAAGTGTTTTGTTTCTGTGTGCATACCTTTGTTACTATTAGAGTTCTTTTTGTTTTACAAAAGTAATATTTTCTTTACGGAATAGTTCGTTTTGTTATCAAAGTTAATATTTTGTTAGTGAATGGTTCCTTTTTGTTTTTAAAGCGAATATTTGCTTTATAAAGTAGTTTTTTTCCAAGTAAATTTTTGTTAGTCAATATGTACTTTAATAATTACATTATTTTTTCAAAAAAAATGTTTATAAAATACCTATTTTTTGTTTTCTACCTTAAAATTTCCTTTGTGGTTATGCGCTTTTATTTATGAACTAGTTATTATTTTAAAGTTCATATGTTATTTATAAAGTGTTCTTTTTGGCTTTCAATGTTATTTTTTTTTGTACAAAATAGTTCATTTGGTTTTCGAAGATAATATTTCGTTTATAAGATAATTCTTTTGTTTCCAGATTAACGTTTTGTTTGTGAATATGTTATTTGCTTTTCTTTTTGTTTCTTATGTGATATTTTTTATTCAAAATTAGTATTTTGTTCTGGATGTGTACTTTGTTATAAAATATTTCCTTTTTTCAAAATTAGTATTTTGTTTATAAATTGAGACTTTTTGTTTTCAAAGTTATTATTTTGTTTGTGAATGTATACATTTGATTATAAAATATTTCTTAATGCTTTTGAAGTTACTAAATATTTTATTTATAAAATAGTTCTTTTTGTGTTCATAGTTAATATTTTGTTTGTATATATATCTTTCTATAATAGTTCTTTCCGTTTTCAGGGTTAATATTTTATTATAAAATTTTTCAAAGTATCATTTTCTTTTAAAATAGTTCTGTTTTGTTTAAAAAGTTGTTTACTTTTTTGTTTTCAATACTTAGTTTTCAATATTTTATTTGTGAATATGTACTTTTGTTTATAAAATATGTTGTCAAGGTTCATATTTTGTTTGTGAAATAGTGCTTTTTGATTTTCAAAATTAATATTTTGTTACTTAACATTTATTTTCGTTTGTAAAATATATCTATATTGTTTCCAAAGTTTATATTATTTTTAAATAGTTCTTTTTTCAAAGTTAATATTTTATTGCTCAACATGTACATTTGTTATGAAATAGTTCTTTTTGTTTTAAAAGTAAAATTTGGTTTGTCTATATGTACTTTTGTATCTATAAATTTGTTCATTTTTATTCTAAAAAGTTAATATATTATTTATAAATTTGTTGCTTTTTTTTCGAAATATAATATTATGATTACAAATTTCTTCAAAAATTAATATTTTGTTTAAATATGTTCTCTTTTGTTTTCAAAAGCTATATTTTGTTTATAAAATTGTTTCTTTTGGAAAAATTAATGTTTTTTTTATAAAATTGTTGTTATTCGTTTTCAAAATTTATTGTTTGGTCCATAAATTTCTTTCCAAAAGATAATTTATTTTGGAAAATAGTTTTTCGTGTTCAAAGTTAATGATTATTTGTGAATATGCATTTTTGATTATGAATTTGGTTTTTCAGATGTTAATATTTGGTTTTTGAATATGTTCTGTTGTTCATTAGACAGTTTATTTCTAAGTTAATATTTTGTTTATGTACTTTTGATTATAAATTAGTTCTTTTTCAACGTTAGTATTTTTGTACAAAATGGTTGTTTTTGTTATCGAAGTTAAGATTTAGTTTATAAAATAGTTACTTTTTGTTTTCAAAATTAGTATTTTGTTTATCAACATGTACTTTTGTTTATAAAATTGTTATTTTGGTTTTCAAAAGTTAATATTTGATTTGATTTTAAAAATAGTTTTCAATCTAATATTTTCATTCTCAACATATCCTTTTTTTTAAACAAAAACTTTTGTTTTCATAGTTAATATTTTGCTTCTCAACATGTGCTTTGGTTTATAATTTTTTTTTTCAAAAGTTCATATTTTGTTAGTAAACATGTACTTTAGAATATAAAACTGTTCTCTTTTTCAAAAGTTAATATTTTATTTATTAAATAATTACTTTTGTTTTCAGTTATTTTGTCTCTAATGGGATTATTTATTACAACGTATTATATGTATATATATTTTTTTTAAAAAGTTCAATACTTAGTTCACAATTTACACATAGTATTAGTATTAACCGTGCGTTGCTTTTTCAGCAATTCGGTACACCGGACGCCAAGCGCTGGACGTCGTCCGTTCACGTATTTTACGCAGATAGAACATCATTTCGACCCAACCACTACAAATAAAATTATAAAATATTTCCATCAAAGGATAAACACACCTACTCCACTTCGAAAAAAAATGGCATACCTTCTATCACCAATAAAACTCTGAAAAAAGACCAACTCTCGTCCTCTATCGCGAAGAGTGGATTAAAACAGAATCCCTACACGAGCTCTTTAACTTCAAATACATATCCCGGTATATTTCCTACACAACAATAATCTTGACTACTTCCCAGAAACGGTCTTGATTGTGATATAACCTACTCCTTCGCTATTTAAATGTACCAGCTTGCCTTATTTGTTTGATGACATCAGTCTAACCTACCCTGCCCGCACCATCTTGTATGGTGACATCATATGGCTTTGAGCGTGTGGAAACTTGATTAGCAGAACCTAGTGGAGCATGCAATGTGATCCGCGACGGTCTAGGTCAACTAAGATAAAATGTCACAAATCGAAGTGACGGTGGAACGGAACGGCGAACGGTATACTAGACCCCGTCGGTTTGGGCTTGCGAATTGGTTTGGCGGTTGGCTTGGAGGATTTGCGCGTGTAAACATTGGACATTTCTACGTCCTACCCACCTCTCCTCCTCCATCCAACCATAAATCCTTACTTCAGCGGAAGTGAGCAGTGGCGTGAATTTATCTGACCTATGGACTCGGGTCTTTGGCTGACTAGTAGTGTTTAGTGGCTGACCCTTTGCCGCAGGAGAGGCTCTTCCGACGAATTACTTAATACATGCAGCACCTCTTTCTACTTTATTGTAGAGAATTAAAAACTTGTTCGCACTTCTTGATACCATATGTGTACTGTAATTTATGTAACACTATGTTCCACTTAATTGTGAACATGAATATATGAGGAATATTAAATCAAGCATGTACTTTGCAAAATAACACTAAGCTAGTGTACTACATAATTAAACACGTGTGTACTTGCCGAATAAAACATGTATTTATTTGCAAAAATCTCGAAGTTACAACACGTTTGCCAAATATATCATTGTACTTGAAAATTATATATATATATTCCACAGTACGCGCTAAAATAATGCAAAACTGCGAAAAAAAATCGACACTAGCCCTCCTGGCAAACGGCAGTGAAACATCATTTAAACGTAAAATACCGGATATGCAGAAGGAAATTAAAGGGACTTTCATTAATTAGGAGGAATACAGCACTATGTCTGTACGTTTTACCTAGAATATCAACAACTACAGCCTAAACATCCCTATTAGACTGTCGCCTATACTACAACAACGTCGCCTCAAACCAAAAATGGAATTGTTATGATGCAAATATTTGTGAAAGTAACTATGCGTTCAAGCAGATACAGCACAACTGCCCACATGTGCTAGTGGAGCAGGACAAAACCAATACTAAATATGCTTCATATATAACAATTTGTACTAATGCAAGCTCAAAACAATTTCCTCTATATATAAACGTGTTAACTATCAAGTATATGATGAGTATATTACGTAAAAATCACATATCTACAATAAAGCAAATAAAATTATTGCCATTACTGACAACATAGTTTTTGGAGGGGGTCTCGTGATGTCCCACGGAAAGTACAAAGATAGAAAAAGTAGTTCTACCTAAGAAAATGTGCTACATTTAAGTGGTTTTTTATGAAATGTCATAATGAGTTAACATTCCTTCCAAGGCTCACCAGATCAGAAATAAACTATAATTGAGCGGTCAGTGTATGTATGCTTCCTCATTTCTTCTTCCTTTTTCCCGATTAAACATAGTTCTTTTAGCGGCAATTCCACAACGGGGAAAAAAAAAAAAAAACCGACACTAGCACCATTTACTGTAAACGCTACACTAGCAGCTCTATTCTAGATAAGTAGTATAACTTCAAACGTCGTCCGGGGGATCTACGCTAGTAAATTTAAGGATGGAAATTAGAAGAACATTTATTTTTGAAGAGAGAAATTGAAGGGAAATTCAGTGCTGCCAACCTACATTTAAAATAGGCGCATCCTTTGTACTCCTAGGAAGAGGAAAAGTAGCGTAATTTTAAACATCTACTGGAAATTTGTATCACCAATTAAGAGGAGGGAAATTATGTGCTTGAAAGAAATTGTAATGTGATTGGTTAATTAATTTCATTTTCAATGTTTCCAAGATAATGAAAATCTGTTTATGATTATTAACATTCTACATTGTTGTAGTTTTCAAAACATAATGTTTAATAAAAGATACCGCCACGGGTGGCCGAGGTCGTTAAGTCTCGGACTCGTGAGCGGGAGGTCTGGGTTCGAATACCGCCAGGACCGTCCTTCCTAACTGAGGTTTTTTCCAGGTTTTCCTCAGTCCTCATAAATGGCGAATGCCGGGGAGGTACCCTAAACTTAGGCCTGGAACGATTCCTTCCTTAAAAATAAATCCTTTCCCAATATATCATTTCATCTCGTGTATCATCAGTGTCCATCGCCTGTGGTGCCTCTGTAGCAAAAACGGGCGTTAAACACAATTCATTCATTCATTAATAAAAGATTCTCGTTTTTGACTGTTGGTATGCTTATTACGGGGAGGATTTTAGCTTTTTTCTTACGGACACGTTGCTTAAAGTTGTGATGGTGATTATGACTTCATGATATACTCGTACTAGTTGCTACGCAAAAAAAAAAAAAAAAAAAGTAGTCAGTGGCGGATTGTTTTATAACCGAAAGTCATCAATGAAGTTTCGTTGGCCACTAAAGGGCGTTTACTACTGATGTGATCAATCAACTGGTTCACTTGATACAGGAAGCACAAGTTGGGTACATGTTCATACACTTCCACTTTGTCGGTCCTGATGGTGTAGTGGTAATCATACTTACCTTCTAAACCCAAGATTGCGGTTTCAAACCCGGCCAGGATCAATGGATTGTTTCGGACGTAAAAATCCTGAGTATGGGTTACTTCGGAAGGGAACTAAAGCCGTGGGTCCCATGTCCTACATTTGCGGCACGAAAAAGAAGCTCAAGCCTGAATGAAGAGTACTCGGAGCAAAATTTGTCGGCCGTTTCACGCCCTGAATTAAATGGGACGCTGTTGTCCTGAGATGTTAAAGAACCTCCGTAAATAAACCAACTCATCATCATCATCATCATCATCATCACGTCCACTTTCAGAAGGAGTGTTCTGCGTACACTCGATATTTATGAACCTGAATAAGAAAGTGAGCATCTACGGTAATTTTATAATTGTACAACAATTTCACCCCATGTGTGGGGAGTTTTTCTAAGCTTCATATTCACAAGTGTTTTGCATAATGGGCAGACTTTATCCTAGTCGCCCATAGACATGGTTTAAGGCAATAATTTCCCTTAATTAAAATATTATTAAAACATTTCTACCTTTTGAAATGGCGATGACACGCGTCGCAGCTCACGTCTTATCAAATGACGATGGAGTCACTTGTTGCAGTTTAGTTCGCACCGATATACTTCTTTTTATGTAGTGAGTGAAAATCACAATGTCGGCAATTAATTTACACTTGAAGGCCTCGTGTAAATGCACAATTGCATTAAAATGCTCGTTATGCAGTATTACGTAAATATGTTTCTGAGTATTACTTTTTGGATCTATAGAGCACACATTCCCCCCCCCCCCTGTTATCGCCATAAGCAGTTATAGAATATTCTTTTAGTACCATCTAAAATTGGCTCATGTCATTCAGAGTAAACGGTACATCGGATTTGCCTCTGCCCGAGCACAGCTCTTCAGCCTTTGTTTTAACCGTTACTCGGATCGTCCAATCGAATAATAATTTAAACAGCCACCACTTTTGGCTCTAGCTAAACAAGGATTTTCCTCATTCTTGATTTCAATGATCCTCTGTTTTTACTAAAGTCATTGCATTGTTTGGATGTGTATATACATATATAAAGCATATACTAGTATAAATGGCTGTATTTGCGATATATATATGTTTATAATTACCAGTGTTTGTAAAAACCACCACGGGTGGCCGAGGTTGTTAAGGCGCGGACTCCTGAGCGGAGGGTTGGGGTTCGACTGCCGCCAGGATCGTCCTTCCTTAATGAGGTTTTTCCCAGGCTTTCCTCAGTCTTCATAATGGCAAAAGCTCGGGAAACGTAGGCCTGGAACGTTTGGTTCCCTAAAAAAAAATAAATTTCCCAATTTATTATTTCAACTCATGTATCATCAGTATCCACAATCTGTGGCGCCTCTGTAGTAACAACGGGCGTGAAACACTATTAAAATATCAATAGATATGATTCAGTAATGTAGACCTTACGGATACATCAATATAATTTATATGATTGGTGCAACTAATAAATATATAAATAAATTAGTAAACAAATATTGTATGCACCAGCTCTCTTTCTTGTTTTTCTGGGCCCTCTAACGGAAACATGTAGTTTGGCAGCTCTGATTTACATTATATTGGCAGAAGTGCTTGATGCTTGGTAACTGGGGAAGTTGAGATTTGATTTCTGTGCGTGCGGTACTTTCGTGTGAAAAGATCGTGATGAACTATGTAAAGAAATAACATTTATGGAAACAAGAATTTGAAACAGAAGCGCTGAACTAAGGTTTCGCGCACCAGTGAAATTGACAACATGAACACCATTAATACGAACTAATTGGCCTTTGTTGGTAAGTGAGAAAATTGTTCATAGAGATAATGCAATCAAAGAATGAATGAAACATACCAACCACAACCGTTTTCTGGCAACCCATTAATAGAATTACGATACTCTGCTTTAATTCTGCATAATGTGCTTAATTTCAAATTTACAGCCATTTGGCCAAGAGTAAGTAGCATAGAGTTAAATAAAAGTGTTAAATATAGTATTGGCGGGATTATTTTCACTTGTATATACAATTGCTAATTTATGTCATGCTAAGCATTTTATAATTCATATGTACATGTTTGTCAGTAGGATGGATTACGAAGTGTTCTTAAAGCATGGATATATGTTGAAATCATAAAGCAGCATTTAATGGCTATAAAATGCCGGTTTATGACTAAATGAGGGGCTTTATTGGGATTCATGTCGTAGAATTTCATATGTTATAAGCATTAATTTAGAAATAGTAACATATTTCTTTGAAGATGTTTGCACTCATAAAGAATGTTATGTTAACATAACATACTGTTTTGTACGTTTTTCAAGTTACCATACTCATATACATTAGATATATCAAAATGTAATTCAGAACAGGACATTGAATTATGCACATTCAATTGGATAGCAAAAATACAAAAGTAATTGTAATTGCTATTTAATACTTACCATTAGGAACTTTAAAATTTTCTTGATGAAACACGCTGATGACCTGAGCTGTTAAAGAGCGTCCATAAACAAATCAAAATCTGGATGAAACTTGAAAATACCTTAACTTTTTATTTAAGCCTAAGCATGAATTATATTTGGGGACATGAATATTGATTACTTAATGCCAAGTGTCAAAATGAATAGATTAAATTCCTTCTTACCACATATAATATTTTGCATACATTTAACTTTTCCACCAGTATTAATAAAAACTCTACTACAGCAATAGATAATATCTTTGTAAATTCAGATAAACTGTCATTATATTCTGTGTTCCATTGATCAGTGGTATCTCTTACCATGATGCTTATGTAATAGTTAAGAATTCTACAATACTGTAGAAGATATATAAAAGACTATATTATAGATATATAAAATATATAGATATTAATGGTGCAATCCTCAGTGAAATAATGGAAACACTTCAACAAGAATTGTGGAATAGTATCTACAGAGCACATGATGTTAACAATAAATTCAGCAATTTTTTACACATTTTGAAATTGAATTTTGAAGCAATATTTAAAAAGAAGTATAATATTAGCAGAGAATGGTTTACCCAAGGGATTAAAAAATCTTCTGAACATAAAAGAGAATTATATAATGAACTAAAGCTTGGCAAAGACCGTAAATTAAAAACACATCTTAAAAAATATTGTAAGATACTTAGGGAAGTCATAAAAATAGCAAAAGGCCTCCATTATCGTTATTCATTTTCTACTTTCCATTGTGTTATGTGTATTGAGTTCTTTTGTATACTTGAAATGTTTTCAGAAGACAATGCCATATCGTCTCATGTATGTTCAGTTACCATATGTATTTACTTTCCTTACTATCTGCACCACATTTTCAGGGGGATCTGTTTGGTTTGTGAGTAATTTTCAGCTATAATTCTGACAGCATGTTATGTGAGCGAGAATTTCTCGACTGTCTGTCACCAGATCAGATTCCTTAGAGAAGTCTCTAAAAATTTATATATATAACTTCTTGTGTTATATATTAGAACATACATTTTTTTGCTACAATTATGTAAACAAGTTGAATACATAATTAGAATATATATATATATATATATATATATATTACATTGGGTACAGTTTCATAAGTATAATTTATTTAAATATATATTTTTGTCTTAATTTACTTTGTTTTATGGGAAATGCCATTATTTCTAAACCAACCTGAAATAGTGTGTTCAAATATTAAATTGCATCATAAGACTTTTGGTTAGTGTCGTATTTTTTTTAATTTCACCAAGATTTGAAAAAGATTAGGTTAGGAGGAGTTTTATTACTGTAAAAATGATTACAGAATAAAGTCAGTTTTTCTGAATAGTAACGAGATTTCAGCTGTTTATATTGCATTAACAATTATAGGAAAAGTTTATTTGGTTTATTTAGAGATGCTCTTTAACATCTCATGTCATCACTGTCCCATTCAATTCAGGATGTTAAACAACTGATAAATTTTGCTCAGAGGCCACCTCTTTCAGGCTTGAGATTCTGTTACATGCTGTAAATGTACATGGGACCCATGAGAGAAGCCATACTTAGAATTTGTTAATCGACCCTGGCTTAGATTGATACTGTGATCTTGGGTCTCTGTATAGGAAAGATGGTAAATTGTAGTTTTGTAGGGAAATAAAATTGAGAAAGCCCATCTTTTAGCAATAATAACAGAAAGTTCACTGTGTACTGGAATACTTTACATTTATTAGTATTGTCAGCATGAGTTAAACTTAATATATTTATTCTTTTATGTGCAGAACTTTGGGACTGGCATAAATCTGCAGATTAGCAACACAAGATTTCAGTATGTCTCACTTGAAAAATCCAGACTGCCTCCGTCTGCAGCTGGAGTCTATAGAATCACCTACAACCTTCATTTCTTCGCCAAGCTCTGCAATGGCAGTATTCTCACCAATGACAGACCTTACACTAAATTTAAGTGGCACGTCACTGGGTTCTACACCTCGTAGAAGACTTTCACTATCCAGCTGTGAGGGTACTCCCGTCAGAGGCCAGCTGGGTGAGTTTTTTTTTTTTTTTTTATCATTTTCATTGAAGGGGCCAAGAATGTTGGTATATGTAATATATGAACAATTTATAGTGCACTTGCCATTTTGTAGTTGGAAAAATTTCCACCAAAACAACGTGGCTGCTCTGGGAATTGATCCAGGCCTGACATTGGACAACCAGATGTTATGCATGCATGTTGGAAGTAAACTGGGTACAAAACTTTTATTTCCTAGCTGATCATTAATATTAATGTTCATTAGATCAAGTAATTATACTAAAAGGTATGAAATTTTCTTTTTCATTCTTTATTTCTATTTGCACTAATCTAATAAACATAAAGGAAAGCAAAAATAATAAAAATAATTATAATAACCATACACATTATGCTCAAAGTACTCTATAAAAACTGAGCAATTAAATATTTCCTAAATATATGTTATTGTGGATTAAATCACCTTTGTGGAGAGTTGAATTAAGCTTTTTTTAATTTTTTTTTTAAATCCCTTCTTTAGATATATTTTGTTCATATTTCAAATTTAGAGGAACCATACATTTTTACATAAGACAATACATAATTATGGTTGAGTAGTACCTTGTAATAGGATTTATTTGCTTAAAGCAATTATAACCTACCCTTCAAATGCACAGGTTCCAGTTTGGATAGTAAGATTGAGTAATCTACCAAGTTGAATACTTTGTATAGATCCATAAATATGCTTGCTAATCATGGAATTGTTTGTATCTATCCTATATAATGTTTGTTTTCTGTGATATAAAGCATTTGATATAGATTAATTTTCATATTTGTCAGTAAACCTATGTTTTTTTAAAAAAGTGTAATCCTGTTATGCATAACTGATTTCAATATTTTTGATAAACCATATTAAATGCTATAGGTCTATAGTTAGCAACATTATATTCATCATTTGTTATTAAATATAGAAACTACTTTTGCTAATTTTAGAATTTATGGAAATATACAAGCAGAAAAAGAACAATTACATTTGTCCATTAATTAGTCTAAATGCACAATACCTTACCAAATTCTCCCATGAAGCTGTTTAGTGATTTTAATTATTTTGTCTTAAGAAACTGGCCTAAGATAGACACTTTTGTAATTTTTGTTTGTTATAAAACTTTTAGTCAATGATAATGAAATTTTATTAGCAGCGGTAATAAAATAATTGTTGAAAATGTTAGCAACTTATTTAGGTTTTTTCCCTGTATTATATTGTTAACTTTTAATCGGATTTTGTTTGCTATATTGAGCTTATAGATGCCCATTTTCCTCTTATTTTCTTGCTTTTATTTGTTGAAATGAGAATACATATGTTATTTGTCCATCATAACATTATAGTAAAACATTACTCCGCATTTCCCGCTTTGTCCCTTCCCCTTGTTTCTAATGGCTCTAGAATTTACCGTCACACTGAGATGTCTGTAAACTTAGCTGTTATTTTTACGATTTCATTGTTCATTGTATTCATATTCTATCATAAAAACATTAATTCTTGACAGAAATGCAAACCAAAATATTTTATATTGTATAATGAAATTATTCCTTCATGCTATAAATAACAATATATATATATAAATTAACACTAAAAATTAAAGTAGATAAAGATAAAACACAGAGAAAGAGTCACATTGAAATTGCAATTGAAAGTGTGACCCTTTCTCTGTGTTTTATCTTTATCTACTTTTATTATTAGTGTTAATTTGTTACATTGTTAATAGTGTTTCTTTATTTTTATTTTTCATTAATATTATATATATATATATATATATATATATATATATATATAATGACTTACAAACAACTGATATATTCATTTTATAAGAGAAATCGCTTTGCGATCTAATTTGGGAGTAAAGAGGCTGGTCAGCCAATGAAAATTATTTTAGCCACATCCTTTTTTTGACATTGACTATAAACTTATGATGCACAGACCATATATACATGAACTATTTCTTTGCTGCCTAAAGTACTTTATTGTGCTGTTTGAAATAATTTATATATAGTTTTTTTTTTTTGTTGCTATTTTTACTTCATTTAAAAAGATAATGCTACCTGTTCTTTCTTTGTTTTTTTTCTTTCTTCTCCTCCTCTCTATTGTTGTTGTTGTTGTTGTTGTTATTATTATTATTATTATTATTATTATTATTATTATTATTATTCTATTTGTAGTACATGTTCTATTTTCCCCCAAGAGTCCATTTTTATTGATATGTAAGGGAATGCTTTATTAAACTGTAATAAAATTTTGAAACTATGAATCTATTGCTGATGTGCCATATACATGTGATCAACCTTCTGTCGAACCCGGCCAGGACCGATGGATTTTTTTCCGGGCGTAAAAATCCTAAGTATGGATGGCTTCCTTCGGAAGGGAAGTAAAGCCGTGGGTCCCGTGTCGTACATTTACGGCACGAAAAAGAACCTCAAGCCTGAAAGAGAGGCCTCTGAGCATAATTTGTCGGCCGTTTCACGCCCTGAGTTGAATGGGACGCTGATGACTTGAGCTGTTAAAGAGCATCCATAAATAAATCATTCAAAAAAAATCAACCTTCTGTATTTAAATATATAACTTTGTTTTACATATGACACGAGGCATATTTTAGTGGTCTTATTTAATATGTTTTTGCATATTGTGTCTATTTGATCAAATATCATTAGATCTTTTGTCTTGTTTCTCTACAGAATGTATTAGATTAACAGAAGAAAGTAAAGCTTTTAATTATAGCAAATATGAAGTTTATTTATGAAAATCTGCATGCAGTCACCGTATATTAAAACCTTCCTCTTATACTTTTTAACATCGGTAGTTACATTTTCTAAATTGTCTAAGAATATAGCACAATTTTCATAAAGAGAGCAGTACATTTATTCAGTAACCAGCTTTGTATTACAAATGTGTTTAAATAAATTGTTGCAGAATTGGCAAACATTTTATGTTGAGAGATGTTGGTTTCGGTTAGGCTGGATCAATGTTTTAAGTCCTTCATTAAATATTTAAGGAAGTTGTGTATTTTGCCAAAATCCAGTAATTGAATTGTCTGGTTATGAAAAGCCTACAGTGAAGCGTTTCAGTTATGCTTAGTGCAAGGAATTTTTAAGAAGCAGGGCTTCTGTGTTTCTGTAGTTGTGCATGTGTGAGGTCCTGTAGATTACAGACTTGGTCCATGTTAATATTTTTCATAAATGGAACATTGAGAAACTGACCAAAATGTTTATATCTGTGCATATAAAATGTTTTTTTGAGCATTATGCAGACAGCGAATAATAATGAACAATAGGATGAAAACATAAATAATAAATTACCCAACTTTCACATAAAACTATCCTGCATGTATGGTGTTTTGATTCTCGGTGGCTGAGTGTGTTGCGGCAGCATCCTGTTGAAACCACCACCCATATGATTTCTCTTCCTCTGTAAGGAGCTGAAAAATGTGGTAAAAATGTCCATTTTATACCTTTCTGCATCTATTCTCGTAAAAAATCAAACCGACAATACATCTTTCACCAACAACACGCCAAACTTCAACTTTCTTATCATAAGGGGGTTTTCCTGTACATGATGTGGATTTTCAGTACACCACTAGCACCCCCTCTATTTTTTAAATTGTTCACACGGTTGTTCAGGTGACACCAGCCCTCATCTGAAAAGAACAAACATTGGGTCCATTAAAACTTATTTCACAGAATAAAAATTTTGTTGCTTTATGTGCAGAACCCACTGAAATCCCCACTTATGCTAATTTCAGGAGTGATATTGTTGGTGAACGTTTAAGGTTTGCACCAATTTCGTATAGTTTTTCCTTTGTTTAAACTAAGTTTCCTTGTCTTTCTTGTTGTGCACAGTTCCAGGAGAATCAAATTTATTCACAATATCACAAATTGCCAATTGACCAGGCAACTGTAAATGAAATTGTGCACCAACATGGCAAACTGTCATTTGTGATAACATTTACATATGAAAATGCACTGCTCAAGAGCCTACTGTCCCAAAATATTTTTAATAGTGTTTAACGCCTGTTTTTACTACTGAGGCACCATAGGTGGTACTCTCTCATCTTGACAAGGCTCAACTACTGCAATGCTTTGAAGGGACATTTAAGGATAGGAGGAGAAGCTTGTAGGGGAAATATTGGGGAGCCCTGCTTGCAGCCGACATGATTCAAAACACCTCGCATGGGGGATAATTTTTATGTGAAAACTCTATAGTAGGTACTTTTGCATTGTATACAGAAATGTCCCATATTTTATTTGATACAACATTATGTGTGATGCAAAATGTTTTGTGTTTTGCCTCTAAAATTTAACATTGACACAGGTGCTCTTTGTGAAACGATTTACAGGATGGCCCGTGGAAAACCAAATCTTAATATAAAAATCAATAACAATCATGGTAATTTAGAATTTGGAATTTATAGAAAGGATACTCACACAGATAACTATATAAAATTAAATGGGTTTTCAACCTCATAGCTCACAAGCACACAATTTTTAACATTGTTTTTGGAAATATAAGAATGGCTGCCTTCCTTCTCCTTTTTTTCTTATTATTTGCAGCTGTACCCATTGTATGCTACTTTTCCACCAAATCTTGTGCAGGAAATTTGGCAGATATTGGTACATTAGCAAAAATTGAAGCCGCAACTCCTATAAACACAAGGTTTTGAGGGGGGGAAAAAGAAGGAAAAAAACACTTTCTTGAAGATTAAAACTTTGAAATTAGATTATTTTCCCTAATATAGTTTCTTAATTGCAAATGTCGCTAAATATTAAAAAAACATTGACCACAAATATTTTGTCTGTAATAAATTAATGAAAATGCTGCTCTTGTGTAGTAAAACTTGAATTTGAAAGCCAACATGTCTATGTTGCTTGCAATAATATTTGGAAATAAATGGTTTCTTTGCATAATATTATTCTTTATTTTCTCATGCTTACCAAATCAACAGAATCTTTATTTTCTTAGTAATATTGTAAAGGTTAGCTTCCCTTCATTTTTTCCGAGTCCTATACTTGACCTCTTAAATCCTTGGCTGTAGGAACGCAAATCTTTCATCCAATCCAGAAATATTTGAATGTGTGGTTCCTTTTCAGGCAAAATTGAGGAAAATATTTCATCATGTTGCTGATTTTGCAGCTTACAGATTCCCTGATTATGAATGTTTCTGACACTTGATGTCTTAATCATTGTTAGATATTTGATCTGTATTCAGTTATTTTGAAGAAGTCATTTTTCATCTTTCTTGCTGTATAGCTTTGGGAAGCAGTTTCTTAATTTCAGAAATAACTGTCGTAAAATACTAAGTGCTTTGTTCTACTTTAACTATGATGGTTTTCTTTTGAATTTTGCTTTATGCTTGTTCTATCATCAGTTGTGTGTAAGACGTTCTTGATAGTGTTTAACGCCTCTTTTTACTGCTGATGCATCACAGGTGGTGGTTACTGGTGGAACATAAAATGATATATTGGGAAAAGGTTTTATTTTTATTACGGAAGGAGTTTCTTCCTAGCATTTACCATTGATGAGGACTGAAGAGAGGATGGTCTTGGCGGGAATATTCACGAGTCCTGTGCCAAGTGATTGTTGAGAGAGTTAAGTTGATGCCATGTACAGGGTTAGGCAGTAGACATTATTATTGTTGTTATTGTGTTGTGGAAATTCGGTGTTTAAACAATTTTTCATGAGAAGAGCACCTATCACTTTATTGGTGAAAAAATTGTATAGCGCACATGCTTATACGTCATTGCAAAAAACGCCAACAAATAGCAAGTGCTTGTCAGTCAGCGACGTAAAATGTCGCTTCAAAAAGAGCAGTACGCGATGTTACAGCAAGCACATGGCAATGATGATGTGCCACACTCAACCGCACTTCGGTGGTTCAAAGAGTTTAGAGAGTGCCGTGTTTCAACAACAAAGCCTTGGTCAAGTACTGCAATCACTGCGTCACTGTTCGGGAAGATCGACGAGTAACGGTCGATAAACTGGCATACATGGTAGTGCGTTCGTAATTCTGCACGCCTGAACAGAAGATGTATCGAGAGCTTCACCGTTATGACAGGTAATGAGATTGCCCTCACCATTACGAAAGCAGCAAAAGTTATATTAAGTTTGTTCTTTCACTGTCGTGGAATTTTTTATCAACATGAAGGCCCCCCGCAAACTACGGTTAATGGGCAATGTTTCATGGCCAAACTCATCCTACGAAAACATCCTGAGCTGCATTCATCTGGTTGGCTCCTTTACCATGTTGGCAAAGTTGTTGTTCAAGATTTATTCTGGAAAAGGGTGAGAGTGTGTGCACTACCTAGCTCCTTAAGACTTTTCTGATTCATCATATGGACAGGGAGCTGCAGGAGTTAGCTTACTGGTTCATCAACGGTCGTCGTGAAAAAGATGTAGGCGGTGGTGAAAACGATGTCAAAAAACGGTTACCAGCGCGTCTCCTAGGATCGGAGGCAGGTTGGGCTAAGTGCCGGTGTGTATCCAGAAAACTGTTAGGGGAGGGGGTGGGATACAAGTGTGTTACACATTTACTAGATATATTCATAAACATAATTTAAGGTTTTAAAACTTGTAAATATGGAATTCTGTAGAGTTGTACTCACCTTGTGCAGATATCAGTTTCAAATGGAAATGTTCAGTTCTTTTTTCTTTCACACAATAACTAGTCATTTAAATATCCATTGTTTTCTATATCCAATTGTAAACTAACCTTATCAAATACATAAAATATTTAGATTCCACATGTTCCCTATAACTCAGATAGATATGGAATATGTCCCATTACAAGTAAAAACTAAGAGTGAAGGTACCATAGGAGTTGCAACCGATGCTGGTGTTTCTGTGCAAAGATATATCTTGAAGCACTGTCAGTGTCCTGGTGCAAGTATCAAGACATTTAATCTCTCTTCAAGAGAAGGAATGACCATACGGCTGCTGCGCAAGTAGTAATTGGTAAAATTGAAATAATTTGTGCAACACGTTATATATTAGGATAACAACAATTCCCAGTGAAAGAGAGCCCATCAGCTGCTGTTTTTGGTTAGTTCAGTGACCGTGTCAGATAAATCACCCTCTTCAGGATCAACAGCTAATTTCAAATGATAAGACGTTGCAAGACAAAACAATCCCCTTTTGCTCCTTACAAAAACGTACTTTTAACTCTGACACAATATGACCTAAAACTGGAATATGCACTGCAGTACGGTAAAAAAATGGAGAGTTGGCTGTTTGCTCTTCTGTACTGACACACAAATGTTAAGTTTTTCACTTAATGAAACTCCTTTGGAATAAATCTCCGCATATCTTTCTCCAAGTGATGTTCTGTTGTTATTCAAACCAGGTACATTGAAGTTGGCGCTAGAATGATAAGGTTAGTGAAAAAAGTCTGTACAACTAATTACTTTCGATGTGACAATAATTTGATACTGTGTTAAGGATATAACACACCGTTACATAAAGACCTAATGTTTCTTCGAGGAAATCATGCCTCTACCCAGCGACTCTCACACAGTGGTTTAAGACGTTTCACTTTATATTCTGAGAAATATTTTGAATATTTGCTTCCAGCAACGTAATTCGTTTTGCAGATTCCAGGGTGAATTTACACACTTCTTTCATAGTCCCGAAAATATTTAACATTGCAGGCATTCGATATAGCCGAATTTAAGCAGTGATTAGCTCACTGACCCTACATTGCTAAACGTGAGAATTCGTGCCTGCATATTGGCTTAACCTCGTTTGTCTTGAACTGATAAAGCATGGTTAGTCCTCCTACAACATCTTCCCGAACATTACAACTTAGCATATCTAAATACCTAATGCGAAATATTAATTCCTCCTCTACTACTTTTTACATGATTTACAATTTTCTGAAGTATTAAATCCCAGCAGCAATTAATTAAATCATTTTAAGTGGTTTTACTAATAAATAAGCGTTGCGTTCTAAATGACTTTTCAATATTGCATCACCTCTACTTGGTGTGTAAGAAGTGCGCGAAATTTCCTTCCCATTCAGTTGAAAGGGAATTTACAATATTTTTCCATCATCCCTATGACCCCTGAGAGGAATAATAACTTCTGAGATTGGAACTAGCGGCTGTCTGTCCTACTAGTTTCTTCAGATGGTTGTCAATTTGGATGGATACATTTTGACGCTTTCCTTACAAAACAATTAGCTTTAAGAAGAACCATTTTGTGATACTGACGTGCAGAATGTTGTTGAACTCCTGTATTGCATTTTTACACCGATTGAAAGAGCTCCTTACCCCCCTCACTTCTGCCGAGTGGAATCCTTTCTCCATTTCAATTGAAACATTCTTTTATGCCCATTGCTATGTTTCCCAAGGAATTCATATTTTGTATCAGGTGCCCAGGGGTTAACGCGATAACTAATATTTCAGTATATCAGAAATTGTCTGATCGTTAATCTGACACGTATATCTAATTCAGTATTAACCGAAAAGTGCTCCATATAAATGTTCAAATCTGATACCTGTAGACCAACTTTTATCATTTCCTGCACCTTGTTTGATCACCAACACTACTTACACTGTCATTGTTCTATTTCTGACTAGCGCTATGAAGCAACTTTATTATTTTTTTTATTATAATTTAATTTGGACATTCTCAGAACCAAACATGAAACACTTCAAAGTATCTGCACTCTGACACGTGAAAAAGATTTCTAACAATACTAAATCCACTTGCTGTTGCTACATACCAGTATTTTCTAACAAAGTAATAAAATAGCCTCTCCGCAAAATCCTGGCGCCTCCGTCGTCTTTATTGTATAAGATCCCAATGAACGACAATATATGACAGGTCAGTTCATCTTTAGTAAAGCAGGGTTTGCCAGCTGAATATTTATAATAGGACAACATTTATTTACTTTGTGAATGTGAACGCAGAATATTTTCAGCAGAGTGCGTAACAGCAATAAAATACCGTTGTTATTAAATGGTTAAGTTCCCTTACCCAAGAAATTTTGCTGTAATGTTGACAATAGGATAGTACCTAACTGTCTGCTTAACAGGAATGGTATATAAATGACCATTACTGTTTATTGCGCGTACATTGAAAAGTCTCTTTGCCAAACTAGTGGAAGGAAAAATACAAATTTTAGTCAGCTTAAAGGGCGGAGGAGGGTCAGCCCTATGTCTTCCCCCCGTTAAATGCGGCTGTGGCCTTGTACATACAATTCAATGGGCAATACCATTATTCTTAATCTCTGTTGATTAATCGTTGTACGTGCAATAACTGAGATTCTTTTACATTTGCCTGTCTGCTTCCTAGAACAGCACAAAACTTTCAACTTGTTTTGAATCTCAAATGATACTCTTTCTGCTTATGCCCTTATTAAGTTATTTTTCTTGATTACTTTCATTTTATTCTTTTAAAAATAAAAAGAAACGGGCCAGTAAATAAAATATGAAGAAAGCATTCGATTGATCGAGTTTCATCCCGTAATGCTAAAATGTCTAAGTGTGCAGCTAGGGTAGTTTCGTGCCTATGGCCAGACAGGACTTGTGGCTCAGTGGCTAGAGCGTCCATAATATCCGAGCGCTCAAATCTATCGGGCCTTCCTTTTGTTTTTCCCCGCACGCTGGTAGGTTATAGCTGCACAAACCTACCTCAAGGAGACGTAATACGCTGATAAGGCCGTTAATGCTGTTTAGGTTTGGAACGGTGAGAACTTAGTGTTGTTATGGTTCAAAGATTTAATGTGGGGCAACTAATTTTTATTTCTGTAACGTTTTAAGAAATGAATTTATTGTTAAACAATCTGTTGCAAAGTGAGGGTCGGCCGTACATCGTCTGTAATAAAGTATTACTTTATAATTAAACCTACAATTACTGGTAACATTTCATCTATATTTCAACCAACGTACTTTTTAAATATATTTACTTTTACAATTAATTTATCATTTTAATACAATTTACAATCATTTCTGTGACGCTCGGTGTTGCTTTTATTGACATTCACTATAAACGTATGATGGACAGAACAATAGAAATCGCTAAAATTGCATTCTTGCAATGTTGCTGAATTGCATACCTCACAGCCCACAGAAAGGGAAGTTTCGTTTGTAGTGAAAAATATAAGTACGGCGGGCTGGTTGAGGGCAATTGCGCCGAGTGCTGTCGGTGGGTTCGTGTGCGGGGGAAAACAAAACGAAGACCGGATGGTTTGAATTACCCCGTGGTTTCCTCGCAATAGCTTTTTAAGTTGGTTTAAATTATGCTGCAAAAATTTCATATTTAGCTTTTTGTTACATTATTTTAATAAAATAATGTTGTATCACATTGTGTATGTATTCTTACAACTTTTGAACTAAAGTAGGAGCATCATTTGAAATGTCCGATAATTCATAAAGAAGTTTCAACCATTCACGTTTTGAATATTCCGCTGTCGCAAGAGCAGATGCAGCCATTAGAAAACGAGTTTAAATGTGGCAGGCAGTTCATGCAAAATATGAAGGCTCTCGTGTTTAATTGCTAGCGTTAATTCGTGACCGTGCACCAATCATACATCAAATAAGAGGCAGAGGACTGAAAAGTTGACAAAGGAAACAAGTAATCCTGGTAAAAAGGCAGAACAATAATAGGGGCCTGTTTAGCGACATTGTTGAACTGAGATTTTGCATATAAAGTGTTGATGCACGAGTAGCTCCGTATTGCCCTAACTTAGTTTCTACCAGTTCCCAAACGCGTAGGAAAGAGCTATTCGTCAAATAAGGATATCCATGCTTTCAGTTAGGTAAAATATGTTTTTATGACGAGATGAAACTCACACGACAAAGTGTACATGTATTTATCTGCGATTGATCTTAAACCAGGCGCCAGTGAAAAATAATTAAAATACAATTGTTTAAAAAATCAGTTAACTTAATTAAAAACGTTCCACCTAACTAAAAGCATACTAGTCTAGTACACACCAACCTGGTTAAACACGTCAAACTTATTAAGTGTATTCATAAACTTAATGAAATAATTTCACTTCTAAACTTTAGATACACATAAACGTAGTTAAATATGTCGAACTAATTAAGTACATGTTAACTTAATTTTTTCACATATTAAGTTATACGTGAGTAGGTCCATAAGTTTCCGGCCTCACCGATAAGGAATATCGCCTTCACAACATCCTTATGTGGTGTCATACCTTAAGAATTAAGGTAAAATAAATATTTGCAGCTGTAACTTTCGCTCTGCTGTGTTCAATTGTTCAAAACATAGCTGCATAAAGAAGGCTATGTATAGAAGATAGTGACATGTTGAAATGGAATATCGAGCTGTTATTAAGCTCTTCAAAAAAGGAGGATTTGCTCCAAATGAATTAAACAGGATTGGAGGATGTATATGGGGAAGCATCCCTCATATTCAACCATAAACGAATGGGTCGAGAAAGCATTGAAGACGAAGAGCGTGCAGGTCGGCCGTTAGAGGCGTTCATTCCTGAAAATATCGCTCTTGTGGAAGGAGAAATTATGGGAGACCAGCGGCTAAAAGTTATAGAAATACCAGCAAGGTAGGGTCTTTCTAAAACAACAATCCTTCGAACTATTCATGTACATTTAAACATGAATAAGGTTAGTGCAAAATGGGTGCCTAGACTTCTTTCAGCAGTCCAAAAGCAACGAAACATGTGTTGTTAGGCATTTTTGGAGCTCAACCGTAACAACGAGAGAGAAGTTCTGCAAACCATTGCTACAGGAGATGAAACAATGGTCCTCTAATACGATCCCTTGTCCAAAAGAGAATCAGTGGAGTGGCGTAAAACAGGCAAAGCACCGCATCTAAGGCCAAGGTCACTCATTCAACCAAGAAGATGATGGCCACAATCTTTTGGACTGTGAAGGAACACTTTTCATTGACTTCAAGGAGAGGAACACCACAGCAAATTGGGAGTATTATGCTGGCCTGCTGTACAGACTGTGTGCTTCCATCAAAGAGAAAAGGCGAGGAAAGCTGAGTGGTGGTTTGAGTCTTCTTCACGACAACGCACCTGTGCACATAGCTCGTGAAGAAATGTGACTTCAAGGAGATAGATCATCCACCCTACAGCCCAGATCTGAAGAAATGTGACTTCAAGGAGATAGATCATCCACCCTACAGCCCAGATCTAGCTCCCATTGACTATTTCCTCTTTTCAAAACTCAAGAGGGACCTTAAAGGAAGGAAATTTATGTGTGACGAAGCTGTTTATGTACATTTTGCAGGCAAGACTTGATTTTTATTTGGGGGGGGGGGGAGGTTGAAAAGTGAAATATAACTTGTCTTTATCACACCTAGAAAATAGTTAGGCCGTCTCGTTACTACAATCCGAACAGAAACGCCCTGGTGTGCACTTTTGTTGAAAAAACATCAAATGGCAGGTAACAAGGTGTGCTCTCTGTCAACACATTACCTTTAATTCCCCTCACTCAACCCGGCACGATGAGGTGCTAAAAACCAGCAACATCCTGTAGATGGACAAGAAGAATTGTTGAGTGGTGAGCTGTATCGCACATAATCAATCTTCCCGTCACCAATAACTTCAAGTTCTTGCAATTATGTAGCTGTTGTCCTACTACTTTCAACTTCTGATGTGTGGTAACTTCCGCTTAAACAAAAATAACAATGGGGACATCGCGAGCCAAAATCCTCTAATAGTTGTCCAATTTTCAAATGTTTCGTGAACAAGCTATCAGCATCAGCCCCCCGCGAATATGGTTACATGGTGTCAGAATTCACTGTATAGTTGATGCGATGACATTACGATGCGAGTATGTCATTCCTATATTTATGATAGTCTCAAAAAAGATAGGCCCTATTACTCTATGCATATTCTCGTATGTAAAACCGGATATTCCGTCAAAACGTGACCAAGTTAGAATATTTAGCTTGGATCATTCCTTAACATCCAAATACAGAATTACCTGCCTGCCTGCAGTTTTCGTGAACAACAGAGACCTGTATGCTTTCAAGTTTAACTCGGAGGATGCCAGAAATTTGTGAATCTTTTATCATAAAGTATGTGTGCTTTTATTTTAATTGCGAGAATTTGAACAATGGGCAGATATTACCAGGGATATTCAACGATCATTTTTGTACAAGCTTAATGTAACTTAATGCGTAATGCACACGTGGCATTGTTGTCACTTCGATTTCTGCAACTTGAAACATGCTCAGTTTCGCCTGCAGCACTGAGTTTCTGCTTTCGTCTCAACAAATCTATACTTTTGCTTTTCCCCAAATTGAAAACACATCTTCGTGGAAGCGATTTTCCATCAGAAGCAACGGTGAAGACTGCGAAGGCGATTCTGAAGGACTGTCAAAATGGTTTCCAGTATGTCTTTGAGAACTGCGACATGGGCATTGCATACAACGAGGACTACTTCGGGGAAGATCACCAAAATTATGAGGATCAATTTTTATTGATCAGCCAGGTGGAAGTGTTTGTGACTTCGATTTATTCTACAGTAAGCAGAAAAGAGGTAAAGTTGCAATATATGATGCAATTTGTTTGTTTGTTTTCATTAACTGGTAAAGTTTCCGAATCTTTTCATAGTAATAGTACTACATCACAATTTTTGCGCAGAGTTGATTCGTCAGGCATTTGTGCTAGGTCAGTTAATTTCCACAGGGAAATAGCAGGCACCTAGACAACCTTTAAACAAACCTGGAAAAATTGTAAGAACTTCTTCACCAGTACCCAAAGGTTTTCTGAACAGTTTATGCATATTTGATCTTTTAACATTTTAAATTCCTTAGTATCTCACTTGCACTTTTAGACATTTTTTGTTCAAAATGTGTGTGTTGGTGTATTTAAGATGCTCTTTAAAATCTGTGGTCATTAGCGCCCCATTCACTTCAGGGTGTGAAACGGGTAATACATTTTGATCATTTGCCTCCACTTTTAGGCTCGAGGTTCTTTTACGTGCCGTAAATGTACGACAAGGGACTTTACTTCCCTTCCTAAGAAAGCCATGCTTAGGATTTTTACGTCCTAAAAATCCATAGACCTTGGCCGGTTTTGAACCCGCGACCTTGGGTCTACGAGGCAAGTATGGTTACACTTAGAACACCAGAACAAAATATTACAACTACCATTCCTAAAGAGAATAAACTTCATACTCCCAAGTGTGAGTATATCACTACACTGAAAACAGCAGGAACTGAGATTGCAGTTTATTTTTTTCTGCGTACATTCTTACATGGGATATTAAGCCCCTTAGGGAATCAAACGATTTTCATATTCTGCAGTTTAATTTCAACATATGTTCTCCTATGAAACATCGTAGATGTGCATTATGAATAACATGAAGAAAAGCGTTACTTTTAATATTAGCAAAATGTACAATAAAATTATGCTTAAATGTAGCAAGTGGTATAAATTGCATTGAAATGTCAGCATCATGCTTTTTACCAAAAGAAAAACCACGAAATTTGAATGAAAATCCGGTCACTAATTCGTGAGACATGTTACAGAGATGATTGAAAAAGTTAAGACGTGAACCTCTGCCTGGTAACCAGTGGCTACGAGCTCAATTGGTGGTTATAACAAGTTGCGCGATTTATTAATATTGTAAATATTTTTTTCCAAAATTCCAAATGTGAACTGCAATGGATTCATTTACGTCATTAATTTTGTGAATTTCACAGAATTATGTACCACGTGCTGCTAATGTATTAGCAGTTGAAGTTAACAGTATTGCTAAAGGTGGAAAAATTTCCCCGTGATGTTATGCATAAGTAGGTAGGGTAGGTAGGTTCTCATGGAGACATTGGTAGCAAAACGAAAATGTTTTAAAGAAGAGTTTTTTACTTTGCCTTCGCTTCGGATCCCTACCGTTGCTTGCATTGTTTTCAACAGAAACTGGCCTTGTGTGTTTGCACCTTGAGAGTCCGGCGTTTCCTAACGGTCGGTTCAGTCTATGATTTCCCCACCGCACCACACTCCACCCTAGTGCCAGTGACAGACTGGCAACAGCAGAATGTTACACAATAGTAGGAGAGCACAGTAAAACTGTTCCAACCGTTCCGACACTGACGCATGGCGCTAGGGTATGCTCTGGTTCCTCCCCAGTGCAACACGTGCCACCAGCTGTCGGTTAGAAAGAGACCGTTATCATCCCTCAGCTGTTACTTGCGACTGCCTGTGAGGCATCATGTAACAATGGGAAAGTATTAACACAGAGCCATCAGCATTAGTTACACTGTTTTTACAATTTAGGTATCTGTGAGAGAGAAGAGAAATAAACAATAGGAAAGTATTAACAGAGCCATCAGCATTAGTTACACTGTTTTTACAATTTAGGTATCTGTGAGAGAGAAGAGAAATAAACAATAGGAAAGTATTAACAGAGCCATCAGCATTAGTTACACTATTTTTACAATTTAGGTATCTGTGAGAGAGAAGAGAAATAAACAATAGGAAAGTATTAACAGAGCCATCAGCATTAGTTACACTGTTTTTACAATTTAGGTATCTAGTGAGAGAGGTAAGAGAAATAAACAATAGGAAAGTATTAACACAGTGCCATCAGCATTAGTTACACTGTTTTTACAATTTAGGTATCTGTGAGAGAGAAGAGAAATAAACAATAGGAAAGTATTAACAGAGCCATCAGCATTAGTTACACTGTTTTTACAATTTAGGTATCTAGTGAGAGAGAAGAGAAATAATCAATAGGAAAGTATTAACAGAGCCATCAGCATTAGTTACACTGTTTTTACAATTTAGGTATCTAGTGAGAGAGGGAAGAGAAATAAACAATAGGAAAGTATTAACACAGTGCCATCAGCATTAGTTACACTGTTTTTACAATTTAGGTATCTAGTGAGAGAGAAGAGAAATAATCAATAGGAAAGTATTAACAGAGCCATCAGCATTAGTTACACTGTTTTTACAATTTAGGTATCTAGTGAGAGAGGGAAGAGAAATAAACAATAGGAAAGTATTAACACAGTGCCATCAGCATTAGTTACACTGTTTTTACAATTTAGGTATCTAGTGAGAGAGAAGAGAAATAATCAATAGGAAAGTATTAACAAAGCCATCAGCATTAGTTACACTGTTTTTACAATTTACGTATCTAGTGAGAGAGAAGAGAAATAATCAATAGGAAAATATTAACAGTGCCATCAGCATTAGTTACACTGTTTTTACAATTTAGGTATCTAGTGAGAGAGAAGAGAAATAAACAATAGGAAAGTATTAACAGTGCCATCAGCATTAGTTACACTGTTTTTACAATTTAGGTATCTAGTGAGAGAGAAGAGAAATAATCAATAGGAAAGTATTAACAGTGCCATCAGCATTAGTTACACTGTTTTTACAATTTAGGTATCTAGTGAGAGAGGGAAGAGAAATAAACAATAGGAAAGTATTAACAAAGCCATCAGCATTAGTTACACTGTTTTTACAATTTAGGTATCTAGTGAGAGAGAAGAGAAATAAACAATAGGAAAGTATTAACAGTGCCATCAGCATTAGTTACACTGTTTTTACAATTTAGGTATCTAGTGAGAGAGAAGAGAAATAAACAATAGGAAAGTATTAACAGAGCCATCAGCATTAGTTACACTGTTTTTACAATTTAGGTATCTAGTGAGAGAGAAGAGAAATAATCAATAGGAAAGTATTAACAAAGCCATCAGCATTAGTTACACTGTTTTTACAATTTAGGTATCTAGTGAGAGAGAAGAGAAATAAACAATAGGAAAGTATTAACAGTGCCATCAGCATTAGTTACACTGTTTTTACAATTTAGGTATCTAGTGAGAGAGAAGAGAAATAATCAATAGGAAAGTATTAACAAAGCCATCAGCATTAGTTACACTGTTTTTACAATTTAGGTATCTAGTGAGAGAGAAGAGAAATAAACAATAGGAAAGTATTAACAGAGCCATCAGCATTAGTTACACTGTTTTTACAATTTAGGTATCTAGTGAGAGAGAAGAGAAATAATCAATAGGAAAGTATTAACAAAGCCATCAGCATTAGTTACACTGTTTTTACAATTTAGGTATCTGTGAGAGAGAAGAGAAATAAACAATAGGAAAGTATTAACACAGTGCCATCAGCATTAGTTACACTGTTTTTACAATTTAGGTATCTGTGAGAGAGGGAAGAGAAATAAACGGGAGATTTATTCTTTTGTATTAACAACGTGTACTAATATTGGAAAATGTGAATTTTCAGTTGTGTAAAATATTTTACTAGAGGAAAATGAGATAAATAAATATGTATCTATTTAAATTATACAAAATGATGTTTTATTATATTATCTCGTGAACTATAACTGACATCATATTAATTGGTTTTTAGTAACTGTAGAATTTAATACATTGCTTTTATTCTTGTATATATATATATATGAATTCTGCAAGCAATAATTTTCATTAATAAGATAATAAATCATAGTACAGATTGATTTCTAAAGCTCGGAAGTTTACATAAAATGAATTGTAAAATTATCTAAAATTCTAAAAGTATGATAAAACATAAAAATAAACTTTAAAGGCACCCGGTAGCCAAAAAACCTGAAAACTTTTTTTTTTTATTTCAGTCATTATAATTCACACTTTCATTATCACCATTTATGTTCTATGACATTTCTAAGTGTGTTACTTGTTTATTTAAAAAATATATAATTTAATTGAAATCATTTTATGATATAGTCGAACTACACACTCTTATGCTTCACTTACTTGCAAGTAAGTGAAGCATAAGAGTGTGTAGTTCGACTATATCATAAAATGATTTCAATTATATGATTGGCTTCACTGTGAATGTTCCAATTAACATTTTTAGTTAATATATAATTTGTTGGTGGGTGTCATTTTTGCAAATTTGTTTCATTTTAAAATCTCGTGCTTGAACTAGGGAATTTTCTTATGTGTACGTTACTTATCTTTTTCGGAAATGTGGAAGTTGTTTGTTTTATGTTCATAGTGTTAGAGAATCACATGTTTAAGGGCACCTGTCCTAGCAGTGTTAACTTATTAAAACTAGCTTCCTTTTTCTTAGGATCTATTGGAACTAGTGTTTCAGTTGCATATATTAGCTTCACTTTAACATGGGCTTATTTTGGTAAGCCAATTTTTACTTTTTCAAAATAATTAAAAGTGCTTTGGACCCAAACTGTTTCATATTTTTGTACAAATATTGCAACCCATATTTTTTATTTAATTATTTTGTTTATGTAAGTGAACATGTTAAACTATGCAGAGGTACCAGAAGAACAATTCCCAACTTTTTGAAAACTCTAGGTCAAGTAGAAGCTGTAAGAAAAAATGGAATTGAAGTTAGAATTCTCTTTTCAGTACTCCCCCCCCCCTTGCAAATGTAAAAAATTTGGATCCAAAGATTTTTTAAAAAAACTACATATTTGTTTATCAAAATTACTCATATTACACTGAAGCCAATACATGCAACTGAAAGATCAACTCACAATAGATCGTAAGAAAAAGAGAACTAAATTTTAATAATTTAACATTAAAATGATGGAGTCCCCTTAAAGCCCCTCATAAAATTTTGAAAAGGCTGAACAATGAAATTAATATCGTAGCTATTAAGAGCATTCATTTTCCTTTAAAGTTCATATTGTGAAAACGTACCTTACTCAGCATTGCAGCTGTCCGTATATTCGGAAATACGAAAGATCGGCAGTTGCATCTATTTTCAACGTATGCTATGGCGTAAATTTAAAATGAACAGTATCTATTGGAGAAAACACTCATGTCCAAATCAGTTGTCACCTTGAACATTGTGTTTTGTAACCACTGTTGTTTTGGAGCACTTCTAAAACTTCTCTCAAACTTTTTCTGCAACATTTCTTAAATGCTGCTATGATCCCATGCGTCCGATTGGGCGAGTATAGGTTCAGAAGGTAAGGGGGCAAGGAAAACTTATTGTGCTATGTGTTTAACGTCTGGAATATATTCTTCTAGCTCACCCATCCTATGAACTGTATGAATCAGGCAAGTAACATACATTTTTCTATTTGAGAGAATAAATCTCTTTACAACTTCTTCAGTTTAGCTCACCGCTGAGCCTCTCACTGAGCAGTTTCCCACTGGAATAGCCAGAAGACGGTTAAACTAACAACTTCAGATTAAATTTAGAATCATACATGTTTAAGGACAAATTTTCATGTAACACCATAATAATAATAATAATAATAATAATAATAATAATAATAATAATAATAATAATAAAGAAACCTATTGCTTGATTTCTGGCTACATAATCTTTAATTGTTATTCTTTTGTATACTTCAGCCATCTTTGAAATTCACACTTCATTTTCTGAAATACTATTGTTCTTAATTTATAATCATTATTTTTTTTGGTTTTTCTTGGCCATTATTGTCTTATTTTACTCAATGCAGTATTTATATTCAGCCATGTTTGGCTGAAATGTTTTTCCGCCAACAATTTTTATTGGTAGCTTTTCCCATTTTTAAGGTATCATTTGCTGTCTCAAATTTTTGTTTCTTTATATTGCAAAGTAAAGGGTAGATCCATAAATTTCCAGCCTCGGCGATAAGGATTATCGCCTTCACAAAACCCTCATCTGGTGTCATATCTTATCTGTTAAGTAAATAATTTCAGCTGTAACTTCCGCTCCGCTGTGTTCAATTGTTCGGATATTGCATGAAGAAGGATGTGTGTAGAAGATAGTAACTGTTCAAAATGGAGCATCGAGCTGTTATTAAGTTCTTCACAAAAGAGGGACATATTCCGAATGAAATTAAACAGCGATTGGACTATGTACATGGGAAAGCATCCTCCTCATATTCTACCGTAAAAGAATGGCCAATTTTTTTCTAATGGGTCGAGAAACCATTGAAGACGAAGAGCGGGCAGGTCGGCCCTGAAAATATCGCTCTTGTGGAAGGAGAAATTGTGGAAAACCGGCGGCTAAAAGTTATAAAAATAGCAGCAAGGTTGGGCCCTTCTAAAACAACAGTCCTTCGAATTATTCATGAACATTTAAATATGAATAAGGTTAGTGCAAGATGGGTGCCTAGACTTCTTTTCTCGGTCCAAAACAGCAACGAATCATCTGCTGTCAGGCATTTTGGAGCTCTGCCGTAGCAACGAGAGAGAAGTTCTGCAAACCATTGTTACAGGAGATGAAACTATGGTTCTTTACTACCATCACTTGTCCAAAAGAGAATGAGTGCAGTGGTACAAACCATAGCGAAGCACTGCCTCTAAAGACCAAGGTCACTCAGTCAACCAAGAAGATAATGACCACAATCTTTTGGGACTGTAAAGGAATACTCTTCATTGACTTCAAGGAGAGGAACACCGCAATAAATGGGAAGTACTATGCTGGCCTACTGCACAGACTACGTGCTTTCATCAAAGAGAAAAGGCGAGGAAAGCCGAATTGTGGTGTGCGCCTTCTTCACGACGACACAGCTTGCACACAGCTCTTGTTGCAGAGGAAGCTGTGAAGAAATGTGGCTTCAAGGAGATTGACCATCCATTCTACAGCCCAGATCTAGCTCCTATTGACTATTTCCTCTTCTCCAGACTCAGGAAGGACCTTCGAGAAGAGAAATTTAAGTGTGGCGAAGAAGTGATGGATACTGTTTATACCCATTTTGCAGACAAGACTTCTGACATTTTTTTTTGCCGGGAGGGGGGGGGGTTAAAATGCTAATTCAAAGATGTGAGAAGTGTATTGCAATAAAATGTAATTATGTTTCGAAAATGAAATATACTTTTTGTCTTTATGATACCTAGAAAATGTTTGCCGGAGACTTATGAACCTACCCTGTATGTCATATGTTATTTGTTATGCGAGACAGTAAACACATGCCCTTTCATATCTTCCTTCTTAGACCTGTTAGATTTATTTATTATTCCTGCAACATAATGCAAATTCTTCCATTCTCAATTGATAAATTATTACTCTTTATTCTTTAGACCCCTATGTGTTTCAGATTTTCTTTACACTTAAGCTAGTTACCATATTTTCCTGTACTCCTTTCTATGAGGTTAATGATTAATAATCTCTCTCTCTCTCTTGTATTTTGTTTATATGTTGCAATGACGTCACAATTGCGGAGCGGGCCAGTTGATCTAGTTCTTTGAATGGTGTGAATGCGAGAATTGTAGTTTAACACACTAGTAGTGTATGCTCCTTCTTCGGTGATGTACCGGCTTCTGCTGCTAGCACCATGAGTGGCCTCTAACAGAACAGGCAGTTGTAAAAGGTACATTTTATTATACAAAATGGTAGTGTTTTATTACACACATTAGTTATAAAAATGACGGAAAAAATATTGTTTAAGGAACCAAATACATTTTTAAAAAGTATGGATAATCGACTGCTTAGTTGCCACTCTTTTAGATGACAAGTTAAACTCTGAATTTTAGGTAGGCATTGCCTCAAGTTTCTGTCGATCCCAAGACCACAGCACAGGCGTCGTCCACCTACGGTCACCACGACTTAATGTGGTGGCATAGGCGAAAACCCTACGCACACAAACTGGTCTGACTGCGATTCAAGAAGAACATATCCGATAAGAGGTCCAGGATACGCCACTTCGTCCTGTTGCCGGGATGCGTTGTCCTATGCGCACTCGTCTTGATACCGGGTTGGTTTGTCCATCCTCAAAGACATTGTAAACTAGAATTTTGGATTTGTAGCGCGCACACGCGCATATGATGACTTACCTGTTCACCTCTCTGAGAGCAACTGACTGCAGTGCTTGTACTTTCTATGCTGCCACATGCGCCTTCTAAAATGGCGAAAATACCAGAATTCAAAACATGAATGTAACTACGCCATTCATCAAGGGAAAAAATGCATAGTTCCTGTCGATACTAGCCTTTAACGATTTGCCGCTCTGATGTAAGTTTGTGACCTTTTCCCAAGACATGCATCCTTGTAGGATTTTTGAATGACGTCATCATTGCGGTTAAAATCACTAATACCGCATTTTGAAAAGAATTTCTCCCTGCACAAGTTGCAGCATCGGCGAATAAGTAAGCCATGACATAATGTGCACAGGTAGTGCTGGCCTCGCATTGCAACCTTCTAGTGTTTGAGTCCATCGTGCACCACAGCATTGATTGAGACAATTTAGAATATAAGACGAAAAGGACAAATTCTTAGCTATCGAAATATTCTCCCCACCCGTTCTTTGCAACAAAGACGCAGACCCAATGTTTGGTTTCGTGTTAGGATCGGTATTTACAACTGCTATGGGTAGCTGTCTATAATGTGAATTTGCCGAATGTCGGTCCTGGGGGTGTAGTGGTAACCATACTTCCCTCCTAAACCCAAAATGGCGGGTACAAACCCGGCCGAGGTCAATGAGTTTTTTAAGACATAAAAATCACAAGTATGGCTTCCTTCGGAAAGGAAGTAAAGCCGTGAATCCCCGTGTCGTACATTTACAACAGGGAAGAAAAAAAAAACCTGAAAACCTGAAAGAACAGCTCTGAGCAAAATTTGTCGGGCGTTTCACGTCCTAAATAGAATGGGAGACTGATGACCTGAGATGTTAAAGAGCGTCCACAAATAAACCAAATCAAAGATTACCAAATACCATTGAAAACAAGCGCTTACACGTAAAAGTTTCAGTGCATAGAAGGGCACTTAGACAGAAAACTATATTTGCAAAGTATTCATGATACCAAAATGATTCTATTAGCATCAATTTCTATAGTGCAATGCATGTGCCAGCACCAATAGATTAATAAGTTCTGGAGTTTGTTTTTTAAACCCTATACTTACAGACACAGTGCCGTGACGTCCTGAAATGTAAGACTCTTTGTTACTCGTGTCCACTTTAGATCAAAGACATAATGATATAGCCGTGAGAATATAGATGTCTGGAAATGGACTACACTTTGTCCCTAAAGTGAATACCGATGAAGAGTTTGAAAACATTGGAAAAAAATTACCGTCATGAAAACCCGGCTATAGCGGTTTTGGAGTAAATGGTTCCCGTTTACAAGTATTTGAAAGGATTTTATTTTAAAGTGAGGTAAAGTGTACGGATTTCTTTAAATATTGCCGTTGTGTAGCTGGTCTGCGACCATGGCCACAACTACTCTTTTAGGAATTTGTTTTATGAAAACGTTGAAAGTTATGGTGCTAACAACCGTTGGATTGTTGAGAGAGTGAAATTCGACATCTTTGAGATTGTACTTTGCATTACTCTTTGCTAATACTCCCTAATGTGCAAGCTTAATGGTTGACGACGGTCTCACAGCTTTCAAAATGAGCCTAGCGGACTTTTTTTTTAATGGTGTTTAACGCCCGTTTTTACTACCGAGGCACCACAGGCGGTGAACAGTGGTGATAAATGAAATGAAATGTTATGATAAATTGGGAAAGGATTTTTTAAGGAAGGAAACATTCCAGGCCTAAGTTTAGGGTACCTCACCTGCATTTGCCAGTTATGAGGACTGAGAAAAACCTGAAAAAACCCTTAGTCAGGGAGTATGGTCCTGGCGGGATTAACCCCAGACCTCCCGCTCACAAGTCCGCGCCTTAACGACCTTGGCCACCCGTGGCGGTCTAGCGGACTGAATTTCTATGTAGCCTTTAAAGTACTTCATCTCCAAAAATAGATGAAAATTGTTGAGTAGGAGTTTAATGGTGGCGTTCACTGTTCAAGAGCAGGTTTTCCTGATTAAAGAGTACATTTGAAAGATTTCCCATTAGTCATACAATTTTGCTTCGTTTGATATAGCCGTCAAGCCATTTAATTCCTTGATTGGCCAAATAAGAGCCCATGCCACCTCCAGTGTCTTTTTTCCCAGAACGAAAACTCTGGTTTGGTTTTCATGACATCTTTCCAATAATTGAGCAGCGTTTCAATATACGTTCCGTAGGGTAGCCTAGCTGGGGCATAGAAACGGTGACATTGGTGAGTGATACCTTTAACTGTTGAAACAAGTTCAAAATATTGCTAAAGGTATTTTGGGGATTTAAATAAATGTGTCATTACTATTCCACGTTCATTTTAACGGGCAAGTCTTTGAAGATGTTTATTTCGGAACTCGTGCACCACCGACACGTTATAATTTTTGTTAGCCACTTGAAAACACGTCCTGCACTCTTCATCTTCGGCGTTTAGTCTTGGACATATGCTCTGTTTTCCTTTCGGGCACTTTATTAGGCACTTATTTCGAGAACCTATCACAGAGTGTTCCTTTACGTCCGGTTTCCTCTTCAAAGTAGATCCCGCCTCCTTCAATCTAGTCTTTATCGACTCCATTATGGAAATTCGTGAACCAGCCACGTTAGCAAGCACATTGGCGCTCATTTTCAACGCCTCTTTGCGACAGCTTTTACACTTCTCTTGAAAACTGACATCACGATTCTGAAAAGTCCGCCAAGAGCAGAGAACAAGCGGCTAACTTTTTGATAACGTTTGCCCCTGTACAACAGATAATCTCGATTGTCTAATATTCCTCCAGCCTGATTTAAATAATATCGGTGAGAGTATGCAGTTCCATTATGGCTGTTTTGGACGAAACATTAGAACTATAGTAGGGGAAGTTCATCTACAAATGTAAAGAAATCGCCGTAACCGTTACTTAAACCTATGTTTACAATTTTAAAACACTATTACATAAAAGGTACCCATTTAAGGGGGGAGAAGGACTTTTTAACCGCCATGCAGGTGTTCTCGCGTTTTTCGTACTCTGCAGAGACGCTTTCAGTGCCTTGCACAAACATATTGCCCATCACTTGTACTATCAGATTGCAGTAAATGAACATTTCGTAAGGGAGGCTCATGTAGGAATCTACAGGATGTTTACCAATTTACTTGTCCATTACATTGGTATAGGAATTCGAATTCCATCATCTTGGCCAGAGATGGCGACAAAACCAAAATGTGTATGAGATGCCTATTTTCATTTATCGTTTCTGTAGAAACTCTTGTTGACAGTTTAGGAGGATTTCTAGAGCCAGGCTTGGGCTTTCTTATCGTTTCTGTTGTAGGTACGCTTGTTTTCAATTTAGTAGAATTTCTACACACGGGTTTGGACTTTTGCTTTTGGTTTATAATTTCTGTATCCGGTATGCTTCTCTGGTTTCTAGAGGGCAGAGCATTTTCTACATAGCCTACAAATTTCCAGTCAGGAATATGGGGGGACTGTACGGTTTTGACGTTAATGCTGGCAGTATTTTTGCTTTGGTTGTAAAGAAAAAAGACTTCGACTTGCAAATACCTGCGTATGATAGAGTTGACGGAGTGTAAAAAAACTTTAGAATTGTGCATGGTATCATGTAATTGTAAGTTAATATTGGAACGTGCCACCGGAGTAGCCATATTATACAAATGATTCCATAGTGTTTTGTAACGTTATAGAATCTCACTGGGTACCTAACCTTTTGCAGTGCTACATATCACTCTCCTTGCAACACTATTCTATCGGGTTTGAAAATCTAGAAGTTGTACTGTTGGTGAAATGATCCATGGATGCATTACTCCTGAGCGTGAGGGAAAACGACTTTGTTTTAATCATACCAAAATCGTTTAAGTCGGGGCCCACGAATTAAACTTGTTTGGATAACTTCTCCAGTTAACCAAAAATTGCTTAATGCGTCCACAACCTCTAGTATCAAGTATTTTTGTCTATTTTGAATAATTTCGGAAGAGCAACCATTTGTATCTCCTCGTAGTAAAAAATGCCGTATATGACTTGACCGTGCAAGTCAGTTGATTTATACACAACCGGGGCACCGTGTATCACCTTGTCAATTTGAAAAATGTCATTTGCCCGGTTTTGCTCCTAACCCTTAGCAAACTTCATTTTCTTCTTAGAAATGCGCACGTGATCTACAATAAATTTAAGTTTACCTGGTTTTCCGCGCAACTATTCTGCTCATAAAGATTTTCGTACACCTGCAAAATGTTGCCGTCCTTGACATTCTTTGGAGCCATATTTATGGATCTGTGAAAGGAACTATTATAGGGCGTAAAAGTGCAGAAAGAACTTCTGCGTATCTATAGGTGTGTTTATGCTTGAAGTATTTGTTTTTCATCTTTAAGGTCATATTGAAAAGTTCTACAACGCTGCCTTTGACATTATTTTTTGCAGTGTAATACTTTACACCATGTTGGAATAATTTTTTTTTTTTTTTTTTTAAGATTTTGTTGGTGAACTGGATTTCTATATCGTTTGCAGCACCTTAGGAACGCAATGAAAAAATATGGTTTTAAAAGCTTTTGTTATTTCCGTGCCTACTTTTGATTTTAACGGCATTGCCGAAGCATATTTCGAAAAAAACGTCAACCGTCGTCAAGATGTAAACGTAAGGTTTGTTGTCCCTTTAGCGTTGTTCATTAAATTTAGATCGGCTCCCCAAAGAACGTCCACGTTGGTCAGGTAGTCATTTCTAATGGAAAGTCTTTTTTTTTTATCGGCTTGTGAAATGTATAACTATCTTGGGTACGAAGAAAGGACTCGATCTTAGATTTAGTATGTCCGTGGTCTTGCGAAGTTTGTATGCTGTACCAGAAACCGCGTAGTGTTTTGGCTTAAAATAGATTTTTTAACACGTTTCATTCATTCATAATATAATTGTGGTTCCCACAATTGTCTGCCAAGGTTATAGGATGAATTGACTTTTTTTTTTTAAATACCGGCAACTGCCTTTTATATGCTTTTCTCTTTGCTGGCTTCGGTTCCTCCTTTACCTCAATGTCATGGTACATATCATTATCGTTATGTTTGGATTCAAAGCATGGTTCTCTCACGTGTGACATATCGAGATGGTTTCCTAATATATACTTTATTATCCGCCATTTTTCGGGAGCTGCCAAATGTGAACGCTGCACTTTATTCATTTATCTGGTTGATTGAGTAATTGAATTGAGTACGAGATGAAGCGTTTGGACAGCTTTTGGCTATTAAGCAACAATACTTTGCTTTCCGTGCTTCATTTCAACAAAATTAAGTGAAGCAAATATTGGAAGTAGAAATGCAGGTAAAAAGCCACTTTTCTGTACAAGAAGCTTAAGGAAAGTCGTTTATTGATTAACTTTCTCCAGCAAGATTTATGTTTCTTTAAGCGCTTCAAGCATTCTATAGGAAAACTGACATGCCCCCTGAACACGTCGAGTACACACTCTGAAATGACCTTTATTACTTTTGAGTTAGCGCTTTTCAACAGTTTTTCTCGCATTGCAGGCTTGGCTTTAGCTAGGACCGCCAAGTTTGCGTGCTGCCTTGCTAGCAGAGGACTACTCAGTTTAGTAATGCTCATTCTGCTTGTGTCTACAAAAATTACGAAAATGCGGTCGTTGCTCTTTATTTAAACTCTCGGTAGGGGGGAAATTTTGAATAGTGTTAACCAGGGCCAGTGGTAAAACCTTTAGAATATAATCAACAAAAACCGTACCCATACTGATATAATTTCTAATTGAGTATAAAATAAGAAACCATTTCTCCCAGGATAACGCCGGTTCGATATCTATCTTGATTAGGGTTGTACTGCGTGCAATTTAGCACTAGAAGGGCGTGGGAATTTTTTGTAACCTTCTCAAACGCATCTAACAGAAACCCACAGTTCTTTGACTCAATCTGTTGACACAACCTATCAATTTGCATTTATCTCCATTGTTTTTAAATACGGCAAAGTAAGTTGAATTTAGAGATACCTATAGTTGGAATTTTTTTCTTTGTGAAAATACATATTGTAGTATGTAAATAATTCCGAAAAGTTTGAGGTGCGGATATTTAGTAAAAAAATTTGACACGTTATGACATCTCGCTCGTAGATTAAATTGTATAAAATAACCGAATCCCCCTCATTAACAGCCTCCAAATCTGGTATGCCTGTATGAATCACAAAGCACGGACTTGGTTTAAGAGAATATTTCGGTGGATGATACCACAACACTTTTCTCAAAGGTTTGTCACACGTTTGGCTTGCATTACTAATTTCAAATTCCAGAAATGTTGATTTTCTACAACGCGAATGACCTGCAATTAACATGTGAACGAGAATTTAAATTTCTTCAAATGGTGATTTGTAGACATCACAGCCATGAAAAAACTGTTGAAGAGACGTCTAAACGCACCTTTTATACCCGTACGGATACCAATAACAATTTTGACCCTGTACATGTTAATAGATCATCCTATAGGTTTCCACCTAAGACTCGGTAACCATTGTGCCCATGAATTTTCTTGAAATCTGGGTGACTTTCAGTACCACCTACATTGTATTATCCCTCAAAACTGTGTCCCCAATGATACTAGAATTAACAATTTTCATGTTTCCGGAATTGTGATGCCTTTAAGTTTGGAGGTGCGTCTTCTCCCCACACTTAATCTCCACGGTGTAACGTTTTGGGCCAATAGATGCAAACCTGAAAATATAACCGTCCTTAACGTTTTTTTTTTCCTATTTCGTTGCTATACAGCCCAAAAATGACCCTGTGGGCAGCATCCATTCCCCGGTCTGTACGTGACAATAATAGAATGCCTATCAAAATAACATACACCTTCACCCAATCTCCTAAGATATGAATATAGGTCGATTCTTGCTTGAGCCGTTGTGTATGCTGCTATAACGGTGTTAGTTTAGGAATTTAGTTCTGAATTCTGTTCACTATGACTGCATACCACGTACATCACCTTTGTAGCAGGAAGGTATGGTTGTTAAGATCTATGAGCCTCAAATAATCTTTCACAAGTGGACATGGGTCTTTGGCCATATTTTTCCCAATAGTAGTTTAACATGAGTTTTGCTAACTCTCGCTTGCCATGATTGCTTTCAATGGCGTCTTTATCCAGTGAAATGGCTTCATTTTCCAAAAATCGTTCGACATACTCATTTTTCTTGGCAGGGGTATCGCAATCTTTGGGCCAACCGAAGGCTTCGTTTTTAATTTTCAGAACGTGGTTAACTTAGTCCTGAAAAAGGTTTTTATCACAAATACCAGACCAGGAGGGAAAATATTAGAACCCCATTAACAGGTTAATATCCCTCCCAAAGGAAAACATTGACAGGTAAAAAACCTGACCCTGGGAGAGTGAATGGTTTTCAGTCTTGTTCAGACCGGCATATCCCCTCGTGGCGGCGTGAGGTGGCCAGCACATCTTTCACTACACTAAGTAGACAAGATGAAACAACTCCGCGAACCAGTTATTTTATATTGTTTCCTAAAAATATTACAAATTAACGTACTTTAGCATTGCAACGTAACAAGCAATACGTATCCCGTGTTGTACTTTCAGCACAACATTGCAAATTTATTAAATGCTTATTTTGCATAATATCAACCTTTATGCACCGTAATATATTTTTGCTTTACTTTTTTTTCGGCGTAACATTTTTAGTTCATTAAAAGTCTAACGCGACGCGATAGGATTCTTTGATTGCAACATAACATCTTATTTAAGTGAGAAATATTTTTACCTCACAACTTGGCTCACAGCTACCATTCAATGAAATAACTGCCCAAAGGTCAGTTTGCCTGAAGGTCAGTAAAGAAACAAACTCACTCCAAATGCTGTTAGGGCAAAAAGATTTTAAAATAGGAATTCGGAAACATAGAAATGTAATTAAACAGGAATTATTAAAAACACCTAAAACTCCATTAAGGAGAAACCTCTTACCACCCTATTTGAGCAGGTAGAGCCCCTCCGACTGCCAGCACAATTTTCACCACGCTCAGTAGGTCACTGAAACCCGAACTAGGACCAAAATCTCAGCAATTCGTTTAGGGTATATCGTAATGTGCGAGATGTCCCACCATTCAATAAAATAAAATTCCCTCCCCACCAGATCTTTGAAGATCGACAAATGTTCGCCATTAAATAAATCCGATCTTGAATGTCGCCAAATTTCCATTACAACAAATCTTTTTGCAGGTAGGTATTCCCACAATTCTGTATAATAAAATGTCCCTTTTCCGCCTGGCTGATGCTGACTGCTGTGTGCGAGGTCATTAATGGTGCTAGCCGCAAAAGACGATACATTACTGATGAAGGGGCATACACTACTCACACTTGTTAATTGTTTAACCAGAGTATCGTAATCTCATCCCCCGATATCGGAAAGGAGCGCCGACTAACAAATGTGTCACCCTTTCCACTTTCATTACCCAGAATATCCACGACTCATTCCTCTTGATTTAATAGACATATTTTTGAAGTCCGTTTATTCTACACCAGTTTTTTTCCCCATATTACGAGAGTAAGTCGTTATACAAATGGATGTAGAACTTAAACAAATAATAGTATTGATTTGAAAAATACTTTTGTATCTCGCCACAATCTCTCTGTACATTAGGGACTTGTTCCGTCGTTTTATAAGTCCCAAAAATCCAGCAACATCAAATTATTTGGGCTACTGTGGCGGTGACTTCCCTTTCTACAACTTCATTGTCTGGAAAATATTCACTCAAAACAAATGGAAATCCTTGGAGCAAGGTCGGGGTTTTACGGAGGATGCTCGAGGACTTCCCGCTTGAAATTTCGCAGCGTTTAACCCCCGCAGGCGGCGCAGGGTGTTTCCACTGCTCTGTCTGCGGCTAATAATGGTGAACTTATGAGTAACATATATCCTTCATCGTGGTAGCGACTGGGATGCGCATTTTGTGTTGTGGGATCAGCATGCGCGGAACCCATCGTGCACAAATTTTGTGAAAGCCTAACGTGTCATGTTGCATCATGTCATGTGAATAACGAATAGCAGCGGCTCTAGTGTCTATAATTATTACCCTTTGTCTCCCTATATTGAGTGTTAGCATGTTGCAACTTCGCCTCTGGTAATCTTCATTGTTTGTCTTTAAACGTGTCCACCCAATAGTAAACCCTTGATGTGACAAGCAGTTATATATGGGAAGCATTTCTTAATTAACATTATTTGATTTAAATACCATACAAATCGCACAACGAAACACTGCTTGAGGGTTATAACTTTCTTACTCATATTCCTGTACTGTAATATGATGAACGTTTGCCTCCGCATGAATAATTGATATGCCATTACATTAAAAAAAGTCATCCTTAAATAAAATTCTTGGATTTTATTTACATGACAAATTACCTTGATATGTGATAAAAACTGTAATAGAAATAAGAAGACACTTAAAAAGGACTACTATGTAGAAATGATGCACATTAATGTTTATTGTGCAATTTGTCTATGTTTCTACAGCTAGTATAGAGCTCCTGCATCACTTAAATTACTTACTTCTGGTATATTTAATGCAGAAGATTCTTGCTTCCAGTGGCTTTGCAATGACTGCAGTGCTTTTTGGTAAGGTCTTAATACTTCTGACAAGTTCCTGAAGTCATCAGCACTGTACATCTGATTACTGCCAGTGGTTTGCCCAGCCATATGAAATGAATCTGCAAACATACATCAAAGTGTCCCTTGTTGTATGCATAAGTAGAGCAAGAATGACTTGAATTCCATCTTGCGTTGCTGTTGTTTTGAATTTTCTGAAAACTAATCAATGGGAAAATGCCGTTTTTCTTAAAAAAATCTAAACACTCATGTTGTTGGGTGGTACAGAGATTTCATACCTCCGGGTTGATTTACCGATTATATCTAAAGTACCGTTCACAAACCATGCTCCAATTGAGACACAAATGGGTGTTTTCACTAACTTTTTTTTTCGATCACCTGCCCATCCTGTCTAGAACATGATGCTGACAGCCGATAAATTGAGGTAAATCTGTACCCTTATCTGCAAATGTTTTTTTGCAGTCTGACAACAACCCCATTCTTTTACCATTGTTAACGCAGGTTGTATCAGCAACAATCGATATAACAGCATACCACAAACTGTATTCACAATTCCTTCAGCAATACTTTGGCCCTTTCCATTTTTTAAACACAGTGCACCCAGTTTTACTTCCGTTCTAGCATTTTTAAGTATCACTACCTGATATTTATTTCGTCCAGTTTGTTAACTATTGTTCTGTATGTAAATTTGTAATCATATTCCTCTCTGAAAGTTGATATGTAAATTGCAGCTCTCACAGTTCTTACATAGTATCGCTATCAATGCAAAGTTTTGGTGTTGCAGCTAAAAATGATTCAATGTGTCGCCTTTTTGAAGGATGAATTTTGTCTTGTCTTGCAAATTTACCACAAGTAGCCCACTCACTCCTACTTTGTTTTGTAGTTGCAGATGGTGCAATTGTTTATGCTCTATAGATAACCATTGACCTTTACTTTTGTAATATCAAAAAGTTCATGAAGTGTATTTGATTTACTCCTCTTAACATATTCTTCATAAGTTTTCGGAACTTTGTGGAGCTTTTTTGCTTGATTTGATACACGAGGGAAGCTCAATTTATTTTCCCACGTATTTGTTACTTTCTAAGGTATTTCCACCACTCGTTCCTTTCATACTTTGATCTCTGTTCCACGTAATGGGTACCAAATTTCTATTTGGAGACGTATTCTGCATTTTTCTTCTAATGAAAAGGCACACTTCGTCTTTCCCTATGTGATTGCTGGAATCTCACCACCTTTCTTTATTCTTCTGTATGGTGTTATAACTTTTCTTGTGCGACATTATTTAGATATGCAATGTACTGTTGTTCACCAGTACGGTAATGTTGCAGATATTGTGATCAGAATTTTTGATTTGAGATCACATTTTTTAAAACTGACTGGAATTATAGTCTTATGATTTTTAAAAAAAGTTCACCGATACAGAAAATATTTTATTTGACAAAAAGTCAAAACGTTGTAACTTTACTTACACTCCTCAGATTCGCCGCCATCTTTCGCTATTGTAAGCATTGATTGTCTCATATCGAATAGTCCTCAAACCAATGGCATTAGCCTCAGGAACAACGACTTTTCCAAATTTTGCTATTAGTGATGCTCATAGTAAAGCTAAAGATAATGTTGCTTGCTGTCTCAGCTTCGTATAACAACCCTTCATATTTTATACGCATGTTCATCCTTTCCCACTAAGGCTAATAAGCTGTTTATATTCCTGCCATCCTCCATTGTTACACAATCTTATGCCTTTGTCGTTATTCCTTAGTTCTTTAGTTTCTGGTACTTTTTGAAAACAACAATTTTTTACTTATCGTTAGTAACTCTTAGCCTCCAAATTTTTTCAAAATTTAACGCATGGGTCACATTGGCCTGTATCAAAATCTCAATAAATAACATCAGTGTATTGTTTTAATATTATATTCACACCGTTTCCAGTATTAACAATTACCATAGGTAAGCCATCTGTACTTTTAATGCTGTTGCTCTGAATTAGGGTTTAGTTCTCAAAGAATCCTTATAATGTCCCCTTTGTCGCTACCATAAACATTGAATTTACAGATTCATGAACTAAAATGTTGAGTGAAATGAACATTTAGTATTTATTTTCTATAACACACACACACACACACACACACACACACACACACACACACACACACACACGGGGGAGAGGGAGAGAATGCCAATATATATACACACACTTCAAGCAAAGAAAAAACATAACAAAAGTAAATTCACACAAGCAGAAAATGAAGAGCACTAATCATCTTAGACTTTTACAGTTACAACAATTGCTCAAAATGCCCACCATCGGCGTCGGTACACCTCTGAGTACGTTGAACTACTGATTGAGCAACTTTTGCGAAAGTGTCCTCAGGGATTGCAGCACATGCCGTTTCAATTTCTTCCCGAAGTGCTGTCAGTGTAGCTGGTTTTCTACGGTATACAACATCCTTAAGAGTTCCCCATAGGTAGAAGTCCAACGGCGTCCTTCTTTGCTATTTTAATAATAAGACATGCGCTGGTTCTGCTAATCCCAGTCTCGCGTGCACGTTGCTTTGTAGATTTCTGCGGTGAGTGCTCAAAACGTTCCAAAACCAAGCCGAGTACGCGGGGCTTGTTGCTTTGTGATGTCACCCAGATCTGCCCTTGTGAACATCGCATACGGTACCATGAGTCTCAAATTTGTCTCGAATGCGTGCAATTTTACTCACGTTCGCGGTTCTGTTCTGTACTCAAGTATCCATTGCCTTTGAACTTCAACAACATTCTCGGTTTTACATTGCCACTTCAAAATTGCTTTCCGCTGTTGAAACGATAATCTGGGCTTCATTTTGTCGTAGCAACGCTAGCATAGCGTAATGTGAGTCACAACTGATTACAGAACATCATACGATAATCTTGACTTCATTTGTTCATTGTTGATTTACCTGTCTCGTAACAACGCTATCATAATGTGAGTCACGTCTGCTTACAGAACATCGTACTACACATTACTGTTGTTTTTGGGTTCAACTTTAAAATATATTAAATAGCTATCTACTGTGAAAGTGTATATACATTTTGCACCCTCGATGTATATTTAGTTCTTCGGCCATAGAAGAACTCTAGTAGTTTGAAATATAGCGACTTTCTCTTAGTGTTTTATCCTTTTCTGCTTTTATAATTACTGTATGCATATTTTTTTTTTTTTTTGAGTAGTGTTTAACGCCCGTTTTTACTACTGAGGCACCACAGGCGGTGAACACTGATGATACATGAGATGAAATGATAAATTGGGAAAGGATTTTTTTTTTTTTTTTTTTTTTTAAGGAAGGAAGCGTTCCAGGCCTAAGTTTAGGTACCTCCCCGGCATTTGCCAGTTATGAAGACTGAGGAAAACCTGGAAAAAACCCCAGTCAGGGAGGACGGTCCTGGCGGGATTCGAACCGCAGACCTTCCGCTCACGAGTCCGTGCCTTAACGACCTCGGCCACCCGTGGCGGTACTGTATGCATATGAAATTTTAGTGATTGTTATTGAATTATGTAAACAGCACATTAATCGAAATGAATTAATCCCCCCCCCCTTTTTTCTAATTTGGTTTTCGGTTTTGCTTGTACGCTCTTTGACAAAAAAAAAATGGTCATCGCCAAATTGTGTCGATCGGAGAACTTCGGGGACGCTCGTAAATGATGTATTCACAACGCTCATGCAAGCGAGTGCACACTGAAGTTGGCGCTTTGCTTGTAAACGTAATTGTCTCCATCATACGCAATCTGGAAAGGGAATATTAGGATATAGTAGAGGTGGCCGAACGGTTTAAAAGACATTGCTCTTCTGCTTAAGCTCCTGGGTTCAAATCCCAGACAAACATTTTTGCTTTATTTTTATCATTGGTTTTATAAGTATATAAGCAGAACATCATGTTACCTTAATACCATATTACATTTTAACGTATCATTCGAGTTTTATGACATTACCTGTGCACACACAAACGCATTCACAAACTAGCGTATTCTTTACATATAGCTAAATAAATACATAAACAGAAGCATTTATCTTCAAAAGTGAAAACACAGATAAAACAGAAATTGACATCGGGTGTATGAACCCTCAGCAAGTATAACTATCTTCATTGTTCGGGGCTTAGATGAAGTCAGATTTCTACAGTAGTGTATGCTACAACATCTCAGACTTCTTGAATTTGTGCACATAAGTCATCTTTTGTCCTTGCATGTGTGGCATATTACATTTAGATAGAACACTGAAGGAAATAATATGTATGTGTAATATGTTTGCCATAAAGCTTGCGTGTGAGGGAAACAACATGAGGAAACTAATTTGCCGTAATATATTGCAAAGGTTTATTTAAAAAAAAAGTTTTCATCCCGGGAGACGAACCTGCCTCTTAACCACAGCATCGCTGTACACACTGCCACAGAGCTAACGGAACACACGTAAGCGTTTATAACACAACTACTGCAGTGCTATACAGCCCTCTGGATGTCTTGTGAGCCGCGCGCTGTAACGAGATGACCTTTTTTTGCTTTTGTCAAAGAGGGTACACTTGAAGATTTTGAATGAGTTTTATGTATTTTTTGTGCGTTGTTTAAACACCTACGTTAAATTTAGCTGAGAAAGTGTAACGTTTCTAAATTTTACCGGGATACAAGTAAAAGTTAGGTTAAGTAACTGGCGAATATAGTGCATTCTGCAAAATAACTAAATAAAACAAACTTTACTACACCAATTCAACTTGCAGCTGTTAATTTTTCTGGATAGTATTTCGCCATACAAGATAACCCTTACCTGAAATAATAATATAGAAGAAGGAATTACCCAATTACGTAAGAGGGAAGGTATTCTGCTAAGAAGGTCATAAATTCACCAACTATAACTATTTCTTTAAGAATTGGTCTCTCCCACTGTCCACACAAAGTTGCAACTTCGGGAACCACGGCATGCTTCTGTAGAGATATTACCAAACAGCTTCTTCCCAGCTCCCAAACTGACGGCCCCTAAATTTTTCTTTAACAGTTGGAAAAGAAAAAACGGTCTCATAAAGCCACATCTGGACTGTACGGTAGGTGCTTCGGCTGTGTCACTCCCGATTCTTGCAGAAATCCATTGTTTTCAATGCGATGTGCACAGACAGCAATCCTTGCTTCGGCCATCTTTCTTTTGTTGTTCTAAAGACCTTGGGGGCACAAATCAATTGTTTTTTTGTTCTTCTGTGAGATAGTATTTCTCGTTCTTCACGAGCTATGTTTTCATATCAGTTACAGGCATGTGCGTGAAGGAGCTCTTTTTAATTTTTCCATGCGATCTTGTGCTCAGGCTACATTTATAATCGTAAAAATGTTCACAGGTCACCTCCATCTTAGAACATCACACAGCAACCGCATTACAACCAATAACATTTTACTGCACTTGCCCCAACCTTATCTTCCGTTAAGACATGAAAAATATTAATTATTTTCGGAGGGAAACTTTTCAGTATTGAAGCTTTCGCATTTGCTTAGAATTTTCGTTGTAGCAATAGATTGTGTCATGTAATGCGCGGAGCGAATAGTGCCTATTTAGAATATTAATTGTTATTAGGATTCCGATGACATACAAGGTAGTAGTTTAATTTATACGAGGGTCACTAGATAAGTATAGGCCACTCTGGGTGTTGCCAGGTTGTGTAATTCATTTTCCTGCATTTTATGTTTTAAATTTGGAAAGTGTAAACGTTCTTGTAAGTGCAATGGAGATTCGGAGAAAGCATTTTTCGTGCGACGATCTTTTACGATTTCAAATGTGACTTAAATGCAACGCAGTCACTTAAGCGATTGAGGAGAGCTTTCGGGGGCGACAATTTCAAGATGAAGAGAAGGGGGCAGACCAACAACAGTAATGACTGAGAAGAACATCACCTCTGAAGAAACAATGATCAGGGAAAATCCGACACTAACCTACAGGAACATAGAGCTGACATTAGCGATTAGTTTCCCGAGTTTTTAAACCATCCTTCGTCAACAACTTCGTGTAATTTTTTTTCTTCAAGATGGATGCCCTATAATTTGTCTGAAGCGGAAAAGCTCCACACGGTGGAATAATGCCAAGAAATGCTGCAAAGATTTAATTGTGGAAAGTCTCGTCGTGTTTCAGATATTGTTACAATTGACGAAACATAGATATATCAGTTGATCCAGAAATAAAACGCCAGTCAAAGTCAAAAGAGGCCAAGGATTGTGGGAAAGAAAATAGTTCTCTTTCTTTTTCATAAATGATCATATGGCAACCATTGTGCTCGAAAATCAGAGAACTGTAATGCAAAATGGTACGCAGAAGTTGCCTTCCGAAAGTGTTTCAGAAAATCCAAGAACGGCGTCCAAAGACAGGACTAAAGGACAGTGACAATGCCTCAGCTCCCGCTGCTAATGTAACAATGGAGTTCCTGCAAGGAACTGAGGCAAAACTAATGAGTCATCCATCCTGTAGTCCGACCTGGTACCATGCGATTTCTTACTGCGAAGAACCGACTTTTGAGGTCACGAAGAAGCGGTTGCAGCATACGACGAGGAGTTATGTAGCGCCGGAAACTGAGAGGCGTGTATGCTTTCAGAAGTAGTTACTGAAGGAATACTTTGAGAAACTAGGATAAACAAAACACTTCTATGAGTTGTCTCAACACTTACCTAGTGACCTTTGTACAATGTTCTTAGGTTGCATTATTGTGTCATGTATGCGATAAGTGGGTGAGTTGCTTTAATTAAATATTACTCGAAAGTAGAAGCCAATGGAATAATCTGGGAAGGCATTACCTATTCATTTTAACGCTAGCATAGTCGTGTAAGGCTTTCACACTGCAAACTGCAGGGAAATTGACATATTCCTGGTTTAACAGGTAGCATTATCAGATTATTTGCCATAATTTCGGCTTCATCAAAAAAGCACTAAATGGCACTTTTTCTGAACCATTATAAACACATCGATACAACATTCAGAGTTTAACGTACCACCAAATTAATGATACGAGGACTGTTTGATAAGGAATGACAAATTACCTATTCATAATTTTGATGTAATGAGCCTGTCCCAGCGTTTCTGCCAGTTTTCAAAGACATACTGGAAACCATTTTTGACAGGTCCTTCAGAATTGCCCCCGCAGCCTTCATTACTGTTTCTTCAATTTGAGGAAAAGGAAAATGTCACACGAATGTATCTGAACTATGGGAAGGATAAGAAAAATACTCACATTGAGGCAGTGCATTATGACCTTGTTGCACGGAAATGTGCCATTGCAGACATTTCTGTATATTGCCCGGTTACAGTTATGTGGTGTACTCCTTGGATATCGAAAAATGAGGTGATCACCTAACTTTCCCGTGTGTGTTGTGGAGCGAAATGAAGAAAGTTTTGGCGTGAATGGCGGGGGCAGGATGTTATGTTTAGACTCCTTTGCAAGTGAGGTTAAGTAACAGGTAAACCCATTTATAACTATTGCGAAAGAAGACAGCTCTTTTCCTTAAAATAGATGATGATATATATGATGTGGATTAGTTTTAAATTGGAAGTGGATTTGTACCCGTGGAGAAGTTTATAATACATTTCATTTACACATGAGACATATTGTTTGTAAACAAATTCAGATTCTTAAAAACCACGGAAATGTTTTCTAATAATAAACTATGTCATCTTGTAAACGCAATTCTGTGTAAAAGTTTCGTATTTGCTATTGGCATTATAGGGCGACTTCGGTCACCATTTTTCTGTTAAATGTAGCCGGTCTTGATCTGACGGTTGGTGTCTGTTTTGATTTAATAATGTAAAATCTCGATTATGTGACAATAAGGTCGGATAATAAAAAACAACCGGGGAATTACAGTGAAATATTATATTTGGTGAACTCAAAAGCCATAACTATTCAAATATCGTACAACATTGCACATCTCGGAAGCATTGTTATTGACAATCGACAAGAGAACTTGTTGAATTAATATCTTCTTGTCTGAAGACAATACAAATATGGTATCGCAGCGTCTCCCACTATCACTGCCGGATAATCAGGGCTCTAATGTTAGTATGAATACCCCCACCCATTACACAGGAATGCACACGACGAAGTTAAGAAACATTTTCCTACGATACATAAGAAGCGGACATGGGATCAGTATGTTCGAGGAAGAAAGATTGGGAAAGAGGTAATAATAAAAATTGAGGATAATGAAAAACAGGAAATATCTTAAC